>BDSI01000022.1:1238751-1290247 GCA_003117195.1 Eudorina sp. 2006-703-Eu-15 | reverse complement strand
CCGCCGCCCACCCGACATCCGCCGGCAACGGCAGCAGCCCAGCGCCCGCACCACCGCCTCCGCATCCAGCTGCACCGCTGGCGACGAGGCGCCGTTGGTGCCGGCATCTGCAACGGCCGGCCAGCCGGATTCACACGGTGGGATGAGTGCCGCGAGGCAGCCGCATTAGATATCAAGGGCCGCCGTCCGCCATCCGGACACAGCCTTGATACCTTGGCATCCCACAATGCTAAAACGGTACTCTACTGCTCCTCAACTAGTCCGCACTCCACTAACCCGCACAGCACGCATCGCGCCGCTCACGGCCGCCCTTCCTCCAGCACCAGGGTCAGCTCCACACAGCCCTCCGCCCCTCCCTCCCTCCCCTCCCTGCCTCCCTGGCGCAGTCACACCACCACCACCCGGGCCCCGCACCAGGGTCAGCTCCCACAGCCCTCCGCCCCTCCCCCTCCCTCCCTCCTCCCTCCCTGGCGCAGACACACCACCACCCACCCACCCGCGGCCCTCCAGCACCAGGGTCAGCTCCACACAGCCCCTCCGCCCCCTCCTCCCTCCCTCCCTCCCCTCCCTGGCGCAGAGACACAGCACCACCTGGCGCAGTCACACCACCCACCACCCGCGGCCCCTCCAGCACCAGGGGGTCAGCTCCACACAGCCTCCGCCCCCTCCTCCCCTCCCTGCGCAGACACACCACCACCACCGCGGCCCCCCAGCACCAGGGTCAGCTCACACAGCCCCTCCGCCCCCTCCCTCCCCCTCCCCTCCCTGGCGCAGTCACACCACCCCACCCCGCGGCCCCTCCAGCACCAGGGTCAGCTCCACACAGCCCCTCGCACGTCACGGCCGCCAGGTGGAGGCCCTGACTGGCAGCTAGCTGCCGCAGTCGCTCCTCGTACCCCGGGTCAGCTGCTCGGGTTCCGCCCATGGGATCTGGAGGGGGGAGGGGCGAAGAGCAGGAGGTGGGAGGGAGGGGGAGGAGGGAGGAATACGGAAACGAGTGGCAGGGTGTGGAGGAAGGCAGCGCGCATAGGCAGCATAGGCAGGCGCGGTGAAAGGGGATAAATTGAAAAAAGAAAGAAACCAGAAACGAATCGCGGCTGCAGGACCGCTGCAGTGCTGCATAACTTCCGAGCCTCACCGCTGGAGGCCGGGTCCTCAGGTTCGCAGGCGGGTGGAACACCTCCACGCGGCCCAGTCCAAAGGATGGTGTCCAGTGTACTGCCGGGTTTGCAACCCAACCAGAATCCCTGTCGATCGATTACCTTCGTCCTGGTGCACCTGGCGCTCATCCGCCAACACGACCACTCCTCGTGCACAACTACCCAGATCGCCACCCTGTGAAGATGCGAGCTAACCGCAGATCGGCCACCTGTGAAGATGCGAGCTACCGCTCCTGCCTCTTGTGAAGATGCGAGCTACAAAACCCAGATCGGCCACCCTGTGAAGATGCGAGCTACGGCTAAAACCAGATGTCGAGCTAAAAACCCAGGCCACCCTGTGAAGATGCCAGCCCTGTGAAGATGCGAGCTACGCCCTGCCAAAACCCAGATCGGCCACCCTGTGAAGATGCGAGCTACGGCCCCTGCCAAAACCCAGATCGGCCACCCTGTGAAGATGCGAGTTACAGCCCTGCCAAAACCAGATCGGCCACCCTGTGAAGATGCGAGCTACGGCGCCAGCCAACGGGGCCGTGAACGTCCTCACTCCCAGCCAGGCACCCAGGCAAATCCTTCCCTACCCATGTCCTAGACCCCACCAGACACCTACCTTCGCGCTAACCGCACCCGACCCTCGACGACCCACCCATACGATGCTCCGAAACCACTGCGCACCTTGTACCGCAGAGTGCGGCGCAGTATGAAGGGTCGGTAGGGTGGTAGCTCTGTCTGGAGCCCCGACAGCGAGGCCCCAGCGACAGCCGGAGCAGGCACGTCAGTGATCCGGCTGCCTGGCGGCTGATGCTGCTGTCCACGGTCCACGCTGCGCAGTGCCATTCTCCCATCGCCCTCGCCATCATCATCAGCCTCATCAAGTGCCCTCGCGGCGACTGCCCAAGGTCCAGGTCCTGGTCCGTGCGGTGGTGGTGGCGGTGGGGTGATGCGGACCTGCAGGCGGTGCACTCGCATCTGCGGTTGCAGCAGCACCTGCACCTGCCGCAGCATCAGGCCGGCAGCTGCCAGCGACGCCGGCGCTGCTGCGACAGCAACAGCACCACCACCACCACCACCACCAGCGTCGGGGCATCCAGCCACAGCCTCTGAGTCCGCCGCAGCCTCTGACACTGCACCGCGTGCCCCGGCCTCCTCCTCCTGCTCTCCCTCCTCCTCCTGCAGAGTGCCCCATCACAACCCGAGCCCGCACGGGTGACAACGGCCTCGCCAACACCAGCACCGCCGCCCCTGGGGGATCCATCCGCCTGCGCTGCGCCTCGGCCTCCTCGGCCGCCACCCGTCCCCGAGCGCCGCCGTGTCTCATGAAGCTTGGGCATTGGCTTGCTAGGAGACTGCGGGCCCGCTGCACCAGCCGCACCAGCAGCTGCTGGTGGTGGTGGTGGTGGTGGTGCCGATGGTGGCTATTTTGCTCGTGCTGCGGACCTGCAGTGTACCGCTGCCGTTGCTCCGGATGCCTCTCGCTCGAAGGCGGCAGGACCTGCGGCCCGTCCGCACCGCCGCTGCTGTTCCCCGCACTGCGCGCAGCCGTGGGCCGCATAGCGCGCGGCCAGCAAGACTGCCGTTGCCGCTGCCGCTGCCGCAGGCGCTGCCGCCGGCCCCTCTGCTGCATGCCTCGCCGTTAGTGGATCCCGTCGCCGCTGATACCAGCCCTCCATCCCCGCCCCAGTCCGCCCTTGCGTCGGCTGCAACCTCAACGCCCTCTGTGTCAGGTGCTCCTTCCTTCACACACGTTCCGGTCCGTGATCCAAGTTGTCCACAGTCATTCAAGGCGCTGGCTCCCCGGGCAACGCGCCTGGCCCCGCCCCGCCTGTTCATGTTCCTGCCCTGTCCCAGGTACAGCGTGACACAGGGCACCAGCGCCCGTGTGGCCATCTGCCAGGCGATGTTGACGCCGCCCGGCACCCGGTGGCCGTGCCAGTGGCACAGCACCAGCAGGCCCGCGGCCATGGCGCCGCAGAAGGCCAGCTCCAGGGCCACGTTGACGCGCTGCTGGGGGGGAGGCAGCGGGAGGAGCAGTAGGGGCGGGGTATTCGAAGCATGACGGCATGCTTCATCAGGTGAACAAGCATAGGAAGGGCGACACAAGAAGGCGGCAAACTCTTGCCTCGTGCTTCCACAGTGCATCAGCACGCATATGTGACGGATGGTGGCGTGCCAACAGCCTTCGGCATCGTATTAGCCCGAAGCAACAGTCTGCCGCCCTTAACGTGACATACCCTGGATGTATAACCCACATATGGTAACCCGTCTGGACGTGCATTCCCGAATCGAATCGACAGTGAGCCCGTGAACTCACCCAAACGAGCAGCAGAGTAATGAAGCCGAGTAAGTCAAAGGCCGGGAGAGAGTCGAAGATCCGGATGAGCGACACCACGGAGGGTGCTTGGGCGGGACCAGTAGCAGGTGGTTCACGACGATTGCCGCCCTCAGGTAGTAGGCAATGAAGGGTGCAGCCAGCTACAGGGAAACGAGAGAAGGGAGGTTTGGGAATGGTTGACATGGGCCCAGGTGGTGGAAGGATCGAGCGACCCCGACGTGGGCCTCAGAACTCCTACACCATCATGTATCGTGCTGCGCCGTCATTTACGCCGCACCTGACAATAGATGCCAGCAGGAAGGATAAAGCCTCCCAGCAGCCGGGCGATTAAACCAATAGATGCGTAAGTCAGGTACCGTTCTTGACTACCCAAGTGCAGGACGTCCCAGACGACCAGCCTCGCGTTTTGAACGACATAAATCAAACGCTGCAGGGCACTGCCTTGACAAGGATAACCGGCGAGCGCCTGGGAGTCAGGCGGTAAAGACGCTAACGGCTGCCCGCGACAAGCTGGTTCAGCGAGCTGACGGTAACCTAAAAGAATGGCTGTCGCAAATAAGAAGTTGGTGAAATGTTCGGCAACTGGAACGCGGGCTGTTGGAGCGAGGACCATGTTTGCCCTTGTGCCTGGATTGGAACCTGCAACCAGCCGCAGTAAATTTGAGTGATCTGGCATCATATCCTCTCACAAATGCATGCTAGCGTAAACATCGACCAGTGCTCACAAGTACAACATAGCACGGCACGGCACAGGTAATGGGGAAATGGAATTTGTCAGGGAGCCAATTGAGCTACTAGTTGTACACGCGACGTGAGTGAGATAAATGTGACATCGCGATGTAGTTCCTAGTCGCTCAGGATCCGCAGTACAGGTACGGGCGAGCGCACCTTTCTTGAAAACTGTTGCGACAGGGCTATGGGTACCGTAGAACGATAAAGACGGCTTTTGCAACAGCGTCATGCGCGATATGCTTTTACAATCGTTATATGGCGAGCGTTCAGACCCTGGGTTGCGCCACCAACCAACGTCCTCGGTGACTAACTCGGGCCGGACCACCGTTAATACAAGTCGTAATGCACCGATGCATTAAACTGTGTGGCATCAAAACACGGTTGTTCTGGTGAAGCAGCTTTTTGGTGAAAATTTGTGTGGCGTTGAATTGACATAGCTTCTAGCAGGGTTCAAGCAACGGACTGAGTGGTCCGGCGGCATGATGTGTGGGATGTGTGGGATGTGTGTTGAAGTACAATCGGACAAGCAGCAATGAAAGGTTCGAACCGAAGCGGAACGATAACAGGCAACATGCATGCTCCATTCAGGCACATCCCCTACAGTCCCCAAATGGAAGCAACGGAACGGAAAAAGGCATGGAAGCAATATTCGCTCAGCAGTCAATGCCGTGCGGTCCAAGGCGTGAGATGCCACATGGCCATTTACGATTACGAAAACGGATACGGCAACGGTCAGGGCCGAGCACCTGGGCAGCAAGGTGCCTACGGTGCAGGTGTGCAAGCTGCCAGCTGAGTTCTTAGGAGCGGAGCTCGCAAGGTGGTTATTGTTTGAAGTCGCAAGGGTCAACCGTCCACTAGCCGCCGCGTCGGATGCGCCTGCGATGGCGGTGGGCTCGAGAAAGGGAAGCGGCGCTGCGGGAGTGCAGGTGATGCAAGCTCGGCTGCACCACGAAACTGCTGCAGAAGGGGATTGTTGGCAATGCTCCAGGCCAGCCATTCCTGCAGTAGGCAGAACAGCCGGGAACCTCCGGGCCAACAGGGACCCTAGCCCGGCCGGGGGGACACTATGCCGGAGGGGACCCAAGCCCCCCGAGGGCGGGTTGCATACCCAAACGCAACATAAGTGAAGGGAAACGTTTCCTTCTCGGCCGGCGAAAAGTTGGGTGCTCCACTGCGAGGGGAACACCGTACAACGGCTGCGGTCACTGCGTGTGGCTGCAAGAGACGTAGGAATCCATACGCACGCGTGATGCCAGCGTTGGTGTTGGGGCAGGTGGGTTGTCGTCCAATGCGTCGAGGTGTTCGAGCTGGCGCCAATGTTGGTGTTCGAGCTGGCGCCAATGTTGACATGCCTGGCAGCGGTCCTGGCTGGAGCACAGCGGCCAACTCTTAAGCTGTCGCCGGTGTGCTAGCCGTGTGAGAGGTCAGGACTGATGCCACCTGCCCGCAACGATCCTTCTGCGCGCACCACCCCGACAAGATCCCACCCGGGAGGTCGCACCAGCGGCACGGGACTCCTCGCTGAGTTTGTGTCCATAGGAGTGACGAAATCGAAGCACCCGATCTAATTGATAGCACGCAAATGTCGCCGTCACCGCAATGAAGCGTTTGAACGTCCGCGACCATACCGCTCTTTCCCTTTTCGAGCCCAGTTCTGAAGGTGGTCTGAACCGTTCTTTTTGGATACATATAGTCTATGACGAGCACGGCAGGAATGGCGCAGCTTGCCAATACCGAAATGGATCCAAACAGCAACTCATTCCCATCGACCTAGCGTGTACACGGAATTTATAGGAGCCGTGAGAAACCTCAAGAAATTGAAGGCGCTCGGTGCAGCGTGGCCTGGGGCAGCGGGGCTGCATGTTGTACGATGCCATTGCTGGCAGGCGATGCTGTTGTTGTGTTGTATGCGCGCAAGTTGAACGGTGAATGAAACTTCTTAAGATTCGAATTCCGCCGCGGCTGCGAAGTGCAGCACCGGACAGCATGTCTTGACATGTTGCCAGGGTGGCCATCATTGACGTCCTTGGCGTTGACATCCCGCATATCTCGCGCGGTGACTTTCCGGCGTATGAATTCAACATTACTTGATCAGAGGGGCCGCGTGTCTGAGGCGAGGAATAACAGTTGATCGGCTATACGACGAGAAGCTGCTGGGATCGTGCGACGAAGCTGCTTATGATAAAAAAAAGTCGTGCCCAATATCTTCCTGCTTGATATCAGTCAAGTGTGAAGCGTGCCCGGACAAGCCTGCGGTGCCCTGGGCGATAACGAGTGAAATTCTGTTTCGGGTAGTTCGGGGCGCAGTTTGCCCTCCCTCCGCCGTTTCAGCGCCAACGCGCGCAAATGCAGTTAGTTTCCGCCACTACCAGCAGGGACGCCTCGGCCATAACGTTTTGCATACTACGATGTTCCGTGTATGCTGGGCACATACACGTTCCTCCACATGCCACTACGAGCCCTGGTCCCAGGAGGTATGGGCAGCTCATTCCCACGCTGATGACTTCTAGCTCCCAGCAGCCCACTCAAACCCTCCTCAAGCACCCCATGTACGCATGTAACGGATAGGGCATAACGGCTGCGCTCCTTCGCTGCGTGTGTGTTTGAGCGATCCACAGCCGCCGCCAGCCATCAGGGGATGTGGGCGGGCCCCATCCGGCTCACGCCATCTACACGCTTTGGGCCCAGAGCAGCGAAGGAAGGGGTGAACCCCTGCGGCCTCCTTGGGTAACGCGGCACAGCCCGGCACCAGCCACCAGAGGCATTCCGCCACGCACCTCGTCCACTTCGTCAGGATGCCGGCGACTGGCAGCTTCCTGAGCTTGTCACCTTCTCAAAATGGACATTCGGCTGCACGCCGGTCGAAACCTGTCAGGCAAGCCAGCACCGTTCAGTTGCGGCCAAACCCACGCAGCCACGCGACCCGATCCCACGGCGCACGCACCCGGCAATGAACCCCGCAGCCCACCCTGGTGAGTACAGCCCCTAGCGCCCCGACCCGTGGCGAAGCAGGTGGCCACCCACTCGAGTGCTGCGATGCTGGCCCCCCCCCTTTTTCAGCCCCCGCCCGCCAACGGAGGTCCTTCCGGAGGACACTGATGCTGCCCTGGCAGGTGGGTATCTTCATTCGGCGCGTGGTTCTTGGTATGATAGCTAGGAGTCGGTGAAAAAGTGAATGAGTGGGTTTGTGAGTGGCCCTGACGGGTTTGGGGGTGAGTATCGATGGGTAAGCCTTTGGCGGGGAGGGGGGAAGTGCGCTGACCGCCCCGCCCCGTTCAGAAGTGTCGGGGATGCGACGCCGCGGAGGCACCCACGGACATCGCATGCCGCGACGGGCAGGCCCCGGGGGGAGAGTCGCGTGAAGCAGAGCACGTTTGGGGAGGGACAGTGATGGGCGAGCGGATCAGGCGGCCACGGGGCCACTCCGGGTCGGCGCGCCCCGGGGCTCCCACCCGCCCCACCCGCCCACCCGCCCCACCCGCTGAACAGTGTTAGGTGTTACAGCCCCGGGGGCTCCAGAACCAAACGCTGCAGCACCCAGGGCGGAGATCGGACACGTGTCTTGTGTCAGGCGGCGCTCGACACCGGAGACCGTACCCCTCTCCCTCCATCAGGACATAACAGACCCAGAATCAGAAAAGAACAGACCCAGAATAGAGCCAGAATAGAGCCAATACAGATCCAGACCAGATCCAGACCAGATCCAGACCAGATCCAGGACAGATCCAGAACAGATCCAGAACTGAACAGCACAGCGCGGCGTGGCGGAGCAGTTCCTGAACCTGGTTCTACCGTATGCGGTCCGACTCTTGGAGCCCCGAACACGGCGAGATCCTGGATGGGTGCGGATGAGGTGCCGCCCTCGGCCACCTGCAGCTGCGACCTGCACCTGCACCTGCACCTGCACCTGCACCTGCACCTGCACCTGCACCTGCACCTGCACCTGCACCTGCACCTGCACCTGCACCTGCACCGGCGGGTGGGCGCTGGCACCACCTGCAGAGATATCTCAACTCGTCCAGGCGTCCTCAATTGGGGACCAGCGGGGACCTGTCGCCCTCGGGGACCCGTCGGCGAGGCCGCAGGGTGGCCGCAGCTCAGGGTGGACAGACACCCGTTGGGACGCACCCCACATCGGCGGCCTCGGCACCGGTGCCCTCCTCCTCGCCCTCCAACCCCCCAGGCCGCAGCTGCGCATGTGCCCCCGGAGCCACTCCGCGGTGGCGCCCCAGCCGGCGGCCCGGGCGTAGCGCAGCAGGTGGGGGCCCAGCGCGGCGTGCAGGGGGCCCAGAAAGAGGCCGGCAGGGGAGGCGGAGGTGGGGGCGGCGGGGGCG
Source organism: Eudorina sp. 2006-703-Eu-15 (assembly GCA_003117195.1). Taxonomy (NCBI): domain Eukaryota; kingdom Viridiplantae; phylum Chlorophyta; class Chlorophyceae; order Chlamydomonadales; family Volvocaceae; genus Eudorina; species Eudorina sp. 2006-703-Eu-15. Next base: position 1,281,692 of record BDSI01000022.1, on the reverse strand, counting down.
GCGGCGTCCGGCTGTGCGGCGGCAGCCTCCGCGGCGGCGGTGGCGGCGGTAGCGGCGGCCCAGGAGCCCAGGTCGTACAGCAGGTCGTCCAGATTGTCCCGCGCCGCCGCCGGCCAGTCCGCCGCCGCCGCCACCAGCTCCGCCGCCACGTCAGCGTCGTCGACGGCCAGCAGCGGCAGTACGATGCGACGTCGGGAGCCAGTCGGGAAACCGCTGCTGGCACCATCGCCACTGTAGGCGGCGATGGGCGCCAGGACGTCCACCTGAGCCGGCAGCGAAGCAGCGGGGCACGGAGCATAGGAAGAAGCTAGTCCACGACACGACACAACCCGTGGCAAGGAGGAGAAGAGATTGACTGAATGGATGGATGGATGGATGGATGGATGGATGGATGGATGGATGGATGGATGGATGGATGGATGGATGGATGGATGGATGGATGGATGGATGGATGGATGGATGGATGGATGGATGGATGGATGGATGGATGGATGGATGGGTAGGTGCGGCAGTGATCTTCCTTCGACCCCGCGAAGCCCCCTTAATGTCAATAAAGACAGTGAAGCCCCCCCCCCGCGAAGGCCCCCCCCGGAGGTGACCTGACTCGGGCGCGCCGGGAAGACAGACACAGCTCATTTTGGGCGTGTTGTTCGCTCTAATCGGTCCCCAACCCAACCCACCTCACCCCACCCCACCCCACCCCACCTCACCCCAATTTCCTATACCCCACCTCACCCCACCTCACCCCACCCCACCCCTGCATCGCTCCGTCGCCCCTCCCTCTTACTCCCCCACCACCTGTACGGCCCCCGGGCTCCCGCCCAACCTGAAGGGGTTGATGCCTGCTAGCCGCCCCTGCGCCCCGGACCCCCCGGCAGCACGAACACAACCCCGGGCGTGGCCTCGCGAACGGCGACCCGCTCTCACACGACTCACGAGGCCACGCCATGTCGTACTGCCGTACCTGCAATCCCCTCCCCTCCGCAAGGCAACCCCCCACGGCCCCGCGATGCGCCGCCAGCCCGCCGCCGATTGTCCCACTAATCAGTTCTGTGGAGGAGAGGCGCACCCGCGGCTCTGGGGACCGCGGCTCTGGTGTCTGAATTGATGGTTCTGTGATAATACGTCTCTGGACGGGGGCCCAGCGCTCACCCACAAGCGCCCGGTCCGCCCCGGCGGCTGCAGCAGCTCGATCTCGCATCCGCAGCGCGCCGCGCCGCGCCCACCCGTGCCAACGTCCACGTCGACGTCGACGGCCGACGACGGTGACAGATCCAGTTCCAGTTCCAGCCCCAGCTCCCGGACGACACGCGCCGGCAGCAGTCGCCCGCTGTCATCCCGGACCTCCAGTCGTGTTGCCTCCCCGGCGCCCGAGACGGACACCGGCACGACTGGCCCCCGCACGACTCCCGGCGCGGCCGCGGTCGCTGTACCCGACCCATGGGTCAGTGCCGGGCTGCACCCCGCGCGGTCGTCACTGACCCATGCCACTCGCAGCGTCACGGCCGCCGGGCACGCGGCCGCGGCCGCGGCCACGCCGGAGGCCGCCGGCCAGCGACGACCGTCGTCGTCATCGCCGCCGCGACCGAGCCCTTCGGGCCCCGGGGGTGCCGGCCTGCGGGTCTGCGGCACCCCCAGCACCCCCAGCACCCGCGGACAGACGTCGAGCAGCACTCGGGGACCGCCGCCGCCGCCGCCGCCGCTGCCGCCGCCCCCCGGTTGCCGCCCACCACTGAGCTGGTCCTCGCTCACATACTGGTCGTCCGCTCGGCTGCTGGGGCCGCCGCCGTCGCCGCCGCCGTCGCCGCCGCCGTCACCGTCGCCGTCGCCGTCGCCGTCGCCGTCGTCGCCGCCGTCGCCTTTGTCGCACTCGAACCCCAATTCGTCGCTGCCCCAGCTCGCCCGCCGCCGCTGCTGCTGCCGCCGCTGCTGCCGCTGCTGCAGCTGCTGCAATCTGTGGCAGCCTGCGCCGTTTGCGGACGAGATGTGCAGCACCCCGGGGACGATCCCTGCCGTACGGCTGCAGAGGGGAGCGCGGAGGCGGCGGAGGGGAGCTGAGGCGGCTGGCCCGGGGGATCGTAAGCGGTGGCTGACCCAGCTGAATGCCGGCTAAATCGGTTGAAAAGACCCCGGCTCAATACCTTTCCTTCAGTGGGGGCCGGTCCCGGCGACAGCGCTAACGTGTCGCCCTCCCACGCTCCCGTCCTCCCACCCTGCCGCCCTCCCAACCCTTCCCCTCCCACCGCCCTCCCGCCCTCCCTCCCTGCCCCCTCCCACCCCTCCCCCCTCCCCGCTCGACAACTGTGACAGTGACAGCCCGGTGAGGCTGAGGCGAGCTGCTGCGCAGGCACACCGACCCGGGACCGCCTACCTGGACCTGGACCTGGACCGCAGCATGCATATGCCTACCCGCCCCCCTACGCCCCCACCAGGAAACGTCCACCAATGTCCTATATATATATATACCCCACCAGGCCAACCCCTACCTGGAGCACATCGCGCCGGAGCAGGGAGCGCCCCACTCGGGCTGGGCCGGCCTTGCCGCCTCCGCCTCCGCCTCCGCGGGGCCGCCCTCCTCCCACTCCAGTCGCCCGCGCTTCTGCCCACTCGCCGCCACCATCGCCGCTGACGCCGCGGGGGCCCTCGGTGCTGACGCCGCCGCCGCCGCTGCGGCGTCCCCGCGCGGCCGCACCCCGAGCGCCTCCACCACCGACGTGAAGTCCAGCGGGCGGGGTGTGGGGCCCACGCCGGCGGAGCACTCGCAGGGGTCTGCACGTTGAAGCCGGCCGGGGAGGGAGATGGGGGGGAGGGAGTATAGGAAATTGGTAGACATTTTTATAAACTGCGCTGCTGCCAGCGCGAGGGGGGGGGAGGGGGGCCAGCCGGGGAGGGAGGCGGTAAACCCCCGACCCACCACCACTTGCGGCAACGAGGCATCACCTGAGCTCCTACGTCGAAGTCTAACAGTACCACGGAAGCCCCCGGAAGGCGTCTTGCGACTGCCTACCGGCCCACGGGGGTAGGGTGGGGTGCATCCATCTGGCCGCTCCAGGGACCCTCGTGCCTCTGCTCGTGTGAGTGTCAGTGTCGGTGCCCCTCCCTCCCTCCCCTCCCCTCCCTGGCGCAGTCACACCACCCACCCACCCGCGGGCCCCTCCAGCACCAGGGTCAGCTCCACACAGCCCCTCCGCCCCCTCCCTCCCTCCCCTCCCTGGCGCAGTCACACCACCCACCCACCCGCGGGCCCCTCCAGCACCAGGGTCAGCTCCACACAGCCCCTCCGCCCCCTCCCTCCCTCCCCTCCCTGGCGCAGTCACACCACCCACCCACCCGCGGCCCCTCCAGCACCAGGGTCAGCTCCACACAGCCCCTCCGCCCCCTCCCTCCCTCCCCTCCCTGGCGCAGTCACACCACCCACCCACCCGCGGCCCATCCAGCACCAGGGTCAGCTCCACACAGCCCCTCCGCCCTCTCCCTCCCTCCCCTCCCTGGCGCAGTCACACCACCCACCCACCCGCGGGCCCCTCCAGCACCAGGGTCAGCTCCACACAGCCCCTCCGCCCCCCCCCCCCCCCCCCCCCCCCCCCCCCCCCCCCCCCCCCCCCCCCCCCCCCCCCCCCCCTCCCTCCCTCCCCTCCCTGGCGCAGTCACACCACCCACCCACCCGCGGGCCCCTCCAGCACCAGGGTCAGCTCCACACAGCCCCTCCGCCCCCTCCCTCCCTCCCCTCCCTGGCGCAGTCACACCACCCACCCACCCGCTAGCTCCTCCAGCACCAGGGTCAGCTCCACACAGCCCCTCCGCCCCCTCCCTCCCTCCCTCCCCTCCCTGGCGCAGTCACACCACCCACCCACCCGCTAGCTCCTCCAGCACCAGGGTCAGCTCCACACAGCCCCTCCGCCCCCTCCCTCCCTCCCTCCCCTCCCTGGCGCAGTCACACCACCCACCCACCCGCGGGCTCCTCCAGCACCAGGGTCAGCTCCACACAGCCCCTCCGCCCCCTCCCTCCCTCCCTCCCCTCCCTGGCGCAGTCACACCACCCACCCACCCGCGGGCTCCTCCAGCACCAGGGTCAGCTCCACACAGCCCCTCCGCCCCCTCCCTCCCTCCCTCCCCTCCCTGGCGCAGTCACACCACCCACCCACCCGCGGGCTCCTCCAGCACCAGGGTCAGCTCCACACAGCCCCTCCGCACGTACACGGCCGCCAGGTGGAGGCCCTGCCCCGCCACCAGCTGCCGCAGCCGCTCCTCGTACCCCGGGGTCAGCTGCTCCGGTTCCGCCCAGGGGATCTGGAGGGGGGAGGGGGCGAGGAGGAAGAGGAGGAGGAGCGCGGGAGGGAGGGAGGGAGGAACAAGGAAAAGAGTGGCAATGGGGAGAGGGGAAGGAGAGCGAGGGGGTTGTCAGACCCGTGTGGGTGTGTGGGTGTGTGGGTGAGTGTGTGTGGGGGGGTGGAAGCAGGGGGCGCGGATGGGTAGGTGCTGGTTCGGGCCGCGGTCGGTAGCGGAAACGGCCAACTGAACGGCACGGCCGTTCCTGCCCAGTACGCCTCCCAAACCCCCGCCGTGACCGCTGCTGTGGCCCCCCCGGGGGTCAAATTGAAATAAGAAAGAAACCCGAAAAACGGGTGCTGATGGCAACCCCTGGGCCCCCGACAAGCCGACCGAACCGAACCGAACCGAACCGAACCGACGGGGGACCCAACCCCGCCCCCGCCCCCTCCTCCTCCTTCCCCCCCGAGTGCCGCGGACGTCATAAAACGCGCCGTGAGCCTCTGCGCAACCAGACACCCCGCCGGGACCCCCCATGTCCATCAAGACAGCGAAGCCGCAAGACGGCGCGGGTCACCCTTCCCCGGCCCTTCCCCGCCCCTTCCCCGCCCCATCCGCATTACCTTGCACTGCACGGTGAGGTGCCGCACGAATGCCTTGTAGCGCGGCCTCGGCGGCCGTGACGGCCGCTGCGGGCTCGCAGCCGCGGCGCTGGCGGTAGCGCCCCCTCGGATGCCATCTGCTGCTGCTGCTGCTGCAGGTGACGTTGTCGTTGTGGTCGGTGGTGCTGTTGTGGCGGCCGCGTCTGCTTCTGGACTTGTCGGCGGGGGACGTGGTGGTGGTGCTGCTGCTATTATTGCTGCGGCGGCAGCGGCGGAGGCGGAGGCACCGCCGCCTTCACCGCCACGGACGCTCCCTAGAGTCTTCACACCTCCCCCGTTCCCTGGAGGCCCAGCGCCCACCACGGCGGCGGCCTCCGCCCCGGCAGCATCCCCTGGAGAAGCCGCAGCGGCGACTGCCCCGGCAACGGTGGGGCCGCCAGACGCGCCTTCGTCGGCCTGGCCGCGGTGCTGCTGCTGCTGCTGCTGCTGCTGCGAGGGATCCCGAGGGCTGACGGACCCCGTGGCGGCCGCGTGCGGAGCAGCCGCTCCGAGCTCCGTCCCCGGCTGCACCCGCTGGGCGGAACGCGTCCAGGGAGGGGCGGACCCCCTGGCAGCGTCACACCGGGTGCCGCTGCTGGGGCCTCCGTCGGCCCCACCGCTCCACACCACGTCCCCGCCGTCAACTCCACCGCCTCCGCCGTCACCTCCACCGCCTCCGCCGTCACCTCCACCGCCTCCGCCTGCGCCTCCACCTGCCGCCGGTGAGGGTCCAGCCGCGGCCGAACCACTGACAGCCGCACCCCATGACCTTGCCTTCTTCGCTTCCCTCTGCTCCGCCTCCTCCTCCTGTTGCTGCTGCTGCTGCTCCCACATCTCCGCCTTCTTCATCGTCGACCCATAAGGCGCCCCTCCCCCGCCGCCCCCGCCCCCGCCCCCGCCCCGCCTGTTCATGTTCCTGCCCTGTCCCAGGTAGAGGGTGACACAGGGCACCAGCGCCCGTGTGGCCATCTGCCAGGCGATGTTGACGCCGCCCGGCACCCGGTGGCCGTGCCAGTGACACAGCACCAGCAGGCCCGCGGCCATGGCGCCGCAGAAGGCCAGCTCCAGGGCCACGTTGACGCGCTGCTGGGGGGGGAGAGAGGGTATAGGAAATTGGCGGGTGGGGGGGGGGCCAGGGGGAGCGGTAACGGGGGGCCCGCCAACGTCAAGCAAAGCCGACGGCCGTTGGTCGGGCGGGCCACCAGTGGGGGCGGGGCCGGGCGGGAGGGGCGTGAAGACGGGCGGCTAGGGACTGGGACACGCCGCCGCCCCACACAGCACGGGGCCAGGCAGATACCGCTACGGGTGTGGGGCAGGGGGTGAGGGGTTAAATTGAAAGAGAACAAAATCGAAACGAACCCGGGCACACCCAGAAATACTCAGAATAATTACGTGGCGAGGTACCTGCATAGCAGTGGAAGAACAGAGACTGCGCGCGGGGGTGGGGTTGCTCGAGGGGGGGGGCCCAGCATGCACTGCCCCGTGGGGGTCCATAAAAACCTACACATGGGTGGTCGGGAGTTTCGTGGCTTGCATGGGGTGTAGGATCAAGTGGCACAGCCCTCTCCATACAGAGGAGTGCTTCGGTGGTCTCCTCGGTGGGCAAGCGAAGGGTAGCTGCGTGGCCCCGTCAGCGTCAGACCCGGGCCCTACATATGTACCGATGCCCACCCCCAACAAGGTGTGAAACAATTCATTCACCCAGCCACCCCGCCACCCACCCAGCCACCCCGCCACCCACCCAGCCACCCAGCCAGCCACCCAGCCACGTAGCCACCCAGCCACGTAGCCACCCAGCCAGGCACCCAGCCAGCCACCCACACACCCCACCCAGCCACCCACCCAGATCAGCTGCATGGTGAAGAAGTTGCCCAGCTCGATCACCGCCAGGGACTCGAACAGGCGCTCGAGCGCCAGCGCCGAGGGCTGGTGGCGGGGCCCCATGGCCAGCAGGATGGTCACAATGACGGACCGCATCACGTAGGCCAGCAGCGGCGCAGCAAGCTGTGGGCGGGGGAGGGCAGGCGGTGCACACACAGAGGAGACCGGACAGGACCGGGCAGGACAGGACAGGCCGCAGCGCACAGGGAAAAGGAAAGGTTGGCGAGGGGAGCAGGGGAGCAGCGAGGGGGTTTCAACCCCCCTCACACGCACGCACAGAGTGCTGTGATAAGCGCTGGGCACGGCGGTGCACGGCGGCTGTGTGTGTTGGGGGGGAGAGGGGTCGGCAATAAAGGGTCAGGGTTGGGTGCGGGGTGCGGGGCGGGGGCAGGGTGCTGATCCATTACCAATAGGTCAGGGTTGTTGGTTGTTGGTTGATGGTTGGTGGGGGAAATTCCTTACCTTGCAGTAGAGGTGCGCGGGCAGCACCAGGGACGCAGCCGGCCGCAGCAACAACGCAGCCGCAGCGAAGCGAACGAACGGGTCTGGGGATCGGAAGTAATCCCAAAACACAAGATGCGCGTTCCTAAAGAGGAACAAGAAGGCTTGTGGCGCGCTGGCGCGGCAAGAGTAGCCGCGCAGCAGGGATGAGTCGGCTGGCAGAGGACTGAGCCCGGGCTCCGGATGGCCCTGACAACTGCGGTCCGCCAGCTGCCGATAGCCCACCACACCAAAGATGATGAACAGGATGTTCATGACATGCTCCGCAATTGGAATGCTGAGGCGCGCACGCACGCCCAACGAACGCCCTGCAAATTGCATTTTACTGGCCGAATGCGTGTTGTTGAGATCAGCAACGAGTGATATCGCTGACGGATTTAAATAGTATATTATTTCCTCGCAACTACGTCGCGAATATCGAAACCATGACACGCAGTCACAGCACCAGCTGCACCGCCTTCGAAACAAAGTATTTCTACAAAACACAGTGTAAACTTTAACCGAGGACCTGACTGCTGTCCTGTGTGTGAATTCGTAAAGTTATGACTCAGATGAAAATGACAACTGTGACATTTTTCTTGTGCTACCGTTGTCCGTTGGCTGTGTCCGTTGGCTGTACGCAAGCCCGTGCTGCCCGTCGCCCATGACATGTCCGCGTAAGGTTCTATTACAGACCAGATAACCGACATGACCCATACCGTTGCACATATCGTGGTGAGGTCATGTTCCAGAGGACCCCCTCCACCCAAGCGGTTCATCAGTGCAGCCGAGTGCAGCCGAGGCGAAGCCGAAGCGGCCGAAGCCTCCGCACAATACAGGTGTCCGCAGCCGCCTCCCACAGGTCGCTAGGGTTTCGCCTTCAGGGTCGCTTTCCGGTGTCAAGACGCCCGAGCGTGCACGGAACAGCGCGGACTAACAGCTGGTCAGAACAGATGGACGGTCCGGACAGGCGGCAGCAGGGCGCCATCCGGGACCGCATCCCGGTACGTGCCATGTGTGTGGCCGCCCTTGGGCAGGTGAGGCATCAACACGAGATGCCTCACCGCCGACCACACGGCATTCGCGGTGCAGGGCTGCACTCAGGTACGGTACTGCCCCCGTTCGTAGGGGCGTTCTCTGAATACAGATTTTGCTTGCTGGTTGCTGCGCTTCTTGCGCTCTGCTCCCCAAGGACAGCCAGGTGCGGCCGTCGCGGGAAGCCACAGATCGCCAGGGAGGGGCAGCCGCACAGCGGAATGGGGAACTTCGGACGGGGCAACGCGCAACGACTAACGTCACGCCAAACGCTGTCGGCCCGGGCGGTACGGCATCTCGGGGCGGGGGGGAAGGGGTAGGCGAATTAGGGGCCCGTCGGTACTTCGACGTGCCAATCACGCAAGCGTGTCCGGACACCCGTGTGCGGTCCGTGGGCCCCGCTGGTCAAGAGAACTACAATACGCCACTAACTACCGACCTGCGACGCAGCATTCCTCGGCAAAAGTGCAACGTATCGGCGACGACAGCCCTCAACGAGGCGAGAGGTATTTCGTTCGGCCCCCTGCCGAAGCTGCCGAAGCCAACCAACTAGTGCCGGTGCCGGCGCATCAAGGCCGGCCAGGCCCTTGCTCTTGCGGCTCGCCAGCCCTCCCCTCAGTCGCACCCAGACGCGTGCCCTGCAGCCGCCACCCTCCTGCCCTCCCCCACCACCTGCCCAGCCGGGAACCGCATGGCAGGAACCCCACATGGCACCGCATGGCATGGTACGGCACGGTACGGCACGGCCGCAGCAGCCTCCAGTCAGCACATCCGGGTGGCATGAACATCAAATCGACAGTGTTTTAGTGTCTCACGAACAGACATCGGGCTTATCGTTGACTTTGGCCGTCACCCCCCAAGCCGACAGCATCGTCTCGAGATGGGCGGGGGCCCAGCGAGTGGCCATGCTGCCATGCGAGCAGGCCGCAACGGTGCGCCCGGGCGCCGACAAAGGTCCACGTCGCCCCTCCTTTCCCCTCTCCCGCACTCCCAGGGGGACGGGGGACTGGCCCCCTTCCGCCGCCGGCACCCTCACGCGGCTCGGGTCGTGCCGGCGCAGCGCGCTTCATGCCGTACTTATTGCGCGGGGTCCCCCTCTGCGCGTCCGTGTCAGTTATGTACGGCCACTGCGCGGAGGGCCCCAACTGAACCTGGTGAAATGTCGCCGAGGCACGGCATACACACACGCCACCGTGTTCCTCCTCGGCCGTGACGCGCTGCGTCGGCGCGAGACAGGCCGTCACGTCACATCACGTCACATCACGTCACGTCACGTCGGGGGGGAGAGAGGGAGGGGCCAACGGGCGCGCACGCACTACCCAACTTACATTCGCCCGCCCCGCACGCGCCGAGCAGCTTCAGGGGCCGCAAAAGCGGCCCCTCACCCTCCAGAAGCCACCGACCACGCGACCAGGAACGGTACCGTCCGGCCGCCGCCGCCTCAGTCACCGTCCGTCACTTTCCTTCCGATCCACGCGAACCCCGACCCCCAGCTCAAGGATACCCTCCTGGACAATTCTGTGTCTCAAGCTCTCGGAACCGTCTACGGTATATCCCCCGGCGACCTGCCCTCCCGCGGCGCAGTGACGGGCCGGCAGCGTCCAGCTGTGCTTACACCGTCGTCCTCGCCTCGTCTCGGCGGCTTCGGGGCGAGACGGGCGGTACGGGCGTTCGATCAGTCCGTGGGGCCTGGGGGCGACCCATGGGACCCCGACGCGTCACATGATGCAAAATTGCAACCCTCGCAAGTGCAGCAGTACGGCACGACTAGAAATGAATAACCCGTGGCGGCATCAGGTTGTGACAGCATCAGTTCAGCTTGTGACAACATCAGTTCAGCTTGTGACAACATCAGTTCAGCTTGTGACAACATCAGTTCACGGTCGGCAGCACACCATGACGAGCGGCAACGGAGGCAGAAACGAAACACACCAGCACGACAAGGGGATCTCCAGAGTACGGCATGCTCGTCCCCATCGACTGCCGAGCCCCGCAGGAAATAAAAAGGAACTTGGAGAGGACACCTAGAGCACTCTCGGGCCCCCTGTGCCATTCCCTAACAACTGCTTGTACAGCACCGTACTGTACGGCATTGTACGGCATGGTTAATTTATGGTACGACATATGGTATTGGTACAGTGCGGCATCAAAAATCACATGTTGAAGCCGCCATCTCCGGAGCGCCCAAGGGATGCGGGGCGCACTGCCCCTGGGCACTCGCTAGCAGGCAGCCGCCGCGGGTGTCCCGCTCCCGACCGCCAAGACGACCGGTGTCGGCACCTCCCTGGAGGCGCGGTGACGTGAGGTGTGGCGCGGGCTGTCGGTAGCTGTGCCCTCCTCCTCGCCCTCCGCCCCCCCCCCGGCCGCAGCTGCGCATGTGCCCCCGGAGCCACTCCGCGGTGGCCCCCCAGCCGGCGGCCCGGGCGTAGCGCAGCAGGTGGGGGCCCAGCGCGGCGTGCAGGGGGCCCACAAGGGGGCCGGCAGGGGAGGCGGAGGTAGGGGCCGTGGGGGCGGCGGCGTCCGGCTGTGCGGCGGCAGCCTGCGCGGCGGCGGTGGCGGCGGCCCAGGAGCCCATGTCGTACATCAGGTCGTCCAGATTGTCCCGCGCCGCCGCCGGCCAGTCCGCCGCCGCCGCCGCCAGCTCCGCCGCCACGTCAGCGTCGTCGACGGCCAGCAGCGGCAGTACGACACGCTGCGGCGGGTTAAGGGCCCTGCCCCGGACCGCAGCTCCGACGCACTGGGAGTCGCCGCGCGTGAGCGTCACCTGAGGTGGGAACGGCAATCGGATTGTACGGGCCGTATGTACGGGCAGTACAGTGAAACGGGGCGTAGCAGGCGCGGGCTGTGCTCTGCAGCCCCACGACAAGGATGGGGTTTGTGCGAGGGTAGGGAGATGAGGGACGACTGGATGGTCATCATCGTCATCACCATCACCTCACGCGTAGAGGTGGATGGGTGCGCCGGCCTGCAGCGGCACAAGATGTGCCCCCGGTGGAGGTGCCCCCGGCTGTGCGGTGCTCGGCCGACTACCCAAGTGCTGCATGCCGTACATACATGCCGTACATACATGCGACCTTCCGACCGATCAGCCTTTTCACGTCCACTCACCCACAGCCAGCCGGGGCGTCTCGGCAGCTGTCCGATCGAAACGTCGTACTTCCACGTTGCAGTGGCGGCGGCGGCGGCGCCGTCGTCGTCGTCCTCCGACACGTCCCCGCACCCCGTCGCCGCCACACACGCCCGCTGGTCCGACCCGCTGCTGTCGTAGACCTCCACTCGCACCGCCCCCGGCCGTGCATTGGCCGGATGCGGCTCCGCGCCCGCCAGAACCTCTTCGGACCCATGGGTCGCTCGCGCCGGCACCTCCACTGACCCATGGGTCAGTTGCGGTCGCGCTCGCAACGACCACGCAACGACCACGCGCAGGCGCAGCGCCGGCTGGTCAAGCTCCTCCGCCGCCGTGCTGTCATGCGTCCCAGTCACCCCTCCCCCACTCCCTCGACCCTCGACCGTCCCAGACCCTCCGCCGCCGTCCCCGGGTCCACGACTGGGTCGCCGCCGCGGCAGCAGCACCACGCGAGGCCAGACGCCCATCACTCGACTCCCCGCGCCCCGACCCCGCGGCCCCTCCGCGCCCCCAGACGCCTGATCCTCGGGACCAGACACGTCATCCCTGCCGCCGCCCGAGCCCGCATCCGGGTCCGGCGCCGCCTCCCCACAGCCCTTCGTCTCGCGGATGCCGCCCGCGGGCCGCATGTGGGGCTGCTGCTGGGTGACCGCCCGCAGACCAGGACAGGGCGGCAGCCCCAGCGCCCGCACCAGTGCCGCGGGGTCCAGGGGGGCCGGCGGCGACGGTGGTGGCGGCGGCGACGGTGGTGGCGGCGGCGGCGGCGGCGGCGGCGGCCCGCTCGCGGAGGTGCCTACAAAGGGATCACGGGGCGTGGTGATAAGGGGGCAACGAGTGGATTGCGGGGCCGTCACAAGCCTGGCATGCGGGGCCGCCGACCTCTCACGCATCGCGCAGCTCCCTCCCCCGGGGCTCCTCGGCAACCCTCCCCTTCCCTCCCTTACTCCCACAACTCCCGTAACTCCCCATTACTCCCTCCTTTCTGCCACTTTCTCCCTCCCCTCCCCTCCCCTATGAATTTGTCTACCGACGTCCTATACCCCCCTCCCTCCCTGCCCTCCCTGGCGCAGTCAAACCACCCACCCACCCGCTAGCTCCTCCAGCACCAGGGTCAGCTCCACACAGCCCCTCCGCCCCCTCCCTCCCTCCCCTCCCTGGCGCAGTCACACCACCCACCCACCCGCGGGCTCCTCCAGCACCAGGGTCAGCTCCACACAGCCCCTCCGCACGTAGGCCGCGGCCATGTACAAGCCCCGGCTGGCGGCCAGCTCCCGCAGCCGCCGCTCGTAGTCCGCCGGCAGCTGTTCGGGTTCAACCTCGGGGATCTGTACGGCAAAACCCGATGAACGGCATGTTCATTCGGCGCGCAAAGCTTGGAAAGCCACGTCGGGACACGAGGCGCGGTGCAGACGGTGCAGCGGGGTCGACTGTGCGCCCACTTTGAGCCCCGTTGAGCCCCTTGCGCCCGCGTGGGTCAACCCCGCCCCCGCCCCGCCCCCGCCCCCGCCCCCGCCCCCGCCCCGCCCCCGCCCCCGCCCCCGCCCCGCCCCCGCCCCCGCCCCCGCCCCCGCCCCCGCCCCCGCCCCGCCCCGCCCCCGCCCCCGCCCCGCCCCCGCCCCCGCCCCCTTCGAAGCGAGGCGGCTCGCGACGGCCGCACCTTGTACTGCGATACATGGCGGTCGATGAAGGGCCTGTACGGCAGCGCCCGCCATGCGATAGGTTGTAATCGGGCGCCCGCGACGGACGCGGAGCCGCCCGCCCCCCAGCCGCCAGCGACGGACGCGGAGCCGCCCGCCCCCCAGCCGCCCGCGAACGTGCGGTGATGAACCCCCGGAGGGACTCCTCCTCCTCCTCCTCCTCCGCCGCCGCCGCCGCCGCCGCCTACGACGCCGCTGGCTTGCCCCGCCGCGGCGGCGGCGGCGGCGGCAGAACGCGGGCCCGCAGCAGGACCTCTGGAGAAGGCCCACGGGTCCTGAAGCACGGTGATCGGACCCACGGGTCGCAGGATCGTGACGCCGGGAGGCAACCGGCCGCGGAACTCCGATGGTTCGCCCACGCCGCCGGGCGGCGTGGAGCCAAGACCTGGTACATTGCTGACCGCCAAGCCGCGAAGGCCCGTGTCACCCGAACGGCCGCCGCCAGCTGCTCCGCTGCCTTCACAGGAACGGCCCGAGCCACTCGCAGCGCCTTGCGTCTCCGCCCCCTCCTCCAGCTCCCCCTCCCACACCTCCGCCTTCCTCGTGGCCGCTGTGTCGCTTCCACGATTGTCGCTGGCCGCACCACTTCTGCTCCATGCCGTTGCCGCCGCCGCCGCCTCCAAGCTGTTCCTCCCCACCCCGCCCCCGCCCCCGCCCCCGCCCCGCCTGTTCATGTTCCTGCCCTGTCCCAGGTACAGCGTGACACAGGGCACCAGCGCCCGTGTGGCCATCTGCCAGGCGATGTTGACGCCGCCCGGCACCCGGTGGCCGTGCCAGTGGCACAGCACCAGCAGGCCCGCGGCCATGGCGCCGCAGAAGGCCAGCTCCAGGGCCACGTTGACGCGCTGCTGGGGGGGCCGGCGTGCTTTGTTTCGGCAGTGTCTCACATTCAAGCCCGCATGCTACGATAATCCGCAAAGGCTTTCCAACAAGTCACGTCAAATCGGAATGTCCTGCGGTTCCCACGAAAGCACAGTCCCCCAGTCCCGTCCTGTCCCGTCCTGTCCCGTCCTGTCCCGAAGTGCCAGTCATGTCACCCCAAAACCCACATCCGGGGGGCGACTCTGCAGCGCCGCCGCGAGGCCTGCGGGCCCGCGGGGCGGTCCCCCCACGACCGACCGGAGCCAGGCCTTCAGCCCATCATTCAACCCATCGTTCAACCCATCGTTCAATAACGCCGGTAAGCATCAACGGCACTTACCCACACTAGCAGCAGGAGCGAGCAGAACATGCCCACGTCGAACACCGCAAGGTGTACGAAGAGCCGCTCCCGAGACAACGCCGACGGCGCCGTAATGGGGCCCAGCACCAGGTAATGTACGACAGTGGCGGCCCGGATGTAGTACACCGACAAAGGTGCCACCAACTGTGCAGTCCGGGGGTTGGGCGGGGAGGTGGGGGAATGGCCGGATAAGGCTCCGCGTGGCAGGGCGACATGGGGTTCTTAGGGTACGGCATCACTGTACGATAAAAGGCGCGGGGAACGACCGGCTTGCAAGCTCACGCACGGCTGGACCTGTACAGAAAGGAATGCGGGCTTGGTGGACGTCCGGTGACATGGGGGCGCCAACCCACCTCCGCGTAAATCTGGGCGGGCAGCAACAAGCATGATGCCGTCCGGAGCAGCTGCACCGCCACTATGCCGGATATCCACGCCTCATGCAGACCAAGGCTCAGTGCGTCTCTGAATACCAAGCGGGCGTTCATGACTCCGTACCACAGCTTTTGCAGTGAGGTGCCGTGGCATGGGTATCGTCGCATGACCGGCGAGTCCGGTGGAAGAGAGTGCGCCTCTCCGCGGCATGCAGGCGCAGCCAGTTGATGGTACCCAACCAGGCAGAAGGCCACCAACGCCAAATTAAAAAAACACTCTACAACGGAGACGCGTTGTGCATGCATCCTGTTTCGCAGCGAAGGCGGCTCTCCAAGCCCGAGCAATCTTCTCAATCCAAACATTTTTAATAGGGATGAAGTCCCCGATGACCGTGAAACGGCAATGAAGGTGAAAACCTAGGCGCTTCTAGGAAACGTGCGCTGCCTCCCCATGTTTGCAAGGAAGGCCGCTATCCTTCAAGCACAAGGACAACAAGCAAACATTCCTTACGAGTTCTTCTATAAATCTGCATAACAGATAAGTCGCTGACCGCTGCTGTCAAGTTTTATTGAAGACGCAATTGTGAAGGAGAAAACCAAATTATGATGACACACGCACATAAGAGTTTGTTCCTGCATTTTACGGCCAATCGCCAACGGCAAGCGGTGGCGATGAGCGATGGCCCGACACCCGAGCACACCGGGCAATATTTCTCGTTTACCTCAAATATCAGGAAATCACGCGGAATCCGTTCAGGTCACCGGCTAGTGCGGCTACCGCCATTCGCACGGCTGATATCATTAAGTAAGACTCGACAAAATTGATTAGTAATGCCATCTTTTCATTTCCCTGATTGCAATTTCACTGCCAGAACACATCCCCATGATGATGGTTCCTTGTCAACAGCAATCGCACGTGAACTCTCGCGTACCTGCCATTTCAGCGCATCCCTGGCCGGATTGGCAAACTGGCGCCGCTCCAAATGCAGGTCGCCGCCAAACCCGCACCTGCTTGGTCTCTGCGGGTTGTGCGCGCCCACATACGGTACGGCAGGACGAGCCGCGCTGCCCTGCAACGCCGCGCCGACGCCGTCCGCTCGGAGGCTCGACGCGGCTGTCCTCCGGTCTGCAGCTTCGGGCCGCCCTCACTGTCACTTTGGGCGTCTTCATAAGCAGCAGCATGAGCACTTTCGTTTGGGTGGCTGCAGCAGGCGGGCGAATGGGGAACGCGTGACGTGCTACGTGCGATGTGCGGCGTGGGGCGGAGCAAGCGCCGGGCAGCTACCCATGCACGTGACGATGCAGCACGTGACGATGCCGTCGCCCGTGCGCGGAACTGGAGGCGGGCGCATGCGGGACCCCGGGCGGACCCACCCGGACGATCCGGCGGACCCTGATCGGCCCGACGGTGCGTTGAAATGACGAACGCCCAACCGGTGCCGGCTCCGAAACCTCACGTGCCCGACCGTCTACCAGCCCATAAGGCCCCGGCGGCTCTGCTGGTGCACCCACGCACGCACGCCGCCTGCTGCCCCATTTTTTGCGGCTTAGACACGGCAGGAGTGAAGCGACTAGAGTTTCTGAGCTAGGTTCTGAACGGCAGCCTTTCGGCTGTCAGTTGTTAGTTATGTCCCGGTGACCAGGGTCACCGGGGCAGTCGTACTCTGTCATATTCTCGGAAACTCCTTCTGTTCGGAATTTTTCTGCCTTCACTAGCAGGGCCCGCGCCTGGGTCTGCGTGGCCCGCTGTCTCTGCCCTCCCTGGGCGGCTGTTGACCCGCAGAGTCCTCACGGAGCTTGTCCTGCGCTACTACCACCAGCTGCAGCAGGAGCCCTGCAGTGCGCGAGGGAAATCCGTTTCGTGTGGAACTTCCGTTCCATGTCGGCAACACCCACCAGTCCAGTGGCAGGCCTAATCAAGGGGTGTGTCCTCATAGGCTCATGGGCGCTGCGCGCTGGGTGACGGTCCACTGATGCGGAAGCAGTGGCGGGTCTGCAGGGTCACAGCCCTGGCACCCGTTTCGACCTACACCTCCACCAGCGCTACGGCAATGCGACAATGCGGCCCCCGGTGCGTCTTTCACAGCGACCCCCCTGGGGTTCCGCTGCTGCTAACCGGCCTGTGGCAGCTGGTGGGGCAACGAGCAGCAACCCGGCCAGGTGCACGGCGCCCCAGCGGCCGAGCCCCAAGCTCGGCGTCTCGACGCAGCGCCCTGCCGCCCCTCCCGCCAGGGACCCGGCAGCGTCGTGGTGCGCATCGGATGCGCAACACCGAGCGGGGCCGTGCGCGGCCAGGGAGCTGCCTGCGGAATGCCATGCCGCCGACCTAGCGTCCATGCCCGCTCCCAGGTTACGCTACGCTGACCATACACGCCAGCACACACCACACCCTCTGGAGACAGCGACGCACAGCGCCATGGCGGGGTCGTGGTCTGGCTGCCGACAGCACCAATCCAGGCACGAACAAGTCAGCAATCCGTGTCGGCCAACTCCAGTGAGGTTCACGTCGCGATGTCGTGGCGCCACGAGTCGCTTCTTGCGCATGAAAGTAGGGCATGTACGGTAAAATGTACGGGAAAATGTACGGAAACGGTGGTCTCCGGTGCACCAGGATCCGGCGCGTCGTTCTCAGCGCCATGGCGGATCGGATCTCGGGGCACGGCCCCGGTGCAGCACCGGCACACATACCAGTCTGCAGCAGCCAACGTCAGACAACCAGACGGTCTTGAGGTCTCATCCGTGCTTGTTTCCAACCGCTCCAACCACCACCCCAGCACGCCACATTCCCGCCGGCGTCTTGCAGTTGGGCCAGCAGCCCCTCGCCGCCCAACATTCCGAGTTGCGGAGTCGCAACCAGGTCGCAACACAACACACCGACCAGACCGCAACCCGGCTCTTTGCTTTATTTTTGCAACCCAAACGATGCGGCCCACGTAGACATGTGCACTTCAGACGTCCTATGTTCCCGTGCGGGCATTGTGGTGCAGTGCAGCTTTCCCCCAAACCCGCAGCGGCGCCACGGCCGCCCTCGTTCCCAGTCCTTATCTCTACCATCTCCTCCGTACCAGTGTTCTTCGTCAATCGTCATCATCGGAACGTAAACGTCGGAAAGTAAGCCCGCAGATCCATGATGGGATACGGGATATAGGGTCAATAGAACCGGCGCCGTCCCCCAAACCCCCCATCCCCCTGCAAACCCCGAGATAACCGGTCATCAAGACACCCGAACCCAGAAGGATTGAAGGCGGCGGCCCTTGACCCCTGCGTCCACCAGTGCTCGACAAACACAAAGGTTACGTGTGCCGGCGTGTGCGCGGGCGCCGCAAGCCACCACCCACCCGCGACCCTGCCGGTCCGGGGTGGATGCACCCAGGGCAACGGTGTCGCCCGACAGCCGTACATGTACGACGCATAACTCGGTACAGCGACTGACACGCACGTTGCGGGGGGCGGCGCCCTCACGCAGCCTCTGGCCTGGCCTGGCCTGGCCTGGCCTCTCACCCTCACATGACATCGGCAAAGAAGCGCACTCCTGACCCGGTTTGAAGCGCACTCCATGTCCCTCATGAGCACTTTTCGCCGCAGCCCGTCCCCGCGCCCGCCTCTCCGCCCCAGGCGGCCGCCCCTGGAGCCCTCAACCGACGCGCTTTACGCCGCAGATGCGCGTGACAGACCGCCGTGGTGGCCACCGTCGCGGCCGCGACGCAGGCGCACAGCAGCACCGCAGCCCACGGGCTGCGCAAGACGCCGTACCCGAGAAGATTGACCGCGTTGACCGGCATGCATATGGCCGCGAACAGGGCGGCTTCGCGCGGGCTCAGCTGCGGCGAAGAGCAGGGCGAGCAAACACCCGGGGGGAGGCAGCTGGCGGCGGCGGCGGCGACCGTAACTCAGGGCCTGGGAAACCCGCAACCCGCCGCGCATCTAGAGACGCTGGAACGGATGAATGGATGGGTGGATGCAGAAGGACAGGTGGCCGCATTTGCCGTACATCAGGTGCATGTGCACGGGAGGGCGGCCTCCCTGGACTTCCGCCTGTGCGGTTCCTGACAACCCACGTCCCCAGCCCGCGCTACCCTCCCCGCCCCTAAATACGTCTACCAATTTCCTATACCCTCCCCTCCCCTCCCCTCTCCCATTCTCTCTCCGATACGCCCTTACCAGACAGGCCCCCGGCAAGATCGCTCCTTCGTAGGCCGAGATTCGGAGACAGGAACCGCGACCTCCCATGCTCCGCGGCGCCGCCACCTGCATCGCCACCAGCAGCGCCTTGGCCAGGAGGTAGCCGCCGTACCGCGCTCGCCGAGACTGTACGGTAAGGCGCGCCCACGTGCGGTACGGCAGTACGAGCCGCGCCGCCAGCAGCGCAGCGCCCACGACGTGCTTGAGCGCCACAACGACTGTCCTGGGGCTCGGCATGAGGCCGCTCCTGCCCACGTCCTGAGCCGCCACGACCAGCAGAATCGCGCACTCGATCCACTGGCTGCTTCCACCCCCGGGCGCGTCCCGGAGGTTTGGGAGGTCGGGAGGTTTGGGAGGCGGGGGGCGTGCCCGGTTTCGAAGGTTCCGGAGCGAAGTGGTGTCGGGGCAAAGCGGCGTCAGAGCAGCAGCAACAGGTACGGCCGCGGACGGCCGTCCTTCCGTCCGTCATGTTTGCGGGCGGCGCCGCCAACCTGCGGCCCTGCCACCGGCACAGTGGCCGGCCGGGCTCACCCGCTGCGTCGGCCCGGTCCGGGGTTAAATTGAAAAAAAGAAATAAACCCGGCCCGGTCCGGGGTGCAGGGAGGGCGGGGCGGTCCCAGTGACACAGGCTGCTGCCCCAGGGAGACGGGAGACGGGGGGGTGCTCCGGGCGGTGCTGCGGTACGGTGTACGGCGGGGCAGTCGCTCGGGCCACCGTCGTAACAACCTGTCGGTTGCCGAGCTGCCGGCGCGGCAATGGCACATCCCCAGCTGCGGCACATGCCGCATCCCCGCAAGCGACGTCTGCTCGGCATGGATATATATATATATATATATATATATATATATATATATATATATATATATATATAATATTATATATATATATAATAAGCGATACACATGTGCGACCTTGGAGGCCCCGGCGCCCGAAGGGCTCCGTCGCCCACCCACCGCGGCGCGGAGGACACCATCGGGTGTTCGGGACAGCCCAACATCGATATGATCTCCCTACTGCCCCCTTCCCCGTGTGCTGATCCGCCCCTGGGCCCCGGCGTCGCAACGGGGAGCCAAAGCTGGCATTATCTCCCCCCCCACACACACACAAGCCCTGGCCCCCCCGAGCCCCGGGCCCCCAGCTACGATGGCCGCATCCGCCCTGGCCGCGTCGGTGTTGTATACTGCAGCCCCGGCTGCCCCCGCCACCGACCCCGCCACACCGACTCACAGCTTCCCGCCCATCTGCACCGCCCACTGCTCCTCCAGCGACCTCAGCGCGGCCGCCTCCTCGGGGCTGGCGGGCTCCGAGACCAGCTGCCACTCGGCCGCCTGCCGTACCAGCGAGACGAGGCGGCCCGAGACCCGCCGCGGCCGCGGCGATGGCCCGGGCTCCGAGGCCGCCGCGTCGTGGCCGCCGCACTGCGACCCGTGGGTCTCAGCGGCCTGTCGGCTGTCCCCCTGGAGCATGGGGCAGCCGGACGACGACGGCTCCAGCTGGGTTGCTGGGTCAACACTGCACTGCTGGGGAGGTGCACATGCCGTTGCAGTTGTCGTACCGAGCGAGCCGTGGCCGGTACGACCCGGACCGCCGGCCGCCGCTGCAACTACAGCACCCGCGGCGGCAGCGGCGCCGCCGGGGCCGCCCGAGTCTTCCTCTTCCCCACATCGTCGTCGGCGGCGCAGCTCGGCTTCGATCCACGCCGCGGTACTCCGGCAGCCGGCGGCGACAGCATGCCGCAGCAGGTGGTCACCCAGCGCTAGCACAAAGCCGTCCAGGTCGTCTCGCAGGTACGCCGGCTCGGAAGCCGCTGCGCATCCCTGAAGAGACTCCAGCTCCAGGGAAGGCCCATCGGACGGTACGGAGGCACCGGACCCGTTGTGGGCGGCAGCCGCTGGCGCCGCAGTTGCAGCGGCGGCCGCGGCGGCGGCGGCCCAGGTGCCCATGTCGTACAGCAGGTCATCCAGATCGTCGCGCGCCGACTCCGGCCAGTCCGCCGCCGCCGCCGCCAGCTCCGCCGCCACGTCAGCGTTGTCGACGGCCAGCAGCGGCAGGGGGCCGTGGTGCAGGTGGTAGGGGCCCCACTGGCTGTGTGCGCGATCGCCGTCGGCTGCCCCCGGGCCGTCGCTGGGCGCGTACGTCATCACCTCCGCCTGCCGGCCGCCGCATCAAATGACGACGTTGGCTCAGCGCCCGTGGGAAAGTATGCAAATACAAATCGTAGCCGAGGAAGGCTAAAACGACTGTAGCCCTCTCTCTCTCTCTCTCTCTCTGGAAAAGAGTGGTCGCTCAGGGATTGCAGTTTGCTTTACGCAAGCAACGCTGTTGCAGTGGGGCATAGCCATAGCAGTGGGGTTTAGCCATTGCAGTGGGGTTTAGCCATTGCGGTGGGGAATATAGCCATTGCGGTGGGGAATAGCCATTGCAATGGGGTATAGCCATTGCGATGGGGTATAGCCATTGCAGTGGGGTTTAGCCATTGCAGTGGGGTATAGCCATTGCGGTGGGGTATAGCCATTGCAGTGGGGTTTAGCCATTGCGGTGGGGAATATAGCCATTGCGGTGAGGAATAGCCATTGCGGTGGGGAATAGCCATTGCAGTGGGGTATAGCCATTGCGGTGGGGTATAGCCATTGCAGTGGGGTATAGCCATTGCAGTGGGGTATAGCCATTGCAGTGGGGTTTAGCCATTGCAGTGGACCATGCCCCGGGGGCCACACACAGTCGCTGCGACGACGACAACATCCGGGACGCTCACCCACAAAGTCCCGGGCTGCTCCGGGAGGTGCAGCAGCTCGGCGTCGTACACATACATCATCGCGCCGTTGCCGCCGCCTGCGGGCGCCGTCGCGCGTCGGCCGAACACGCGCGCCGGCAGCAGGCGCCCGCCGCCGTCATGGACCTCCACCCGCGCGCCCTCCAGCGCCGCGTGCATTGCCGCCGGCGACACTGACCCACGGGTCAGCTCCGACGCGTCCCAGGCCGCCTCGATGCGCAGCTCGAGGGGAGGCTGCTGCTGCTGCTGCAGCGACAGCACCCTAGGCTGCAAGTTGATCATCCCGCCGCCGCAGCCGCTGAACGGGAACCCCACCGACGGTACCTCGTCGATGGCGGCGGAGGAGGCGGATGCGCTGCCAAGCGTGCCTCCAGCCGTGACTCCCAAGTCGCTGGCCTCCGGACCTTGAGCATCCGACGCATCCCGCCCCTCCTCGCGGGAGTCTCCGGCCCCAGGCCTGTGGCTTTCGCCGGGGCGGGTGAATTCCCCCGACTCGCGGCCGACCGCGTCCTCGACGCGGACGTGCACGCGCGACACCCGGCGGTGCCACCTGCGACGCACACAGCCAGCCGTCGGGGCCTTTGGATCTCGGACCGCGATGGGCGGCAGGTCGGCTTGCAGGCAGGGCAGTGTCAGGAGGCAGGTGTCGTGGGTGTGGGCGCAGTGCCTGGAAAACGTCGGGCACGTTCGGATGCCGTGTGGCGCGGCGACAGCGAGCGGTGACACCGGGCCCAGGCGTCCGTGGCGGCACTCGAGGCCAAGGGGTCCGCCAACCTGCCCGCCCGCGTCACAGTCCCGGCCCGACCGTGATGTGCACTCACAGGGCTGCCGTTTTAGGGACCGAGAATCCTCAAGATGCCCAGTGATCGCCGCGCGAGTGAGTGCGACACTGGCAGCGCGCACAGCAGGACCGACGGCTCGGAAAGCGCAGGCCATCGTTGCAGGCCAGTGTGGGCAGGTGCCGCACAGTGAGGGAACAAACCCGCCGCGCGCCGAGACGCGCCCCGCTCAACACCCGCCGCAGTCTTCCGTGACGCCCCGTCCGTGACACCCTCTCACCCTTCCTGGTGGCCACCGGCAGTGCCTGACTGCGCCAGACCTGACGCCGCTGTCCCGCCGCGGCTCGCGTCCCCCTGCCGTGCTGCCTGGCCGACCTCCGCCGGAGTGTGCCTCACCTCCGGCCCCAGCCCCAGCGCCTGAAGCACCTGCTGCACGTCCAGGTGCGGCGCCGGACGGCACTCGCCGGCGGCAGCGCCGCCGCGGACTGCCAGGACCGGGCGCAGGCGGGGCGCAGGCGGGGCACCGCACCGCAGCATGCACACGGGCGGCCTGTTAGCTACCGGTGCGGCGTCACGACGCGGTCCAAGATCAGGTCGGAGATCGGATCGCCTGAATGAGAATGGTGAGCCCCAAGATTGACTGCGCCGCAGCGCTGTTGCCATCATCACAGCGCCGACGGCGGCCCCCAATGTACATAAGGCCCTGACCATCGGGCCGCGCGGGCCACCGGAGCGGCAAGCGACCTCCAGGCATGTGCGGCGCGGCAGCCCATCGCACGGGCCACCTCCCGCGAGCCTACCGGTACCCACCCACCCACCCGCGGGCTCCTCCAGCACCAGGGTCAGCTCCACACAGCCCCTCCGCACGTACACGGCTGCCAGGTGGAGGCCCTGACTGGCCACCAGCTGCCGCAGCCGCTCCTCGTACCCCGGGGTCAGCTGCTCGGGTTCCGCCCAGGGGATCTGGAGGGGAAAGGAGACGAAGAGGAGGAGGAGGTGGGAGGGAGGGGGAGGGAGGGAGGAATACGGAAACGAGTGGCAGGGTGTGGAGGGGGGAAGGAGAAGACAGGAGAGGAAACGCGTGCGCGCGCGAGACAACCGAACAGAATTAGCCAGCAGACTACCGTGGGTGCGGTCCTGGGCGGTGTGGGCCGCGCTCAGGTCGCTCGGGCCGACCGCCGGGGTGGGTCCGCCCTCGACGGCTGCGGAGGTCGCTAGCGATTGTGGTACCTCTGTGCGCCCAACATACCTGTACGGGACGCCGTACACACAATGCGGGACGCCGTACACACACGCATGGGGGACAGCCGCCCGGTTTCTTTTGGTGTCGCCGGTTCGCAGCGTCGGGCCCACCGAACCCCGCAAAGAAGTCCCTTGCCAAATCCCCCAGCGATATACCTTGAACCGGGCAACTCCGGATCCAATCCAGGTGCAGATGCAGGTTCATTGACCGTACTCAAGGGCCGATGCCTCATCTTGCTTTCATTACGGGAGCGCCACCCACACGCACACGAGGGCCCCGCAATCACCTTGTAGCCCACCACGCTCCGGCGCAAGAACGGCTGGTACAGCGCCAACCCCGCCAGCGCGGACTGCGGCCGCCCGGGCTCCTCGGTCGCAGCCGCCAACAGCCCCGCCCTGGGCCGCTGCGGGCCGTCGGGCACCTCGAACCCCACATCCCGTTCCGGCACGACATCTGCACGACGGCCATCAGCGTCAGGCGCGCGCTCCTCCTGCCCCGCGCTTGCGGACTCCTCCCCTCTCCGTCGGGCAACCCGCTGCCCCTGCCGCTGCTGCAGATGCCCCTGCTGCTGCACCTCCTCGCCATTCCCTCCTTGTTCCTCCTGCCCGGCGTCCTCCTGGGCCGCCTGCGCCTGCGGGTGCTGCGGCACGGGTGGCCCATAGCTCGGTTCCGGCCCAGAGGCACGCCCGGGCGACACGGGACGTTGCTGCTGCTGCTGTTGTTGTTGCTGCTGCTGGAGGCGCGAGCCGCAGGAAGTACGCTGCCCCTGCCATTCCCTGCACGCGTCCGCGTCAGCAGCGCCGACCGAGTCCCTCTCCACCGGTCCCGCCACTTCCCTGCTCCGGCATTGCCGCTCACTTCGACCGCAGCCCGACGCAGCGGTGGCACCGCCGCCGCCGCCACCAGGCCGCCCTAGACGGCCGGTGTCGTTCCGCCAGCGGGTGACGAGCCGATTGAGGTTCAGCACCACGCACAGCACCAACAGCTGCTTGGCCACGACGACGGCAAGGTTGATGCCCCCGGGGACCTGGTCCCGGTACCAGTGGGCTAGGAGCAGCTTTGCAACGACCATTGAGATGAAGTACGCCACCTCCAGGGGGGCGTTGACACGCTGCCGGGGAGTGTTGGTGGGAGGCGAGCGGGTGACGAGGCGCGAGGGCGGTGTCCGGTGAGACGGCAGCGTGGTTTGGACGGGGAAGTGCAGGCACGCCGTCCCGAACGAAGGAAAGGCGGAAAGACGCAATCGGAGCCGCTGGCCCGGCCGGGCCAGGAGCCACTCAAGAGCCATGACGACGTGCAGTATCGACGGAATCGTCCGGTATGAAATGTCGGCAGCACTGTTTGACTTTTTGACGGGACGCTTTCGAAGACGACACTTCACACAGGGCCTAGTGTGATGTCCGACGCTTTCGCCAGAGACCGTCTGCAGGCCTGTCTCTTCAGGCGGTTTCGCGGCGAAGGTGACCTGATATGGAGCAGCCTGTCACTGCATTGCGCGCGTCGCACTCGGCCTTGAGCACGGCGCGCCAAGTCGCGCCCTCAGCCCCGAGCTTTCCGGGGCTTCAACGGCGACCGGTCGTGCTGCTCCATGTGCGCAAGCTTGCACGGTTCAAGATCTTACCCAGGTGCTGAGCAGCGAGATCATAAAGCCGATGTCGTACACCGGGAAAGTTCTGAACAAGGCCTGAGCTGACAGCACGGACGGTTGGTGGTAGGGGCCCACGAGCAGCAAGTGGTGCAGGACAACAGCGTAGCGCAGGAAGTACACCACGACGGGCGCCACGACCTGCGGGAACCGCCGGCACATGCTGAGTTATTGAACTGCGGTAACCCAAATCGCGCGCACGGCGCACGTGCACGGGAATGGCGTTGTGTGGTGAACGACATGCAACGCTGGACTAGGGGGTGCATGTCTTCAAGAGCTGAGCAGGTGGCGGCAAGAGAAGGCAATGGCGTCGAGCCGTTCACCTGCGCGTGGTAGTGGGGCGGAAGCCCGAGTGCCGACACGAAACGAAGGGCAGCCGCCCACGTCGTGTAGCACACCCAAGCATCCGGTCGCCGCAGGCGACATATATCCCGCAGGACGGCATGCGCGTTCCGGACGAGGTAAAGTAGCCGGACCAGGGCAGTGCCACCACAAGGGTAGCCGGTCAAAGTCGTCGAGTTCAAAGGCAGGCTGTGAGGCTTAGTGATGCATTCTGGAGCAGCCAGCTGCTGGTAGCTGAAAACACTCAGGACTATGAAGGCCACGTTGGCAACATGCTCCGCTATTGGGATCGTTCGTGACTGTCGCATTTATCCAAGCGTTATTCAAGTGCATTTACTTAGTATCCATTGTAAATTGCACTATTGTACAAACAACAAAATGAAAACACCTGCTGGGCGTTGGCTGACTCACCACCAGCCACATGGGTTCAAAACAGTGCAGTACGACACCTCCTAGGAAGGAACAGTGGACACGGAAGAACGACTCCGAGGCTCAGTGGCAGGGCGAATTGAAATCGTTTTCTTATACAATAGGGCAAAAGTTAATATTCCAAGCCGTCATCTTAGGTCGTTGGCATACGGCTTGCTGTTTTCCTTGGTATTCTGCACGTGGTACATATTAAACATCGGAAATCAAACGACATAAGGAAAACCTCGGCAAAGCCAAGATCGTAAAATGCCCGCGGAAAGCCGCACAACGTCTACGGTTTAATCGCGCACCTGCAATTGCAGGACATCAGAAATGCTGGGCAAAAAACATGACTTGGTGCCACTGGGGCGAATTCCCCGTGCTGAACACTTGAAAAACCTGGTGTTCCTCATCCTTTCGGTGGTATGTTATCAGCAACTCGCCGCTCCTGCATGCGACGGCCAGCAGCATTCTCTGCCTGTCGACTCAACAGTTCTGGCTCACTTTCCTTGTCGCGCACGGCCAGCGGAGCGGCTAACGTATTTGCTGACGCGTGCGCCCTCGGCGGTTTGGGACATCTTGCGCCTCAAACGGGAGGATACTTGGGTATCCCGGGCGACGGTTGCGTTTGCCCTACGCTTTGCAAGTCTGATTCTTCTGCCACCTGCGATTTACTCCCAGGTACGCCCCGCACACCGGCGGTGTGTTTCGAGTGCTGTCATTTCGAGTCTACAAACCCAGGCCTTGATTTGGCCGGGGTGCCCCGTGACAGCGAGCTTGTGTTGTCCACTCAACTCCCTGTCCCCGACCGTTCTGCGCTAGTGTACGCTGACATCCGCCCCTGGCCCCGAGTACTACGATCGACCGAATAGCCTTGCTGCACGCTTCGCACGCCGAGCGCCTTGGATGCTTCATTACCATTTTACTGTCCTTTATCGCTTCCTTACTGATGACCTCTACCCGACTGATTATCTCCCAGCCGGCGATCATGCGTTGTCCTTCTGTACTGCATCAAAGCCTTGGCTCTGAGCCGCATGTATGTGGAAGCCCACACCCCACAGCACTCCATCTCAACGTGCTCGGACCGCAGGTTGTTGCCCCCGCGCTCGTTTTCTTCCTGCGGGCCGACCTCATCGTTCACCACCTGGTGATGGGCCCCCACAGCCCGCCATCCAGGATGGCTCTTCAGGCCATGTTTGGCAGCTTTCCGGTTTTTGATCTGGGTTACTTCGTTTCCCTTCTTGGCATTTGGGTAAGTGTGCGATGTGGGTCAGCCTGGGCATGAGTTGATTCGGCTTTGCTTTTGGACTCCGCGCCAAGCACATGCTCGCTGCGGAAAGCCCCATGGCACGAAGCCCCCTAACTGAGCTCTTTTTTGTGTAAACCCCGTGTCTTCTAGCCCACCTGCACTGCCGTGTTCTGTACTGCCGCGGGCCATCATCTGCAGCCATTTCACTGCAAGTTCGTCCTGTTAGACGGGTGGCCACCGCGTGCAACAAACGCGGAAAAACTCCATTACCCGATACACCCCCACTCGCCGCACCCCCAACCAGCAGCGCGTCAACGTGGCCCTGGAGCTGGCCTTCTGCGGCGCCATGGCCGCGGGCCTGCTGGTGCTGTGCCACTGGCACGGCCACCGGTGCCGGGCGGCGTCAACATCGCCTGGCAGATGGCCACACGGGCGCTGGTCACATGCGCCACCATGTACCTGTCGCGAGCCAACGGGCAAGCGCGGGACGCACGCAGCGCCCCGCCCGGCGGGTCCAAATGGAAAGGGTTTCCGCTCGGCGGTTTCAGCAGGCGGAAAGGGCAGCCGAGTGGGAAGTCTGCAGGGCCGGACGGCGACCCCGGAGGCAGCTGGGCGACCGTTGGTCAGCCTGGCAGCTGGGATCGTGTGTCGGGATCTGCCGGGCAGTGGCCGGTCACGTGCGCTCCCCCTCCCTGGGAGGAGCCATCAACTGATCCGCGGGATTGGGCACCAGCGGGGAGGACAACACCCGCAGGCCTGCACGGCCAGCGGAACCGACAGCGGCCCGGACTGCAGCAACAGGGTCAAGGGAGGGAGAGGAGCCAACAGCGGCAAGAGCAGCAGGAGCAGCAAGAGCAGCAGCAGCAAGAGCAGCAGCAGCAAGAGCAGCAGGAGCAAGTGCAGCAGGAGCAAGAGCAGCAGCAGCAGGAGGACCAGGACGGGGACGGCCGGGGCTTAAGAGACGGCATGTGCTTGAGGCACAGTCGGGAGGAGCACCCGCCGCGGCCGGAGCAGTCCCCAGCGCCGTGCCGCTCAGGGACGCTCACCGAGCTGGCTGTGGGCCTGGCGGACGGGGAGTTGGAGACCGCAAGAGGCTGCCAGAGCATGAAGGAGGCCGCGGCATGCGAAACGGCTGCATCACCGCAACCAGGACAGCAAACTGATCCGGCAGCCTCGGCGAATGTATCGCCCGGCGCGGCTGGGTCAATCGGTGCAGCTGCAGGGTTGCCAGTTGAGGGGGCGCACGCCGTTGCTGGCGTGCCGGCCGCTGTGCCGGCGTCGACGCAGCGGCATCTGCCGCCGTACCGGCCCTATGTTCGGCGGCATTGCATTCGATACAAGGCAAGGCGCGCGCAGAGCGGACGAGGTGTATGTTGTGTGTCGTGCGCGGCGCTTGACAGTGACCAAGCGCTATTGCGGCGCGGACTTGTCCGATTCGTGCAGGCACGCATGCTCTCTGACCCTGGAGTCTGGGGGGGGCTTGCTGGCGTTCTACGGTACTGTACAAATTTCCTATACCCTCCCTCCCGCGCTCCTCCTCTTCGTCTCCTCCCCCCTCCAGATCCCCTGGGCAGAACCCGAGCAGCTGACCCCGGGGTACGAGGAGCGGCTGCGGCAGCTGGTGGCCAGTCAGGGCCTCCACCTGGCAGCCGTGTACGTGCGGAGGGGCTGTGTGGAGCTGACCCTGGTGCTGGAGGAGCCCGCGGGTGGGTGGGTGGTGTGTCTGCGCCAGGGAGGGGAGGGAGGGAGGGGGCGGAGGGGCTGTGTGGAGCTGACCCTGGTGTTGGAGGAGCCGAGGGGTGCGTTCTCCACGGGGAATATGCAAACCGCTGAGCGATTGGCGACATCCGGATTGAGGGGGTTTGTTGAGGGTCGGGGGCGGTAGCGGAGCTGGGTTGGCTGGCTGGCGACCTGGCTGGGCTGCCGCGGCGCAGCCGAGCTCTGGTCCAGCTCGGGTTCAGCTCCCGTTTAAACACCAAAGCCGGTCGTGGACGCCGGTGTCGGTGTCTCACAGGAAGAATGCCACCCGCGAGCCAGGCTGGCTGGCTGGCTGGCCCTCCCGTTCTCGACGGCGGTGCGGTCGGCCTGTGTCGGTTGCGGTCTTTGACTAGCTTTTGGTCGGCGAGATCGGTAGCCGGAAACGGTGCGGGCGTCCAACACCTCGATAGGGGAAACCCAAACCCAAACCCAAACCCAAACCCAACCCCTGGTGTATCGGTACGTATGTGGCCTTGCCCAACGCTGACCGTGGCAGCTCAACTCCCTGCCCATCGGGGAATCCGCCGAAGCCCTCCTCATATCGTAGTAAAATACCCTCGTAGTAATTTTATCGAGGACAGCACCCACGGGTGTACGCAATGCGCGCGCATGAACTCACCAGGGCCGCCGCTGCCAACGCTGCCCCAGGCACCGACGGACCGAGGGAAGATTGGCCGCCGGCTCTGCCGGCGGTGGGCCCCGTGGTGCGGGCGCTGGGCCTGGCGCCTCTACTGGCGCAGCTGGTTCAGTTGGACGGAGAGCCGGCAGCGGGCGTGGCGGCGTCCAGCGACCCGGATTGTGACAGGTGACCCACGTGTCGGTTGAGCTACTGGCGCGAGGGACGGCTGCTTGCCGCGCCTCTGAAGGGGTTCCTACTCTCCCGCGCGTAGTCCTTGCGCGTCCTGCAGTACAGGGCTGACTGAATCACGCAGTGCGTTGGTGTCCTGGCCGCACCGGCTAGGATCCTCCTTGACCTGGCGGGATACATACCGGTGTGGTGGTAGGGGCTTGTCGACGAGTTTTGTGATGCTACGCCGTGTGTACGTTACATGTACAGCATCAGTAAGGGTCACCTGACGGACGGGCGCACATGCCCCCGGTCTCACTGACCCACGGGTCCCTCGCAGGCGCGGAGAACTGGACGCCGGCTCCTGCCGTTCTGAGATGGAGGCGGCGCGGCTTCTGGGGCAGGTGCAGGTCCGCAGCTGGGATCCGCAGGAGGCCTGTGGCGAGGAGTCGCGGGAAGCCGGGCGGCTGCAGCTTGGCCGCTCGGTCTTTGGGAATACCAGCCTCGGCGGGGTCGTCCGCAGCGGGGCCGGGCGCGGCGTCATCGACTGCAGAGCCGCGAAGGCTGGAGCCGCGCTGGGGCGGCACCACGGGCCCAGCCTCAGCACGGCGGGGTGACCTGTCTGCCTGCGACGGCATGGCTCGGCGGCCGCGGTGCTGGACGGTGCCAGCCAAAACACGGGATGAGATGGAAGGGGGGTCGCAGCCGTCGGGGTCCGGTGGCGCTGCATCGCACTTGATGGGTTGTGCGGTGTCGGTTGTGCGCAACTCCGCGGAATGGGACGGATCAGTGCGCGGGATCGGGACTCCAGCGCAAAGCTGACGGCGCATGCGTCACGTGGAATGATGATGCGGCGCGTGTCAAGCAAAGAAACCTCGAACCCAACCCGAACGTGTTACCAATGTGTGGCGGCGCTGTCGTGGCGTCCGGAATGCAGCAGCCGCATTTTTTAACGTTGCGGCATCGGGTGCACCAAAAGGACATGGCCGGTCTTTGGCCGCACTGCACCCTCGCGTGATGGCGGATGGCTGAAGGCGGTCGGCTGTTCGCGGATGGATGAAAGCAGACGATGATCAATGAAGGATGAAGGACGGCAGCTCGTTGGCTTTTTGCTCCTTTGGCGGATAACACAGAGGGCGACGACACACGGCTGGAGCGCCGAGGTTGGCAAGGACGCCATGTCGAGCTGGGGCGCAGGGAGCGGCCTGGAAGGGAAGGGAAGCGGGCTGGTCGCTTCTCGGAGGCGAGGGCACGCGTGCTGTGGCCCGGGCGCGGGAGCTGGCAAGGTTTTGGGTGAAGGGGATGTACTATATTCGTGTGACAAGTTGGTGACCCGATGTCCCGATGATTGGGCTTCGAACGTGCGGGCACGTGCTCGGAGTCAATCGGTTGATTGGTTTCGCATTCGTCATCGATAGGCCGGTCTTGGGAGATACACCCAAAGGCAGAACATGTGGCCGTGCCGTCATTTGCGCATGAGAAGGCATTGATACAGGGGGGGCAGGGGTGCGGCGATCGATGTGCGGGGCCGCCTGTGCTCGGCTCTCTTGAAGCACGCGTAGATGTTTTGGAAGGGGGCGCGGCGGCGATGGCAATGTCACTTTTTACTAGCTGTAGTCTATTTCGTGGGGAAAATTTGCCAAGCAGCAGGCACACCTCAAGTGTCACCTTTCGGTCGGCTGTGGGATGCAAGCGCCGTATGGAAAATGAATCCGGCATGGTTCGGTTTACCTGGTCTGCCTTTTGCCCGCGCGTGGAAGATGACGATGATGATGATGATGATGAAATGATTTTCTGGCAGGATTGACAATGCCATGGGATGGGTGGGTGGGTTGGTGGGATAAGTAGATGGGTGGGATGCCTGGAGGACTTCTGTGGTTGATTGCTTTGATGTGGGTGGGTGTCGCTGCGAGCCAGGTGGGGGTTGTGGCCCGACCGAAGCTGGGGCGCTGCGGATCCCAAGTTATCCATGGCGAGGGAGAGGAGCAGGGACCTGCGGTTCGCGTCTGGCCGCCGCCGCCGCCGGACGTGCACTTTGCCGCATATAGGAATCTATAACACGGGAAGCCTGGGGGCATTTTGAGTCAGGCAGGGCTTGTGATCGCCCGCGTGGGCTACCTCCCACTCAAGGTACATGCGGAGCGGGGTTCGCTGTTGGGGATTCCGGCGCGGGACGCAGCGGCCGCAGCATCGGCGGACGCATCGCCGCGCGCGCGGACCTTCGCTGGTGGCGTCTGTTTGGGTTGCGCTCTGATGGCCGTACGTTCCCGGAAGGATCTTCCCACGTTCGTGCTGTTCTCGAGTTCGGGAGCTTGCCCTGGAGCTCGGGGGCGCCGAATGCACCGGCAGCGGGCGAGCATTGCGAGTGAATGCGCGCGCGTGTGTGTGCAATAGATGATGGAACAGAAGAGGCAGTGGAACGCCAGTATTGCCGAAAGCGAAGGGCTCAAGCAAAAGGTTGAAGGGATGGGAGCGACGTTGAGTGTTCCGAGGATGCCCACTGCCCTGGCGTGGATTTGTATGTGTCCGCTTTTCCACAGGGTTTGTCATTGCCGTAACGGTTTGTCTGCTAGCACACAGCAGCTGCAATTGCAGGTTGATATGGTAGGTGTTTTGGTGCTTGGTTCGGTGTTTGGATCGGGCGGAGTCTCTTATCTAAACACAGCAGCGGCAGCAGCGGCAGCAGCGGCAGCAGCGGCAGCAGCGGCAGCAGCGGCAGCAGCGGCAGCAGCGGCAGCAGCGGCAGCTTGGGTTGTGCGCGGCAGCGTGGGTGGCGGCCTCTCCACGAGCTGCAGGGCGGGAGGTGCCTGGCGGGCGCATAACGGACCGGTGCGCGCGTCGTCATTGCAACATCGCATAACAAACAACGTCGGGAATCGGGGTTTGAGGAGAGACGGACCCGGGCCGAACCCTTCCTCATGGGGGGCCCAGTTGGCGTGCGGTACGTGATATGTAGTTACAGCACCGCGGGGGCGGGTGGGCGGGCGCGCATTATACAGGCTAGCGCTACTCGGAACATGGATGCGCGCCCCCAGTCCCCACCCGCCGCCGTTCTTTCAATCCCCAGAACCAATGCCGCCCCGGGTGCAGCCCCGGGGCGCAGCGTGCCCGCGGCAGCGAATGCGATGCTGCGGTGTCGAGGGTTGGTGGTGTGTTGGGTTGGCGGCCGGGCGGCGGCGCGAGCCCTCGCGGGCCGGCTGGCGACCTCTCAGCCCTCTCCGCCGGCTGCTGTGGCTCCCTCCGCTCCGTGTCGCTGCCACACTCGAATGGCGCCCGGCTGCCCCGCGGCGGATAGATGGCGGTGCTGCGGGCGCGACGGCAGGCGCTCCTCCGGGTGTGTCGACCTGGACCCGGTCCTCATTGCGGTTCGGGCGGGCGGGTGGGGTACACGGTAGCGCGTTATACGGTGTATACGGTGTGTATACGGTGGGCGAACAGGAACCCGCGGACTGCGGCGGGTGCTGTTCTAGTGCTAGGCCGGTTGCACAAGGCATGCGTTTGCTCCAGCCGGTTTAAGGAGTCGGCATGCGATGTGCCGCTGTCAGCTAGATAGCTGGTCATTGTTGTTGTTGGGGGGGGGAGGAAACCGGGTCACGGAGGCTGACCGCCGTAACGCAGCAGTGCCGAGCGCACACGGCCGCACATTCTAATCGAGACACAGCGATATACCACATACCACACATACTCGCTGCAGGGGCCCCGGTTGGTGTGGTCTTGGTTTGCGCCGCATCACGCGCGGCGGTGTGTTGCGGCCGGAGAGGCCTACTGTCGTAGTCGGTCTGGTGCGGGAATCGGTTCCTGATTGAGGGTAACTGGAAGAGACGGTTAGCACGGCACGGTTAGTACGGCACGCGGATCAGGTGGCGAAGAGTCGGAGCAGACGGCGGGACGGGGGACGCGACAGATTCAGTGAGAGCCCTGTCGAGGTCGCCGTCTACCGTACATATCGTACGAACGTCGTAGGTGGCTCATCTGTGTGTGCATGTGCAACCAGGCCAAGGTTGTCCTCGAGTTCGGACCCCTTGCCCTGATGATGAGGATGAGGATGAGGATGATGATAATGACGATGATGATGATAACGACGATGATGACGATGATAGTCATTATCATAATGCGCGTTGGTCTTGCATGCACGTGAATGGGCTGTGGATGGCCAGCACAGCATCCCTGTCTGGCTGGAGGTGTTTCGTGGTTCGCCACGTCCTTTGGAAGAGTATTTTTTGGGGGGAGTGTGGCGTCCTTCCCTGGTGCAGGATCGTGGCTTGTCGATCGATGGCATGGAGTGGCGGCGGCGGCGGCGGCTTCCGTTGACTGGCTCTCCCTGGAGGGGTGGGCCCGAGTGGGCTGACATGGTCCTCTTCGGGATGTGCTGCGCCCCGTGGGTCTTTTGGATTCCGCGCACGGGGTCAGCGCTCCGTGTTCACCCATCGACTGCCGACTGATGTCGATGCTTTGGTGCTGCAAGGGAATGCCAAGCGGACCTGGACACGTTTGACAAATACGGTAGCACGAGCAGGGCCACCATGAAACTTCCAGGGGCCGGCGTGTCTGTCTGAGCGTGTGTCGGTGGTTGTGCACTGTACGGCACTCGCGGTCTGTACCTCTGAACCGCAACATCGCAAACTACGGTGCTAGGGGGCCGAGGGAACCCCACCGTGGGCACCAAGGGCCCGACCCACCCCGACCGAAACGTGTCCGGGTTATCCGGGTTGTCGAGCTCGCTCATCCCGCGTACGGCACTGCACGGCATGAGCCGACAACACTTCCACTCTGCCGTACACTGTCGCCGCCATGCGGCCTTGGTTGGGCTCGCACAAAGCCCCTGCGGCCCACGGCGGGCCGCCCCGCCCGGTCGCGTTCCACCTCCCGGAGCACCACCGGGTGCGGGTGTCACGCCACATCAAGTCATGTCATTATTGGTGAAATGATGTTACCGTGTCATGTGATCGCCTCCGGGCTGCAGGTCGGCAGGCAGGCAGCACAGCAGACCGCGCACGCAAGCACCTGTAGCACCTGCAGCCACCCTCGCCCGTGCACGCGCCCAACCGCAACGCGTATCCTCGATTCCTCGTGTCTCACAGCCTCCTAGTCCGCTGGTACTGCTTGATGTGGATCAGTTCTTTTTTTTAAAAAAACACACATTTCAAGTGCATCGGGTTGACTGCGCTGCTGCCCTGGCGTTCTCAATACAACAAAGTTTGGGTCGGGCGGGTCTCTTATCTAAACAACAAAGAAACGTGGCGACGCACAAAAAACGAAAGAATCACCGGCGGGTCCCCCGTCGTGGCGGATGCAGTACCGCGGCCCCTGTTCTCGCCTCCTCCTCCGCGCCCTCATCGCCGTTCCGGGTGGGCCACTCGTGTCCCCCCATCCCTTCCCCTCATGAAGGAGCCCGCGGTCGGTGCGGCACGTACGGCATCTCTAGATGGTGGAACTCGGCACACGGGTGGCGCCCATTGCCATGACATGGTGGGGGTGGGCCCATAGGGATTGATGGTCACCCTTGGGCAGGACGCGGCCGCGCGCATCCTGCTGAAACTCAACCACGAACCTGCACCCCCTCCCCGGTCTGCACCACACCCCGCCGCCGCGCAGCTCGCCATCCTTCTCCTGCTGAACACACTGCGTGACATGCAGCTGTCGTACAGTTGTACGACCGCTGCTTGCGCGCGGCAGCGCCACCGGACAGCCAACGCTCGCCCTCACTTTCATCAGTGCTGCTGCTCACAATCCCACACTCTCACAATCGCACATTGTCACGCATTCACGCACTCGACCACGCACAGACACACACACACACACACATAAGGCGTAACCCCAACAACCCCGCTAAACATCATCCGAAGGCATCGGGCAGCAGCTCCCGCAGAGAGGCTTCCTACTCAGGTCTGAAGCAACGGCCACGCACGGGCGACTACCGTACTACCGTACTACTGTACTGCCGGCGGTGCCACGCAGGGCTCGCTTCATTCACAGTGTCAAACCCCTGCAGCTCCCGCAGCAGCCCCCAGTTGGGGCGGTGCATGCTGCGCCGCGCCGCCGCCAGGTAGTCAACCTGCGCCGCTAGGTGATCGACGACACGACGGGGCACGGTCCAAGCAAAAGTGCAGCCTTCCGATAAAGATCGGCCAATGGGGTTTCGGACACACGCCACACTGGTGTGGAGGGGCAGTTGGCTCGGCCTGCCGTACCATGTCACGCCTAGCCGCAGCCAGACACGACCGTACTGAGAACCTGGCGAAGTTGGCGCTGCACCACAGCCGCCGGACCCTCTAAAGCATCGGGTTCGGAGGACGGCCGTGTCGCCGCACCTATCGGCCGTGCCGCTACACCGCGCCCGCCCGTCCGCCCGCCCGTTTCTGGAAGTAGACCGTAGCAGCCTGAGTGGAAGCCTTCCGCCAGCAGTCTAGTATGTGATATTAATATGAGGATCATGGGTAAGGGATACAGTCGGCCCCCCGCTTGTGAGTGCTTGATTTCCAGGACATGAACAGTTCGTTACCTACGACATTTCCTCCGTAAGCTAAACGCCGCCCAAATCCACTGATGACCACAACCTCAATTTTTAGTTATATGATCTGAGTAGCATGAAGGCGCATATAGCTCCGAGGGTGTATAGTGCAACCGCAGAGACGTACTGCCGCGAGGACTACTGCCGAAACTCGCGGCAGCAATAGCAATGTTTGCGAAACATTAGCTTGAGCCAGTCATGGGGCTCTACATGTGATGTGGCGCCCGGTCCGTCGTTTCCACGCCGGTTCAACTCGCAAGGGACTGCAAATGGTCTCAAGACCTTATGATGACGCCGCCTCCCTGTAGCCAGAACAGGTGATAATGGAAGCAGAGATGCTAATTGATTACGGTAAATCATCCAGGCCCTTCTTCGCGCTGTTTTGTCATTCCGTGCGCCAACTAGCCTTGCAGCGCCCGGACCCTTTATAAGGCTATCCACATGAACTGCATGAAACCTTTGATTTATCATGAAGACACCGCGACGTCACAACGCCGCTCCAAGCCAGCTTACCCAGGGGGTAGCACCGGCCCCAACGGCTCCTAGCTCGGGGCTGGAGATGGCCGACAGCTCATGTTGATCGCGGACGTCACGCCGCCGCTGCATCCACATATCAATATCTCTTGGCAAGCAACGTCCTGAGAAGGGTCGCATCCCTGGCAGGAGGGCTTAAGGCAGTGCTCGTTGACTGTAGTGCGCTAGGGCGCCGCACAGACGCGGCGCCCACACCAATTAGTCCCTGCATCTGAACACGAGCCAAACTCGGTGAAGTTAGGACCTCGGTTTCAAGCTTTCGGTACGAGAGTACAACAATTACGTGCCGCACGACTAAGTCTTCGACGGCCTACGAACAAGAGCATGCAATGCCATGAGCTCACAGCCATGGCGATGCAGGGAAGTCCATTGTTGGATTTTTTGTGGTTGGTTGACAAAGGATTTCTGCAAAGAGGCTGGACGAGGTGCGTGACCGTGCGGGACGGCCGGGGTCAGAACAGAATTTTGTTCTAATCCTCATCACACAGCCACAAAATTAGTTGGCTTCTGTCCAGGCCCTATCGGGCCATGTTCTCGTACTGCATTCCAGACTTGTCCGTGACGTTGCCCCGAGAAGGAATCGAAAACCGACGGGCCTCGGCGTTTCTTATTATTACGACAATGGACGGGGATCGACGGCCAGCCTTTAGGAAGCATAATCTAATGCCATATACGTGGCGAACGCCTGAAAGCCATTACGGTACATACGGTACTCGCAAGACCATCCAGACCGCAAGACCGCTGCCGCCGCTGGACACCAAGGCGATGCAGCGGACCTTCACTGCTGACCAGCCCTTTAGGGTGACCGGCGCGCGCTGACGGCACATCCCCCACAGGTACAGACTGGTAAGGCTGCGGTTGCAGACTCCGAGGCAAGTACGGGATAACTGCAGCACACACGTAACCAGGTGGCAAACAGGCAACCCCTTGGGAAAACCCTAGTCCTCCCTCTGCGCGCGGGAACGCCATCCCACGTTGAATCAAGCGCACCTCCCCGAACCCATACGCCAATGGACCTTCCGAACCTCTCGGCAGGTCTGCGCAGGCCGCGCGGGCACGCCCAGCCCGCAGCTCTTCTTCCCGACTCAGCGCCGCAGGACATCGTACACCCACCGCCAGCCGCCAACCTGCACAGCACGGCCCCTCGGCCCCAACGGCTTAATTTGACCGTTTCCGACGCGCTTTTCGACCGCGAGGTACTGTCCGGCCGATACACTAGGTGTGTGGTGCCGTTACAAGTGTGGAGGGGCTTCCGGACCCTGTCTGAGTTTGCGAACTCACGGGGTTGCATCCACAAGATATGTGCGACACCGTGCGACATCTACCACACCTCAACCTACGCCAGACCACCCGGGCTTCCCGGCGGTTGGTTGGTCCTGGATATTTGTCCGCCCGACGGTTTGTACGGCACCTCAAATGCCGTACGTCTCAATTCAGACTCCTTGCCCCCTTTCCCTGCTCCTCACCACCGCTCCTCCTCCGCCTCCTCCTCACCCCGACACCACCACCACCACCACCGTCACCGCTGCTCCAACTCCTCCTCTAGGCGCCCCTCCAGACCCCTCAAGGCCCCGACCCCTGACGAGGACCATGACTCCGGTGAAATTGACCCGCGTGATCGTGACCGGCCCGCACCGGCGCCCTCCATCCCTTCCGTTCCTGTTGCTTCTATCCCCCACCCCACCCCACCCTACCCCACCCCACCCTACCCCACCCCACCCTACCCTACCCCACCCCACCCTACCCCACCCTACCCTACCCGGGCCATATGAAATGAACCAGGTCGCAGTGGACCCGGGTCGTTCCGGGCTCTTGCGTAACCCGTTACAAGGTGGACCCGTAGTCCCGACCGGGCCAACCCCTGGCCCCTTGGGGCTGCGCCGTGCACAGCAAACCCCCTCCCCCTCAGGTCATCGGTCATCGGTCATCGGTGGCAGCAGGGCCGTGCGTGCTGGGGGAAGGTGCCATGCGGCATGGCGAGCGAGGGGGGGGGGTGAGGGAGTGACGTCACCTCACCTCAGCCCTGACCCGCCGGGCCATACCGTCGTCACCCCCCCGCCCCCCGGTCGGTCACCAGTCCTTCTCCAGCTCCAGCAGCTCCTCCAGGCTGAGCCCCACAAGTCGGGCATCCGGGTCGTCAGCGGCAGCCATCTTGACCAGACCCTCCTCCTCCTCCTCCGCCTCCTCCCTATCCTCCTCCTCCTCCTCCTCCTCCTTGCCCGTCGACTGCCCCGCATCCCCCTCCTCCTTTTCGTCGCCTGGGACCCGAGCAGCTGTCGTTGCCGCCGCCTGAGCAGCTGTCGTTGCCGCCGCCTGAGCAGCAGCGGCAGTCTCCGCGGCCGCAGTGCCGCCCTTCCGGACTTCCCCGCCTTCCTGGCCGCCCGGACCGTCGCCCTCACCCTCGCCATCCCCCTGGGGCTTCAAGCGGAGGTCGCGCAGGAGGTCAAAAAGAGGGGCCTCCTCGCCGTCTGTTTGGCCGCTCCGCTCCAGCTCCTCCAGTACGGCAGCGAGCGTCTGCTCGTCCAATGACGCCAGCTCGACCCATTCGTCGTCGTCGGCCGCGCCGTCGCCCGGGGCGGCCCCCGCGGGCGGGCGCTCGTCCAAGAAGGGCTGCTCCTGCTCGTCCAGCGCGTCGTGGACCTGTCACAAGAGGCGCAACAGGTCACGGTTTGCGGATTGTTTATAATCGTACAGCACGGGATAAGGACGGCAATGTTCAGGGAGTTGAACAGCAAAACCAAACCAACAATTTGTAGGGAATGTTCGCGACGACGGGGAGGAAATAGAGGAAATTTGTAGACATAGACGACGGGGGGCGAAGGCATCACGGGGGTTCGAGGCCCTGTCTGTGCCCGTATGTATGCGAGTATGCCCGGTCAACGTGCAGCGGCTTCTGGGCTCCGAGCGGCAACCAAGCAGTGATCAGCTTCAGCTGGCGACCAGCTCCTGTGGGGCTTTCGGGACCCGAGCGGCAACCAAGCAGGGATCAGCGCATCAGCTGACGACCTACGCAGCATGGCGCTGACGGTCCTATTGCGTCATAAGGTATGCCCCCCCCTGCGTTTTTGGAGCTCTACCCGCGCGGCGAATGTTTGGGAGGGAAAAAGGTAAGAAAGCACGCGTCGGATTGCGGACACGTTTGGCTCCGGATAAGCTTTTTTTTCTAGGTTTTGCAGACGTCGAGAGGCCGGAACCCGTCTCCTCGCCTAGCCGCAGTGCGCTCTCAAGCAAACCCCCGCCCCCCGCCCCAGTCCAGTAAGCTCACCTTGCGCGGCCCTGCCGCCCACTCCGCCGCCTCGTCCTCCAGTCCCGGCCGTCCCGCAGACCCATGGGTCAGGAAATTGCCCTTTTCGTCCATAAGGCCCAGCTCCCGGCACTGCGCCCATAAGCCCTGCAGCTCGCCCTCGCCCAGCTCCGCCGCCGCGTCGTCGAACAGCGCCGACGACGGTGCCGTACGATCCCATGAGTTGTCGCTGTCCGCTGCCGCCGCCGCAGCCGACGACGACGGCGACGACGACGGGGATGTCAGTGAACTGTCGTCATCGTTCCAGCCGGAAGGCGGCGGCGGCGGCAACCGGCCGGGAAAGGCGGCCGCCGCCGCCGCGGCGGCGGCGGCCGCGGCGACAGCTGTGGCGGCGACGCCGGAATGGCCGTCGGCACCCTCATCGACATCATCATTATCGTCATCATCGTTGGCGGCGGCGGCGGTGGCGGCGGCGCCACCGCGAGCCTCCGCCATCGTGTCCGGCGCGGGCCGCACGATGTCGGGCTCGGCGATGTACGACGCGCCGATGGCGCGCTGCAGCACCGCCGCCAGCTCCTTGAGGCCCTCGCCTGCGTTATACGGCATGGCACGGTACGGTACGGCAACACATCCGTGTCGTCCACAAAGTGACCCTTCCGAGAAACTTGCTACAGCCAGGGATAAGGAAGAAGCACAGAGCACGCCATTGCTACTTTAACTGCTGCTTGGTCCCCTGTTTATCGTGTAGTTGGTGTACCACTGCACCGGGCAGGCTGCTGCAGCCGTTAGCTTCCCGGTCCCTCCACACACCAGTCGCAGCGCTCCAGTTCTGCCTGCCTCACGCACTCCTGTTCTGCCTGCCTAAGAAACACACACTCACCAGTCGCGGCGCTACAAGGCACCACCGCCATCGGCCCGCGCGGCGTAGGGCCCTCGTACGCCCCCGCCGCGTGCTCCGCCGCCTGTCGCCGCGCCGCCTCGCGCACACCGCGTACCAGCTCAGCGACCCGTGGGTCCGCATTCCCGCCGCCGCCGCCGCCGCCACCGCCACCCACCCCGGGCCCCGCCGCCTGCGGCTGTAGCAGGTCGAGCTTGTTGAGCGCCACCACGTGGGGTCGCGCGCAGTAGTCGGGGTTGTACATCCGCAGCTCCTCTCGGACCGCGAAGTAGTCGGTGACGGGGTCGGGCGCGGAGGCATCCAGCACGTGCAGGATGGCGCGGGTGCGGCGGAGGTGGCGCAGGAAGTTGCGGCCGAGGCCGCGGCCCTTGTGTGCGCCTGCGGTGACCGGGTGGTTGGGTGGTTGGGTGGGTGACCGGGTAGGTGGTTGGTTGGGTGGTTGGGTGGTTGGGTGGTTGGGTGGTTGGGTGGTTGGGTGGTTGGTGGGTGGCCGGGTGGGTGGATGTTTCCAGGGTAGTTGGACAGGTGGTTAGGTGGTTGGGTGGGTGACCGGGTGGTTGGGTGGTCGGGTGGGTGACCGGGTGGTTGGGTGGTTGGGCGGGTGGTTGGGCGGGTGGGTGGGTGGGTGGTTGGTGGGTTGTTGGGTTGTTGGGTGGTTGGGCGGGTGGGCGGGCGGGTGATAAAAGGAAAAACCAAAGCCATGCGGGCGGGTGGGTGAATGGGTAGGGTGGGGCGGGTGGGTGGGGTTCAGGGGCAGGCCGATGGGAGGCCGGGTCAGCCCCGATCCCATCCGCCGTTGCAGTCGGGGTCGCAGTACCAGGCGTAGCTCCACTCAAACTGCGCTGCGCAGCCACACATACACCCCAGCCCAGCCCAGCCCAGCCCAGCCCAGCCCAGCCCAGCCCAGCCCAGCCCAGCCCAGCCCAGCCCAGCCCAGCCCAGCCCAGCCCAGCCCAGCCCAGCCCAGCCCAGCCCAGCCCAGCCCAGCCCAGCCCAGCCCAGCCCAGCCCAGCCCAGCCCAGCCCAGCCCAGCCCAGCCCAGCCCAGCCCAGCCCAGCCCAGCCCAGCCCAGCCCAGCCCAGCCCAGCCCAGCCCAGCCCAGCCCAGCCCAGCCCAGCCCAGCCCAGCCCAGCCCAGCCCACTGACCTCCAGTGGGCTTCAAGCGCACCAGCCCCAGCGGCCCCAAGGCTCTGGAGATGCGCACCCCCACCCCTCCGCCACCCGGCTGCCCACGGCGGATCGCCCGCTCAGCCCTCCGCTACCCCCCTGGGCAGCTGCACCCCCCTCACCAGCCGACCGGCCCGCACTCACCTTCAATCAGTCCCGGCAGGTCGGCCAGCACGGCCTTTGTGGCGCCGCCCCCCGCCGACAGCACCCCCAGGTTGGGCATGAGCGTGGTGAAGGGGTAGGGCGCGATGGCGGGCGAGGCGCGGGTGAGCGCCCTGAGCAGCGA
This sequence comes from Eudorina sp. 2006-703-Eu-15, assembly GCA_003117195.1. Taxonomy (NCBI): domain Eukaryota; kingdom Viridiplantae; phylum Chlorophyta; class Chlorophyceae; order Chlamydomonadales; family Volvocaceae; genus Eudorina; species Eudorina sp. 2006-703-Eu-15. Next base: position 1,239,163 of record BDSI01000022.1, on the reverse strand, counting down.
GCTCTTGCCCGCGTTGGGGAAGCCCACCAGCCCCACATCCGCCACCACGCGCAGCAGCAGCGTCAGCGACAGCTGCTGCCCCGGGCCGCCCCGGCTGTCCGCACGCCACGCGTCATCCTCCACGTCCACAAGCTCCACACCCTTGTTCTGCGGGTCCGTGTGTTGGGCGGTGGAGGGGGTGGGGGGGGCGCAATAAGGGGGAGAGAGAGAGAGAGAGAGAGAGAGAGAGAGAGAGAGAGAGAGAGAGAGAGAGAGAGAGAGAGAGAGAGAGAAAGAAAGGGGGGAAAAGACCCGAAAACCGACGTTGCCCAGCCGTTGTTGCGGTAATCGGTGGCGAACTGTCGCCTCGCCCCGGTGACGGCGAAAACGGCCGCGTGGTGGAAGGCTCTGCGCCATGGCCAGGACCCCTCCT
>BDSI01000022.1:743751-1233751 GCA_003117195.1 Eudorina sp. 2006-703-Eu-15 | reverse complement strand
CTTTCCTTCGGCCACGCCTGGTTTGTGCGCCAGCCACGCCCTCGCAGCCGGGAGCAAGCCCGTTCCCCATCGCAGCCGGTGCATGCACTATCCCCCCATCCCGCTGGACAGGATCCACTGTCCAGCCCGCTGGGTGCACTCCAGGCTGGGCTGGGATACCGCAGGCCAACCCAGGTCGCAGGCAAGGGCATGATTCATGCAGCCGGCACGGGAGTCCGTGGGGCGGCAATCACCACTTCGACGCAGGCTTTAACCTGCTGTGCCCTCCAAGTATGGTAGCTTTACCCCCAAAACAAAGACGTCCTTGCTTCCCCTCGGGCAGGTTGGAGGGCGCGGAGGCGGAGCTGGCGGTGGCAGTGGTGGCGGCGGCGGCGTGGAGGGAGGCAGGCCCCCGGGGCAGCCGATCATTCTGAAGCCGGAGGAGGCCGCGAGACGGGTGAGGTTCAGGGAGGCTGTTTGGGACGGGGGAGGGAGGCCCATGCCATTGGTGAAGTCCGAGGGCGATCACTGCTGGAAGTGAGAGAGGTTGTACCGGGAACCCCAGGAATGCGGGAGGTAGTTCAAGTGACCGCGAGCTGGACCCAAGGTTGCCTTGACGCCAGCGGGGGTTGCCTTTCGCGGACCTGCCGGCGGCGGCAACAGGGTTGGGGCCACAGACACGTCCGCAAAGGTGGGCAGTGCACGGAGCGGCCTGCACCACGCAATGCAGAGATCCCGAAGTCCTCCACATACCCGTCCTTCCCGAACCCAGACCCGAACCCAAACCCGCGGACACGGAAGCTGAGTGCCCGGGTTACCGCCCACGGCCCCGCCCCCTCCCAAGTCACGAGCTGGTGCGCTCCTGAGAGCTCCGCGGCTCTCCGCCCTCGGCGTCGCGGGTCGTGCCTTGCCGGCGTGGCGCGCAGCTTTCTGATCCCGCCTCTAGGACCTTAGGCCGCTGAAGTGGCCGCGGCTGCCGTACTCTGTCGCACTGTTTACCTACCTCCTGGTTTTCGGAGGCGTCAGTGTTGAGGTGTTGAAACTCTAGGTGACTTGGGCATACGATGGGCACCCTGCATCGCCCTGCCGTCTGCATGTCGGCGGTCAGGGCCCGGCGCCTGCGCAGCCCCTACCGTTGGGCAAACTTGCAGCTACTGCCAGCTGCCTGTCACTGCGTCGACTCCGCCAACTGCCGCCCCGCACGCCCCAGGTAGGTCCCCCTCACCCGCCTCCCACATCACAAACAAACAAAAATGACGGACGGGCTCACATCGCATGTCACAACTCATGGCGGGACAACGCACTACCTCCCGCCGCCTCCCGCCCCAGGTTAAGTCCGGACCGCTTGCCCGGAGCTCCTACCGGCGCCGCAAGGAGAAGGCGGAGGAGAGCCGCCGGCAGCGAGCAGAATACCTGGTGGGAGGGTGGGTGGGTGGATGGGTATATGGTGGGTGGGTGGGAATGGGTGGGTGGGTATATGGTGGGTGGGTGGGAATGGGTGGGTGGGTATAGGAAACTGGTAGATATCATCAGGGGTGGGTGGGTGGATGGGCGTGTGTCGGCGCGGGCTTGGGCACAGGATTAGATGGCACAAGCGGGCTCAGCGGGCAGTGCGGTGTTGGCTACGCGGGCAGCAGAGTGCGGCCACCCCAAGCGATGCTCCGCAGTGGGGCTTGCGTCGCCGTTCGCGGCCCATGGGTCACAACGGGTGGCGCGGACTGCGATCTCGTCAGCTGCGGCTCGCTGCAGCTGCCGCAAGGACAACGGCCGCCAGGGGGCCATCCCGTCCTCTTGGAGCCGCACCTGAAGGGCTCGGGAGCGGGCGCCGAAAACGCGGTCCGACGGGCGACTCACCCACCTGGGTCTCCGCCCACCGGATGATTGTTTCGGTCGGCGGCACTGCGGGCCAACTCGGCCACCAGCTGGCAAGCCCCCAACCGCTCTCCACCCACCCATCCCACCCCATCCCATCTCATCCCATGTCGCCCGCTGGTGATACTGCTCCCGTCCCTCCCCGGGTCGCCCGACAGGCGGAGCTGTCCGCGGCGTCCAAGCGGGCGAGGGTGAGGTGAGCCGGGAGCTCCGCAGGGCCGGGGGTTGGAGTGTGGGTGGGGGTTAGGGCCGGGAAAGAAGACGGGGAGGGGGGACGGGATGTTTCGCGGTCTCGGTTGACATAGGTGGGGGCCAAACGCGCTGGGTACCGTATGTGGGTAGGGCCAATGGACGGGGCACTCACCGCGGCACCGGTCTGGTCGTGGATAGGAAGCAAAGGCGTAGGCGCGGATGCGCAAGGGCTACGCCGGCAGCGCTCTCTCGCGCGCGGCGTAGAGTATGGGCTGGGGGGTATAGAAGATTGGTAGGCAATTTCAAACTGCGCTGGGGGGGGTCGGTCATCGGGATGCGGATGCCAGTACCTGCCTGACGTGCCCTGCCCTGGCCCATGCGGGTCCCGCCCCACCCCGCGCCCCCCCGCCCCGCCCCGCCCCGCCCCGCCCCGCCCCGCCCCGCCCCGCCCGCAGCTACGTGGGCGGGTCGTCCCCCGCCCCCCTCGGGCCGCGGGTGGCGCTCGTGGACGGCTACAACGTCATACACGCCTCCGAGGAGCTGAGCCGCCTGGCGGACTTCCGGTTGCAGGTGGGGCGGTGGGGTGGTGGGGCGGTGGGGTGGGGTGGGGTCGGGCACGGGGACAGCTAGGGGCGCTACATGCCGTGCATGTGGGCCGCTGGGGCGGCTGCATGGCGTAGTGTCGACCGTCCCGACTGGCGCGTGGGGGCTGGCTTTGCCTGGGTGGGGCCTCAGATGCGTTCTCTGGGTGGGATCGGGGTGTGCAGGGATGGGTGCAGAAGATTGGTGGACATATCCGACCTGCGCTGACAGCCAGAGAGCAAAGGCCCGGCGATGGGGCTCATGGCAGCGGTTCCGGAGCCGGAGGTTGCGGTCATCTCCGCGACCTCGGTGGGTGTCCACAGGGCGGCCGACGTGCCTCCTCCACGACTGACTTCCTAATGGGCGGAACCCCGTCGCCCCTCCACTCGCGCCGCTCGGGCTCCGCCTCTCGCACCCCTGCCGCCCCTCCCCCGTCCCCGCCGGCGGCCGCAGGATGCCCGGCAGGCCCTGAACCGGATGGCGGCCGCGTTCGCCGCGGCGTACGGCATGAGGTACGTCCTCGACGGCCTGGGTTTCGGAGCGACGCGCGAGTCTCTGGTTGTATTCACTATCACCGAGGAGTGGCTCGGGTGGGCTGCTCAGACAACCCTAGCACGGTGCCGAGGGTCGTCATCGCCGCCAGGCGAGGGGCCCCCTGCTCTACCGGTACTGCTGCAAGGCAGACCCGAGCGAGCCCCGAGGAGGAAGACGGCTACCCACGGGGGTTAAATTAAAAGTTGAAAAGCCCTCAAAACCCAGAAACGCCACCGGGGCGCCCCGCGCTCGGTTGCTGGCTCCTGAGCGTCCTAGTGCCGCAACCTTTGCCTGTCGGCCGACGCCGCCGCCGCCGTCTTATCCGTGTGCCAGGGTGTACGTGGTGTACGACGCCATGGGCTCCCATTCCCCCACCGACCGACTGGAGCGGCTGGGGCCTCAGGCGCTGGCCGTGTTCTCGGTGGCGTCTGAGGCGGACACGTACATCGGGCAGGCGGCCGTGCACTGGAAGCGCAAGGGCGCCCAGGAGGTAGGGCAGAGGGCGGCGGGGCAGAGGGCGGCGGGGCAGAGGGCGGCGGGGTGGGGCAGGGGGCCGCTGCGCGAGCTTTTGAAGAACTTGCCAACAGTGCGGTCCGCTTGGAATTCTGTGCCTACCTCAAAATGACCCCGGCCCCGGCCCCCGCTTTCGGTCCCCTTCCTTGCCTGCCTGTGTCCGGATCCTGAGGAGACACCCCCCCGGTGATGGGCGATGTATTCCGGAACCGTGCCGAATTCAGTTCCTCCGGTGATTATCCTTCCCCATGTTGCTTGTGTTATCACTTGCTACGTTTTCCTGTGATATCTGGCTTTGTAGTCAGTTAATTACATAGTGGGAGCTCTCCCCTGAGAAGCAAACCATGTAAGTTCTACACGAGCCGAAGACCTTTTCCCATATCCAAACCTCCTTCCCCCTGCCCCCTCTCGCTCCCCCTCTCCCTTTCCCCTCTTCCTTGCCCCTCTCCCTCCCCCCCAGGTGATGGTGGTCTCTAACGACCGCTACGTCCAGGACCTGGCCGCGGACCAGGATTACGTCATCTACCCGGTCAATCTGAACGCCTGGCTGGAGCAGGCGCACCGGGCAACCCTCGCCCCCTCGCCGCCGGCGCGAGCGCCACCGGGTCAGCCGGGCAGCGGCCCCCCGGCCCCCCCGGCCGCCGGTCCCTCTGCGACAGCGGAGTGGTTGCCGCGGGCTGGCGCGGCTGCCCGGCGCGGCGCCCCGGGTGGCGGAGACGAGGACGAGGACGAGGATGCTGTGCAGGGGAGCGGTGCGGGCAGCCACACCTCGGGGGAGGCGCGGGGCGCCCGCGGGCTGTTGCGGAGCAGCCGCGAGCTGCACGAGGAGCTGCTGTGGCTGGCCAGCAGCAGCGAAGAGGATGAGGGGGAAGGGGAGGGGGCGGAGGTGGACTACCTGGCAGCGTTGGAGGAGGAGGAGGGGTGGTACTACACAGCGAAAGACTGGAGGGATGGTGGTGCCGAGGGGCAGGGGAAGGGGTCCGACTTGGAGCGGGACGAGGCGGCGGGGCCTGGGCAAAGTATTAGGACCACCGCTGTCACCGCCGCCGCGGCCTCCGGCGGCGGCAGTCACGTGAACTCCTCTGGCGGCAGCAGCAGCAGCAGCAGCAGCGGGTCTGGGGCGCAGGAACAGCAGCAGCCGCAGCAGATGACAGAGCCAGCGGCTGGCAGTGCTGCCCCCACTGACCCCTCCACTGTCTCCACCGCAACTCCGCTCAGTGCGGCAGCCGCCGCGGCAGCGCTTAGTGCTGCGTCGCCTTCTCCGCCATCCCCTCCCGCCGCTGCTGATGCTGCAGCCACACCCGCAGCCGCGGCCGCGGCCGTGGCCACAGCAGCCCCGGCCTCCAGCCCCGCTGTCCCTTCGCCGGCGCCTGCGGGGCAACCGCCCGCAGCGGCCACGCCGGCCTCCCAGCCCGTCAACGGCCTCAGCGGGCTGCTGGGCAAGGGCGGCAAGTCCAAACTGGCGGGGCTGGTCAAGCGGGCCACACGGGACCTGGATGTGAAGCCCTGAGGGCGGACGGGTATCGGACGGCCCGGGGTTGGGGGGTCACGGGGGTCGTATGGGCTGTGGGGAGGCCAGGATGGAGCATTGGAACCACGATGCAGGAAGTCGTGTCCGTCATTACGGTACTGTCAGTGTTGCCGTTTTTGTTGTCATCGTTGTTATTACCGTCGTTGTTATCTTGGTGTTATCGTTGTTGGTGATGGCGGCTGCGGCTGCTGGAGTGCTGGTGGTATGCTGTGTTGACCTGGGTTGGCCTGACACAGCTTGGCATGCTGTGCGGCCGGCCGGGCTCAGCTGTGTCTCCGGGGCAACGAGGTGTCCAGCTGGGGCTTCACATCCGCACGCGGGCCACGGGTGGTCAACGCTGGTCAACGGAGTCTGGGGCCGACCGGGAGGAGGGTATCCTGCGCGGGGCGGTTGGGGGCGGCGGTGGCTGCCGCGGCACTGCCTGGCGCGCTCCACGGCTTCGCGCTTCGCGACTCGGCATGTTGCCGCCTCGTGATCCTGTTGTGGTGGTTCTCGGTTCTGCGGACCGGCGTGTGCATCCGGTGTCCGCGTGCCGTATTGGGGGACGGGTAGTTGCGTGCACCGGCATTCAGGTCGCTGTCATCGTCGCCGCAAGCATTGAACCAATGAATGAATGGTTGCTTCATTGATTGGGTCGGCTGGAAGTGGCCCTCCTGGGGAAGTGGCCCTCCGGTGGCCGTCCTGCTGGGGGCCATCACGCACCACCTGGCCGCCGACCGCGCGAACGTGTGGAAGCGCAACTGGCTGCCATTTTGCATGGCAGAGTGGGCCAAGCATGGCTCAGCAGACCCAGGAATGTCGGTGACAGTCGAAGAAGATGTAGTGACGTACTTGTGATTGAATACGAAATGTACACATGTGTACTGGTTTGCCTTTCCCGGGCAGGGAGTGCTTGGGATCCTGCGCGGCTGTGAGTGATCGTGATATGGGTAATTGGGTGTGCGTTGTGTTGCTATCGAGTGCGAGGGGGATGCCGTACACGGCGCCGGATGGCAGAGCGGAAGACGCAGGCGTGCAAGGCTGCGGATGAAGATGCTGGATCTGCGCGGTCTTGATATTCATCTGTGAGGCGTGGGGCAAGACGGACGGGGGAGAGGAGCCGGAAGGAGTAGAGCTGACACCTAACGACTCCTGAAAACTCAGTCCCACCCCTCCCACCCAACTCTCCGTCTTCAAGTGTGTGCAGGTTTTCCGATACTGCAGTTCCTGATCTCTCCCTTGAAACCTATTGTAATCTAGTTTTGGTACACTGAAGGTCGCGTGCCGGATTCCGCCTACAGACGCCTGTCGCTGAAAGGAACATACCCTGTACACGTTTTCTAGTGGTTGCACGGACAATTACTCGCAAAAGATGAGAGGGAGAATGATAAACTCCAACTTGCTGGAAATGCCGTACATTGCGGGATTTGCTACGCGAGGTATTCATGATGGCGTTTACGGCCTCCATACAGCAGTTGCCTGCCTTCGGCTTCAGGGGCTTTCGAGCAAGTGTTGAGCGGCTAGTGCCGACATCATCAAGCCCCGAAAATGGCCGTGTCGCTGGTCGGTCGCGCGTTTGAGAAGTACTTCTACGACTTCAGCCTGTATGACACTTACTTCAAGCAGTACATCAAGAGCCGGGGTCAATATGTCGCACTGTAAGTCGGGAGAGCCGTCACGAGCCTAGTCTCGGTCACAGCAACCTAGCAGATCGCCCGAGAAACGATGACCAGCTTTTTTAACTAAGCTTGAGACGATCTTTGTATCCCCTTCCCCCTTTCTATCCGGTTCAGGCGACACATTGCGTTCGTGATGGTAAGAACAGAGTCCCGCCGCTGAATCGCTTCACGGAATGGCATACGTGGTTTGTAAGTCAGGTGTTAGGTTTGACCTGGATATGATTTGCAGGTTGGTGTCAACCTGCTCATCGACGTGAACTTCCCGTTCAACCCGCCGTTCCCCACGATCGGTAAGCAACCCACCACGCGAGCGTGGATGGCATCAGTCATATGCCAGCGGAATTGAGTCTGTTCCTGGCTAACCGTATGCGATCGCCCTCCCCCTGCCCTCCGCCTCTCCATCGTGCAGGCATGTGCCCGGCCGGTAAGCCCCTGAGAAGCTCATCGCTCTGGCATCACCAACCTGGCGTGGTTGTCAGGCTAAGTCTGTCCCAACTTGTGGTGCGTATGTCTGCTAACCTAAGTACTGGCCGCCGGGGGTTGTTCGTACCGCAGGGTGGAAGGGCACCTGGGTCTGCGAGACGGACAAGCACAAGGCGCTCGAGGTAAGGGTATACTGCGTACAGCGGCAATAGCTTCGTGTGAGGTGTTCCGTGTCCCTTACAAGGTATAGTTTTGCAAAGTTCAGTAAGGGCATCGATCTCGCTGTGTGCCCTCGAGGTTCATGGCGATGTGTCCGTACCGCACCAGTAGCATTTACAACAAGTGTCCTCCCGAAGGCCTCGCTGTTCCGCACGCTGCGAACTGCATACGGTGCTCCCGTCGTAGGGGATAGCATCTTGCGAAGCGGTGTCCTGTCGGGGTCTCGTACAATGAACTACGTAGAACTTCCTATGCAGATGCCTTCGGATTTGGAAGACGCATTAGGAAGACATTCGGGGACGGGACCTGTCTCAGGAGGTCGCCGGCGTGTGCCCTGAGCCTGACTCTTGTGCCGTTCGACCTACGTCACGGTCATGACTAGCAATCGATTTGTTTGACCGCAGATGTACAAGGAGTGGAAGTCTGGCAAGAAGGCCGTGGAGGCGCACCACTGAGCGGCAGTGGCGGGATGGATCCCACGCCTTGGGGGGCATGGCCTGGAGCCTTTGCAGCGGCAGGAGTGACGCATCAGCAGCACCGGCAACAGTATCTGAGCTGGCGAGGTCGGACCACGACTGCTGCAGGCGTTCCCCGGACCAGGAGCCTCTCTCAGCAGCAAATGGTGGTGCTGGAGGGGCGCGCACAGGGGCACAGCGGCTCTCGTCGCCCGAAGCGCGACGTCCTGCATGCGGGATGCTGCGGCGACAGTATAAGCAAGCGCATGACCGTCTTTGGGCTTCGCCGCCGGCGTCGATTTCTGTCAAATAGCAGCAGCTAGCGCTTCGCAGCGCCGCGGAATGCAAGCAGCTCTCTGCATATGCTGAAAGGCTCCCATGGCGTGGTCCGGGGCGCCGCTGGGGCAGGCTTGGCAACGTGAGATGAAGTAGAGTGGGGATGTGGTACAGCCTCTATGGGGTCCAGCGGACCGCGTTCAACACGCCGGTGACGAGGGGGCTTCATTTGGACCACAAGGGCGGCACAGGCGTCTATTGTCTGGGGCGGTTGGCGGCGACACTGGCTTCGCGCGTCCCCAGCGCGTGACAGGCAGGCAGGTTTATGAAAGTAGAAATACCCTACCGGACTACTTTTGACTGGGCGACCAGGGACCACTTTTGAGTTCGATGGAGAAGGGTCGTGGGTCTGACTGAGCAGGGTCGGTCCTGGGCTAATCTCGAACCGCATCTCCATGGGGTCTCGAGACAATCTGCCCGGTCTGCTGTAAGAAGGTATACTCAGTGCACATTCCGCGTAACGACGGGAGGAAAAGCACGTGGTGTTACGACTCGAGATCGATCATTCGTCTGGTCTAAACCAATACCAACGGGTATTCGGGGCTTGGCCGCAGCACATCTCTGCTCGGGCAAGGCGAGTTGAGGGGCACCAGACAGGCCTTTCCACCGCTGATGGACTAATCGCATCAAGACATCGCTATACCTCATACAGCCTGCAGTTGTTCGTTGGCGGCTCATGGACGTCCTGCGAAAGGACGGCCAGGGTGCCCCCACAAGCTCATGGCTTAGCGCCTGCGAGCTGTGGAGCATCTGGTGTCGGGCAGTGGCCAGCTCACAGGTACCGCATTCATGCAGGGCACACACATGCGGTACCCACAGCCACACACACACATGCGCCGTCATGCGCGCATGAAAGCCCTGACTCCCAGCTCCCGCTCGCTACGGTGACGACTTCAAAACCTGCCCGGTGCGCACGCAGCATATACATACCCGCCCATGACACCTGCCCTACGCTCCAAATTTTTACACCTCGCGGCACGGTTACACCCCGCGGCACGGCAAGGTACGCAACCGAATACGGTATGCACGTCGAACATTACCTATATATCGCACACACAGTGCGCACTATGTCAACATCACCACCAGCGCAATCACATTCCGCACCATTCACACCAGCGCGCAGCCACATGAACCCGCAAAGCCGTCCGCTAAAAATGCACTCCAGCTCTACCTGGGCTATCGTGCCCAGTCGATGAGCCCCGCGGGTCCGGCTCGCATGGCTGCGCCAGTCGGGAGGCAATCTCCAGCCGAGGACGTCGCAGACCTCGTTGCTGCAACCGGGACCGGCGCAGACCCCACCACCCCAGGCCAGCAAGGCCTTGCCCAGGCCGTGACTGACTCCATAGTGCACGGCCGGCAGCCTGCACCGTGGTTACCTCCAGGGCTGCACCCGCAGAGATGCAATCCGGAACCGAACCCATGAGCATCCCATCACACCCGACCACGCTGCCCAACCGAGCAATAGAGCCGCGACCGCTCATGCGAACCAACCGGGAGCGGCTTCCCCGGCACCCAGCGCCCCATGTATAGCCAGCAAAGAACGCATCTCTGCCAGCCCCTCCCTGCCCCATGCGCTGCGCTTTGCGCTCGCCGCCAACACGCTCAGGTCGCAGCGAGCCCTCACCGAAACGGGCGATGACGACTCATTGCGGCACCGCGCACCCCAGGCCCGATCGTCGAGAGCACATCTACGCCTGCATCAGGCTCTGCTTCATCTTCTGCGCCAGCGCCTCGCGCAGCGCAGCGCGCTTTGCGTCGTCCGCGCTGGCCGGGGCGGCGCCTCCGCCCGCCTTGGGCTGTCGTGCATCGATAAGGTTCCGCCGTAGTTGCGCGCCATAGATGCAAGAAGAGGGCCAGATGCGAACAACCAATCGTGAGGTTACCGAGATCAGGTTGTGCCAGCGATGGGCCTCCCCTTGGGCAAATCCCCGGCGTCTCAAACACATCCCGGGGCTATCTTTATTGATACACGTCACCCTGGGACAAGACGCTTGCTGCAGCCCGGCTGAAATGGGGACCCGTAGCCGACCACGCGCGGCACGAGTCACCCTAACTTCCCTTCCCTTCCCTTCCACGTCCCACCCCAACCCCGGCACGTTCAACGATGCCATCCCTCGACACGGCACCGCCACGGCCCATGCCGTTGCCCTTGGGCCCAACCCATCCCAACCCCGCCCACGCCAACCCAGGCCATGCACCCGCCGCACCTTGCCCGCCGCCGCCGCCTTGTACGCCTCGATCTCCTGCTCGCGGTCCGCCTGCTTCTGCGCGACCAGCTTCTTCTTGGCTTCCTGCAGCCACTTGCTGGCCTCGTCGTTCTGGTCGCCCTTGCCAATCAGCTTCTGCGGCGACCGGTGCGCAGCAGTAGCCCAGGTGTAACACGGCAGTAACCCAGCTGACCCAACCTGCCTACCGTATCGGCTCTCGGTCCGGGTGGACAGCCCCAGCGCCCTAACCTGGTAGCAAGCTGCATGTAAACTGGCTTTGAAGCCCCCTGGCTGTCAGGCCTGCCCACATCCCATTTCCCAGCCCGCGGCCCGACCAAAAGCACGTACCCAGCAGCAAGCATGCAGCTCCGCCCCCCGAGGTCGCCCCCCGTGTGGCCGGTGCCTGCTCCCCTCACCTTCTGCGACTCAGCCGCCTGCTGTGCGGCCTTGCGGACGGCCTCCAGATCCACACCGGATGCATCGCTCTTGAAGCCCGCAGCGCGGCCACGAGCCGCGTTGCCTGCAGGGCGCAGCGCCACACGCAGAGGCGCCAATGACTCGCAGACAGCCAAGAGTGTGGTGCGCTCTGCTTGAGTTGTGGTGCTTGTTTTATTTGGGTAGGCTGAGTGGGTGTTTCACTCCCACCCTGACCTCCCTGACACTTCGGAAGCGAATCTGGTTGACCCCTAGATGCCCAACGACCTACGCTCCTGCCATATGCGTTGGCGGCCCCAGGCTCCTGTTGCGATTATGGCCGAACACCCTATGCCAGCGCATCTGCACCCATTAGGGCGGTTAAGTACTCACTGCCGGTGGGCGCGTTAATGGGCGCCGGCATAAATTTCTGCGGCTTGGCCGCCGGCTCGGCCGCTGGCGCGGCCGCGGGCTTGGCAGCGGCTGCTGCGGGCGCCGGCGCCGGCGGTGCCGCTGCGCCCGACGGTGCGCCCCTGACGGGTGGAAGCGGACCCTTGGCGGCAGGCGCGGCCTTGGCGGCCGGCGGGGCTTCCCCAGCTGCCGCCATGCGGCGGCGCTCCTCATCCAGGGCTAGCGACAGTGCGATGGCCTGGTCGCGCCGAACCAAGCAATACAAGAAAGTCAGTTATCGCTCCTCATGTGAGATGAAGTTGGGAGGTCGTTGGGAGATGAAGTTGGGAGGCTCACCGGTCTAGAGCGGGCAGCCCTCACGCACGTCGGATCAGCAATCCAATACCCCAATCCGATTCCGGTTCTACACGCGACGACGCGCATATTCATCGCCACTGCAAAACGCTCCAGCTACACAAGCCAAACCCTGTGTGTATGTACACAGATTTGTGTGAATCGTTACATGCCTCGGAACCGGATCTGACGCTGACCGGGGCAGCTACCCCTAGCACATCGGGAAAACCACCGAAGCACTCCTCTGTTGAGGAGGGGTGTAACAAATGTGTTGAGCGAGGAACCCGCCCATGTTCGAGTGTGAGCATTTGCGCATAGATTGTTGGAGAAACTCAGTTGGAGAAACTTTGTTGGAGAAAACCTGCGGAGAGACAGCAGGTGCAGGACATGACACACCGTGACGCCAGGACCGAAACAGCGACAGCGACGGCTGCACCCACCGACCCGCGTCGCCTGCCCACCTGCTCAATGTCCGCCAGTTCGCTGTCAAACTTGGCGAGCTCGCGCAGCGACGCCGCGATGGCCGCCGGCAGCGCCACGTCCTCGTCTTCCAGCTGCAAGGCCCTCATGGCCTTGTCCAGCCGGTCGGCCTCCTCCCACTCAGCCTGGAGACGGTTGGACAGCTCCATCGCCTGGACCGCGGCACGTTGGGCGGAAGTTAGGTCGGTGGGAACTGGCTTAAAGGAACCGTCAAACCAAGGAACCGTCAAACCAATCTCCAGTTCGCGTCGCGCGCAATCGTGTACGGTACACCCGTTTGTTTCGACGGTCGCAGTGCGGCCCAATGGTTATTACACCAGATCAAGATCACCCAGAACCCAGATGGCAGTCGCCTGTTAGGGAACTCGTTACAAATGCAGACATTGGGTGGGTACGCGACCCCACCGCCCAACACATGCCAACCGGCCACAACCCAACAGGACATGAACCCGGCGCCCGCAGCTGCCTCACCCGGCCATGTGAAGGTCGCGCAGCATAAAGCTACCGACTCCCGGACAGTGTATCCACCCTGTGCCCTGTCCCGGACCGCACCTCTCGCAGCACCTCCTCCTCCTCGGCGGTCAGCTGCGCCAGGATGCCGCCGCCGGTGTCTTCCGCACCGGTGCCGTCCCCGGCCGCGGCCAACGCTTGCTCCACCGCCTCCAACACCTGCGCCCAACGCACGTCAGGGCAAGAACAAAACAATAAACAGATCAGGACCTCAGCCACACCCTGCTGCCGCCAGACACGCAACCAGGAGACAACTGATGGATATCAAGTTGGAGGCGTTCTGTCGAATCCTCCACGTCTTCAGGACTCTCTCCTACGGACGTTCCTGCTCTGACACCCGCACAAGCACGACCCTCCTAGGCCCAACCCCAACACGCCCCTCTGCCGACCTCACTTCTGCGCCCGCCCAGCCACCCACCTGCGAGGTCAGGTCGATGTTCCTGCGGACCATCATCGTTTTGAACATGAGGAAGTCGTCCACCGTCAGGATGGTCTGGACCACGAACGAGGTCAACTGGTCGGTTTCCTGGGCTGCGGCGACGGTCTGTTCGGAGGGGCGCGGGGCACCCAGGGCCGGGGGTTACGCGTGACGGATGTTGCTGAAGACTGCTGCAGTGCAAATACACTGCCGGCCGGGCCCACAGACAGCCGCATGAACCCTACGCGAGGCAGGTCAAGAGGCGCTGTGGACCACTGCAGGGTCGCAGATCAGAATCATCGCGAAGTACGATGTTGCTGCTGCTTATGATGATGGTGATGGTGATGGTCATGGTTATGCTGATGGTGATGCTGGTGATGCCCCCTGACCGCACGAGACCTAACTCCGGATGACTTCAGTCTCCCACCTTGAAGAACTCGTCCGGCCCCACACCCAGCTCCGCGAGGAAATCGGTAAGCAGCTTGTCGACAAGCTCCTTGAACTCGTTGTGAACCTGGTCATAGTGCAGGCAGGATATCCGGTTCGGCAGGGCCAGACGCGGGCTGATGTGCGGTGATGGAGGCGCATGGAAAAGCGGGAGGGGACCAGGGGACCGTGACTGCGTTACCCAGATTGGCTACAGCGTGGGAGACATATGCAAAGCTGCCGGTAAGTGACTAGAAGCTGTGCCTTGCCATGCGGGACAACAAGGTCGCGAACCGACTGCGGACGCAGTGCAAGTGGGCTGCCGGATGGCAGCGGACGGGCTCAGGAGTTCCTTGTCGAGGGCATGACTCTTAAGGAAACGTTACAACAATATGGTTGTATACCCAAACATTCAGTGCAAAGCTCGAAAACCGTGCTGAAGCAGGACTTACCGTTGTGTACTCCAGCTTGTTTTCCTCCTCTGGTGTGAAAATCAGGCACCTTTCATCGATGAAACTCATCAGAGGATTTATGTACAATGGCCCCTGCAACACGCCAAGCAGTAAAGCGCCAGGAAGCGCGGCCATGGACTTCCGCGCACACAGCGTACCCTGAGGAACTCCACCACGGCCTCCGAAAGCCACGTAGCGTCCGACATCTTTGCTAAGGAGCTGATCACTATTCTTTTACACCACTGCCGATGGCTGGCGCAATGAAAAATTCGGAAACTCTCTCTGCGATCCCGGAACTGTTGAGGTTTCTTAACTTCAAAAGACTTCTAGCAACGCGTCAGAAATTCTGGTGCAGCTTCAGATGCTACCTGGTAACCAATAGATGATCAAGGCATGGACTTTCAAGACTCTTCGCCAAACGTACGGTACGGCGTGCAGGCGAATCCCTCCCCAAAGCGTTCTCTGCGTGCACCGCATTTATAACGTAAAAACCCTTCACGCCGCTTGTTCCCGAGATTTCAAAGCAAAACACCGCGGCTTCAATTGCCAGTCGTCGAACCAATGAACCTGAATCGAAGGTCTGCAATTCAGCGCCCCGAACCCCAACCGCTATTGCCGCCGGTCCTAACCCCAATTCGGTGACATCGAACCCGAAGCCGCAAATGGGTGCACAAGATACCATTCAAACGTTTGCCCACGTCACCTCGCGGATCCCTCCCAGCTAAGGTTCCGCATGCTTGCGAACTCGAGTCCTCCTGACCCCGCTGCCACAACCTTACAACATTCCGCCCCGCCACCATGCGACCGCGCAGAAATGGCCATTCCTTCAAACGATCTACCCGACCTTACATTCCCCGTTCACCGTCTAACCGACCTCATCTCAATGCTCCTCCATGGAAGTTGCCCACCGTCCCCGAATCCCAAACACACAGCTAGCGATACACCTACCGAATAACGTCCATTCATTCATTCATTCCTAGCGGTGGTGCTCTCGGCTCACCAACTCCACGCGCGACATACGGTATTAACACGACGGCATCCAAGCGCAGCAGCTTCCTTCCTTTGCCGCCCCCACAACGCATGGCCGTTGTCCTCCAGTCGCTCGCGCCAACCAGTCGGTGCTCCTGACGTGACCTTGCAAGCCAGCACGCAGCACACAGCAACGCCGCACAGGCCGTTCGTAGCCAGCCTGGAACCGCCCCCACTTCCCCCCCGTTTCCCCGTCCCCCACTTCTCCCCTTCCCCCGTGCATGACTCCCTCCCCACGCACCCACTGCATCAAGCCCCATGCCCAGACCCAGGACCCCTCTCCATGCCCCGGGGAGGTAGCTCCCGGATGCCACCCTTATGCCCCGCTGCTCCAAGCTCACACCCGCTGGGTTCCCCGTGGATTGCTGGGCCCCGGGCCCGCGTTCTCCTGGTCGTCATCCTGCTCCTGGCCCTCCTCCTGGCCCTCCTCCTGGCCCTGGTTCTCGACGACTTGGAAGAACTGCGGGATGGAGGAGAGGGAGAGAGAGAGGAGAGGGGAGAGGAGGGGTGCGAGGATCCAGGGGGCCTCGGGATTGTGCGGCGTGCGGGGTTCCACAGCAAGGTGCCATACACACGTTCACACCCGGTCGGCAGTTACGTGTCGCCGTACACCCCGTGACGGTCCTCTCACACCGATCTGGTGCTGCACGCCCCGCTCCCCACTTTCCATCGCAGAGAGAGCTCCTTCCGGCAGCAGGGCTTCATGCCTCCCGCCCTGGCCCGCACGTGGGCATATCCCCCCCCTGCCCTCGCCTCCCCTCCCTTCCCTACGCCTGCCCCCTGCCCTGCCCTCCCCTCCCTTTCTCTCCCCTCCCTTCGTCTGTCCCCTGCCCTGCCCTGCGCTGCCCTGCCCTCGCCTCCGCGCATCCTCACTGCATCCTCCCGTCTGCGGCTTCCCCTCCGTTTCCCCAATCTGTCGAGCTGCCCCTCTCCGTGTGCAGCTCCCCTACCGCTCCATCCCCCCCCACCCCACCCACACACAGAACCATCGATGGGATGTGTATCACCACCACTCGACCCACACACGTGCGACAGTCGCCCTGTTTCCTGGCGCCGCCCTGCACCCCGCTGACGACCCTCCCTGGACCCCGCCAGCCAACCTTCGGACATGTGCCGCGGCCGCTTCGTTGGCCCTGCCGTATCGCTCTGACTGCAGTAAGTGCCAGCCCTACGCCACCTAACCCTCCGACACACGCATGCACGCATGCACACCCTCCGCACACACATAGTCACGTGGGGCGGGTTTGTTTGGTAAACACATAGCCACACACATACACACCCCTAGTCCGCCTCCCCGGGCTCACCGGCTCCAGGGTGGCCTTGAGCTGCTCCCGGGTGAACTCGCTGAGGGCCGCCTCGCCCCACATCAGCACCCGGACGGTGCTGCCGTCAGCTGGGGTGACGAGGGGCGGGAGGGGGCGGGTGAGGGGCGGCGGTTTGGGGAAGGCGGTCGAGTGCACGGTAGCATGGAGAGGGGCGCGAGGAGGTCTGTCCATCGCCTGGAGGGTGTGATGCTGGATTGCGAGGTGCCGTTCCGCCGCTTGCCCGTGTCCACCGCTTGCCTGGCTTTCCGTCCCGTGGGGCCTAGGTTGCCTGGTGGCGCACAGCCTGGGTGCGGTGCGCGGGCACCGAACCCCACACCCTGGGGTCTCCCCCCCCTGGGAGCTATGCGCCGCGGACAACTCTGCGACGCATATACTGCTTCGCGGCCTCCCGCCTCCCAGCCGCTCTGCTGCCTCTACAGACGCCGGACCGCAGGACGTCTGCCCCGACCTCCCTCTCGCGCCCCAGCACCATCCCGTGCCCTCCCATCCCGTGCCCTCCCACACCGCCCTTTCCGCCGTGTGGTGTGGTGTGGCGTGGTGGGGTGGGGTGGGCTCCCCCACCCACCCGTGCCCCTCCACTCCCACTCCGCGGCCACCCCACTCCCCGAGCCCGGGCTCCCCAAGGCGCTCCACTGCACGGCTCAGCCCCACACGGCCCGGTTCCTCCGCACCCCATCCCATCCCACCCCGCACGCCAGCCGACCACGCCGATCCACCCACCCACCCACCCACCCACCCACCTGCGCCCTGCTTCTCCTCCGTCAGGTAGCGCTGCTCCGTCATCTTCTTGACCAGGTCGTCCGGGTGCCCCAGGCGGGGGTGGGGGACAGCCCGGTCGGGGAACCCCAACATGGCCAGGTAGCGGTGGAGCTCGTCTGCGGAGTTAGGGGCGGGGCGGGGCGGGCCGCGGAGGGGCACCGCCACCGGCGGGTGTGGGCGGGTTGGTGGAGCGGAAAGCGAAAGAAAACCAAAGCCGCGGCCCGTCAGCGCCCAGCTAGTAGACAGGTGTCCAATGTCCAGTGTCCCCCTCCGCAGTCCCCTCTCCGCCCACTGGGTAAGGTTGTCCACTGGCAGATGAGACTGAGCTGCGCATCATCGATCCGCGAACCTCCGCCCGGACCTCCTCCCCAACCCTGTGAGCCCCAACCTGCCGCAGCTCCGGCTTCCCCGGCCCCCCCCCAACCCACAGACCCACCCACCGTCATGCATCCTTCCGCCATTCTGCATGATAAGCGCCAGCACCGCCATCTTGAAGGCCTCCTCCGGCTGACCGCCCTCGCTGCCGTCCACGAACTCGCACCGCAGCACCGTGGGCAGCGCTGTGCGCAGCACGAAGTACTGCGAGCCCTCCGCCGCGGAGGCGGCGCCACCGCCGGCCGCGCCGCCGGCCGCGCCGCCGGCCGCGGCCGACGCGTCCGGGTGGGGCTCCGCGGGGCCGCCACGTGGTCGTATGACCTCCGCGATGTCGTACCCCAGGCAGCTGATGGCCTTGTGACGCGCCCAGGGCAGCCAGACCGAGCTGAGCCTGTGCGGGCGGCAGGCACCCCCAGTCGCACACGAGTGGGTGAAGCGCCCCCACACGGGTGGGTGAGCGTCGGTGCGAGCTGCGAGGCGGCGGCTGTGGATCGTGCCAGCGCTGGCAAGTCGAATGATTGACACTTTGACAGACGCATCCTTTCATAGTGTGCCCGCGCAAATGTGCCAGGAAAGCGCGCGAGGGCAGTACACCACGGATTATACCCAACGTGAACTACCTTGGGGTCTGGATTCCGGTCTTTCGGCACCTGATGTGGGTCAGGCGCCCCCGGGTGTTCTGACCGCCCGTTGGGTGTAGAAGGCAGGAAGACGGAAGACGGGGTCAACCCCGTGTGGTGCCCACACAGTGCCTTAGGGCTCCCGAATGCGCGGATTCAAGAACAGCCGTTGCGGGTTCGGGCGCGGCATTCCGCCCCCTCACGAGCCCTCCCTGTCCTCCTCCTCCTCCACCTCCTCCTGCCCAGGCACCACTGCCACTGGAACCCTGGCGGCCCCAGTCAACCAGCACGTTCCCAACCAGCATGCCACTGGGACCCTAGCGCGGGCCCCAGTCATGGGCGTTCAAGCGGCGGCGCGGGCGACCTTCACCCATCCCTACGCACTCACTTTTTGAAGTGGCGGTGGGTGCCAAGCGCGCCCTTGACCGCATCCTTGAGCTTGGCGCGCGCCACCGGGTGGCCTGGTTTGGCGCGGGCTGCGAACAGCATGTACCGCAGCACCGACCCCGCGAGGAGCTCCTGGTCCTGTACGGCAGGGCGTACGACACAGTGCGGTACGGTACCGAGAATTCATTCGTCCGTGCAGGCACATCATACATAACTTCCCAACATGTCTCGCGTAAAACATCGCTGTAACGACGCGGGAGGGGTAGAGGGGTATAGGAAATTGGTAGACATGTTCAAACTGCGCTGCTGCCAGAGCAAATGTCCGGCGACAAATCACCTTCGGGGTAGAGGGGGAGTGCAGGAGGGCCTCGCCCCAGCGAGGCAGCAGCCCGTGAGCGCTCTCCCGCCAGCAGAGGTGCGCCCTCTCCCCCCCAAACCCCCAAGCACCCTACGCCGGCCCCACGCCGCACCCACCGCCTCGCTGAGGTCGTTCCAGGCGTCGCACTTCTCCCGGGCTGCCTCCCACTCGTCCCGGTACCGCTTCATCTGGGCCAGCCGGGGCGATCCGGGGGTTGCGGCCACGAGCCACAGGAGGGGCAGCGCGGCCGGCGGGTCCAGCAGGGCCGTCCGGGGCGGCGGGGAGAGAGCGGACGGAAGGCGGAGTATGGGAAGGCACCAGGCGGGGCAGGGCGGGGCAGGGCAGGGTGCTGTAAGTAGGCCGTGGGGAGAGGTCCCACCGGGCGCCGGGACCCGGCACGAGATTCCGAACCTCACCTCACGTAACCTCTTAGGAGCCACCGCCGCGCCGCGTATCATACCGACACGGCCATCGCATCACATTCTACTTCTTCGCCGGCCGGATAAGCCCCACACCCGACCCGACCCGCACATCCATCCGTCTGAACCCGCCACACCAGGTGGCCCTCCAGTCACCACCCAACCAGTCTCTATCGGATATTCGCTCTGGCAGCAGCGCAGTATAAATATGTCTACCAATTTCCTATACCCAACCACGTACAACCCACCTGCCGCCGCATCCTCGCCAGCTCTTCCGCATCGATGTTCAGTGGCGCTGCCGGGGTCGAATACATTCGCCGCTGCTGCTGTTGCTGCTGCGTGGCGGCCCCCGCCGCCCCCTCATCTGGATCCCCCCCGCCAGCTATCCCGTCGGAGTCGGCGTCCCCGCCCGCATCCTGTCCCATGGGCCGGCTGCCCTGCCCGCGTCCGCCGCGGCCTCGACCCCTTCCAGCGCCGCTGCCTCCGGCGGCGGCGGCGCCGCCGCCGCCGCGCCCTCGGCCGCGTCCCGCAGCTCCCCGGGGTGGTGCCGCCTGCGAGGTCGGCGCCAGCGGTGCAGCGGAGTCAGTCAGGTCCCGGGGTTGACAGCTAGCCGCAGCTCACAGGTGCAGGCCACATCCAGAGGATACGCCGGGTGTCAAGTGCAGGTCTTCAGGGGGGCAGCGCTTCTGCACTTGGCTCGGGAGCCGCAGCGCTTTGGCGTCACCAGGCAGGTGGGCGGCGCAGCGGGGAGGGTCCATCGGGGGGGGGTCCATCATGCGCCGCTTTTGAGGCGCAAGGTGGGGCCATCGCACGGAATCGACCGACCCACATAAAGTCCAGACACACGCGCCGTGTCGAGCGGCATCAGCGGACGTGATGGCGCCACGTCGCCGTACACCTGGCAATGCCGTACACTCCTTCCCCCTCGCACCTGGGTCCCGCCATCGCCGTCCCCGTCATCGCTGCTGATGACCATCACGTCACTGTCGCTGTCGCCACCGCCGCCGCCGCCGCCGCCACCAGCTGCGGCCCCGCGAACCCGCCCCCGCCCCCGGCCCCGGCCGCCCTGGCTGGCGGGACCCCCGCCAGCGCCGCCGCGACCCCGACCTCGGCCGGGACCCCTGCCGCGGCCACCCCGGCCCCGCCGGCCGCCTTGCCCCCTTTCACCGTCGTCGTCCTCCTCCTCCCCTGCCCCCGGTCCGTCGTCCTCGTCGTCCTCTCCGGACCCGTCGCTGATGTCGTGGTCCTTGTCGGCCTCCCCATCCGACACGCCCTCCGAAGCCTCGCTCGCATCCGCTGCCAGGGCGTCGTCCGCGTCCTCCTCGTCGTCATCTTGTGTGGGCCGGCCGCGGCCCCGGCGCCCGGCGGGCCCCGCGCCCTGGCTGGCCCCGACCCGGGGACGCTTGCGCGCGCCGGCTGGGGCTGCTGCGGCTCCGTTGCTGCCGCCGGCAGCGCCGGCGCCGGCGCTGTCGCGCTGGCTCCCTCGCCGCACTTGGGCGGACGCGTCTACGAAGTCGTCGTCGCTGTTGTCCTGTTCCTTGTGGCGATGGTGGTGGCGATGATGGACATCGTCCTGGGGGTCCATGTGGAAGGTGGCGGATGATGGGAGGCGGGAGCACGAGACGTCGAGGGTTCGATGACAGAAGCGGTGAGCTGCGGTGAGGGGGGGAGCTAGGGGGGAAGTTGATGGAGCCTTGTTGGGTAGGTGGGAGCAGCGGCCGCCTGGGAGCGCGCCGACGCATGGCAGGGTAAACGGCGTTTTGGGTTGCTGCGTGCGTCACGCAGCGCTGCTGTTCAGGTCGGTCGCCCTTGGCGTGGGCGCAGTTGAGTGCGCAGTTCTCGAGGGAATACGATTTCTTCAGGGGACGACCCGGGTGCACCACAGGCAAGCTGGTATCACGGTCGACATGTGCGCCTGTGTACATCCCCTCCGAGTCGTATCTTTGACGCTCACTCAAACCATTACACGAAAGGGTGGGGGCGCTTTGTTGCGATAGCGCCCTTGGGGGCAACGAGGTGGGGCAATAGGGACCACCAGGGCATTGCAACACCGGGCCGACTACCACCCAGACTCACACGGCCCGCAGGGCTGCCATAGAAGAAATCGTCACCAGCGTACGAGCGCCGTTTCGCGTTTTCCCGCTTGGGACGTTGGCTCATTCCTTAGCTCCTTCAGCAAGCCGGCCTCCGCCAGGTCACAATGACTGGACAAATTACTATGCGCTAAACGTTTTGACAGAAGGAAGTCTTTTAAACAAAGGAGCAGGTCGACATTTAAGACAGACTGTGCAGTGCATGGTTCATGTCCTGTGTCGTTTGGTTACATTACAACAGCCGCATTGCATGCGAAAGCTTAGCTCACGATCATGTCGACCCTGAATCCCTGATGCTTGGCTCATGGCATTCCCGCCTAATCCCACCGACTAACTGAAGTCCTAACGGAAAAAGATATGCCAGGATACATTTTTTGAGGGCTTGTGCACAGTGACGATGCATCAAATGATGTTGCACCAATGACACAGGATACCACACACAAGCATCTTGTGACCATGTCTCGGAAAGGTCAGGCGCCACGCCTGCAAACGCTGCTCAAAAGGCTTCGCGGTGTCGGCCTGCAAGGACTCTTTAGTGAAGCCCTAGACCTACCTTTTGCGCTTTCGCAACCGGTGTCGCGGCTGGCCGCCGTGCTCCGCATCCCGCCCGTACTGCTATGGGCGGCCCTGGCCACCCTCCTCAGCAGCGCAATCCTCGCTGTCAGCTGGATCCTGACGGCCCTCATCCTGGCCCTCACTCGGCCCCGTGACGGCTCAGATGTCGCCGAAGGCGGCACAGAAGCGCTCAAAGAGGCCGACGACGTCGATGGCGACGTCGACGGCCACAACGCCATCGCGCAACGCTCCCCAGCGCCCCCATCCGGCCGCGCAGCAACGGGGCCCGGCAGCGAGGGCCGCCCCAGCCCGGTCACCAGCTGGCCCTTGGGAGACGAGGAAGACTCCGACGACGACTGTGGCGTTGGAGGACCCGGATGTGCCCCCGATGGCGGTGCTGCCCGGGCACGGACATCGACACCTGGCGGCGCGGCGAAGGGCAGCGGTTCGGCCCCAATGCCGCCCGCGGCGGCCGCGGCGGCGCGCGCGTGGTCGCGTCCGCCGTGGGTGGCGCTGGGTATGCCGTACCTGGACGAGCAACAGGGTGCGGAAGTACGGCGCCACGTCAGCCGCTGCGCCTCAGTCATCCCTGCGACGGCTGCCGAGGCGGCGCGGTGCTGCGGATCGGTGTTCGGGCTGCAGCTCGATGTCCCGGGCTTCTGCCGGCTGCTGCAGCTGCCGGGCGAGGGGCAGGTAGGCATGGTGCGGATCGAGGAGGAGGGCACAGAGGACGGTGCGGCGGAGGGTGGGGAGGGGGAGGATGCTGGCCAGCACAAAGAGAAGCAGGGGACGGAGACGGAGGACGGCGCAGTGGCGCTGGGGCGCCTGGCACTGAGGGCGCACCTCGCGCGGTACCTGTACGGCGTGTACGGCGGTGCGTCCTGCGCGGATGGGGTCGCCGGCGCTGCCGCCGCCGCCGCCAACATCCCGCCGCCGACGTCACCTCCGAAGCCGGGGCCACAGCCTCCGCAGCATCCATCATCAGCGACCTCCACCGCTGCCGCGAAACCCGCTGCCGAAGCAGCCTTGTACGGCATGGTGGACTTCATACGACCCGAGGTCCTCGCGGGGCTGGCGCGGCGGCTGCGGCTGGATCTGCTCATGACGGGACCGCCGCCGGGCCATCCGCACCCGGCCTCCGCCGCTTCCGCTGGCAGCTTCGGCGGCAGCAGCAGCAGCAATAGCAGCGGTAGCAACCCAAGGATCCGGGCAATCCGTCGCGCTGCGGTAGCGGCGGCGGCAGCGACGGCGGCCGACCCCGGCGCGGCCGCGGGCAGGCCGGCGCCGCCGCCGCCCGGTGCCCTGGCGGACGCGCTGCTCCGCCTTGTGTGGGAGGCCCACCTGGCGGACGTGGGGCGCGGCTGGCTTGCGGTGTGTGTGCTGGTGGGACTGGCGAGGGAGCTGCGGCTGGTAGGAGGCGCCAAACGGCTGTAGCTGCGGTGGGTAGGAGGCGCCAAACGGCTGTAGCTGCGGTGGGTAGGAGGCGCCAAACGGCTGTAGCTGCGGTGGGTAGGAGGCGCCAAACGGCTGCAGCTGCGGTGGGTAGGAGGCGCCAAACGGCTGTAGCTGCGGCTGCGGGGGGACTAATTGAGTGACTCGATGACTCTCCGTCGGTCGGTTGGTCGGTCGCTAATGACTGCTCCGATATGGGCCTTATCGTCTGGCGGTCGTTGACAGATGGACGGAGGCGGCCCCGCACACTGACGTCTGTCAAGGCGTGTGAGGCCGTGAGAGTGTGCCGTACGCATTGCGGGGACCGTCTTGACTGTCTTCCGTACCGCAAATCCAAAGACACCGTCCGGATATGCGGTACCAACAAAGGATGGGCTGGTGCACGACGATGCCTAGCCGTTGGATTGGCTGCAGTGGTTGTCGAGTGCGGCGCGTGCAGGATTCGGAGCGGTTTGGAAGCAACGGCTCGGAACTCGACGGTTGAAGCCGGGAGGGACGGGATAGAGTGAACACAGCTCAGCCCCGCAGTCTGGTGTACTCCGGGTAAGTCCTGATTGCCCCATCCCAATTTCATGCCAGTACGGCAGCAAACTCGTACATGTGCCACCGTACCGCCATCAACTCACGATAGGGTAATGGATGGGGTAATGCCGTGTGAGGGGCGCATGCCCGGTCCGGTCCACAGCCAGCCTCAGCAGTCAGTCAGCATCCCCGCCAGCAGCGGCGTCCTCAGCGCCGCAGCGCTGCGCGACTCCCGCCCGCACCCAGGAACCCAGCGGTGCCGCACACCGCCGCCACGGTCACCACCACCACCACCACTAGCTGCACGGCGGCGCCGCACACGACAACTCTCGGGTCTGGATTCGGCGGCCCATCGCCAGCCGCGCCGCACCACATTCCCCCTTCACACGGGCCCCAGGGCCACGGCCACGGCTACCCCTGCAGCAGCATGTCCGAAAGCCACCTCCATGCGGCAGGTCGTGGTTTTTGGCCAGGCAGGCAGCGAGGCAGGCGGTCGGGCTTGAAGCACACCCAGTCCAGCTCAGCGGCGGCGCTGGCCATGACATCGGTGCGGATTGCCCGGCGTCGCGTTGCATGGGGCTGCCCGCGTCGGCTTGCCCGAGGGGTTCCTGTCCCGCGCCGTGCGGCGGCTGTTGCCGTACAAACTGGCTCGCAACCCAGCGCCAACCCAGTTGCACGCGAGCTTGAGGGATCCCCAGTCCCCAGAGAAGGAGGGACCCAGCTGCCGCCAAGGGACCTGGTGCAGAAGGTCATGGAAAATTGACGTACACTCCGACCGTGGCGTGGCTACTTAGTCGTACTGCCGTACCAAATAAACCCGCACGTGCCGCAGCCTCAGCTTCCTGGTAAATTACTCTCGCCACTTGCTCGGCCGCTACTCTGGATCCAACAACAAGGGGCCCCCGTCCCACAGGGGCCGCGGGCCTGGGCCAGCAATCGACCCGCCCGACCTGCCTAACCCCCGGGTCACTGGAGATGCAGTCGTACATGACACCTATCCTAGGATTCCAACACCGAGTCTTGCAAGAAAAATCAGCCGTGCGCATCGTCATGATAAAAATCCACCAGTACGCTGCTACGCGCACTCGAGCAATTGCAAATGCAGGGCCCGCCCCCTCGGCCACAGTGTTTTGGGGGGAATGATGGTTGCCGACGGTGTCATATGCAGAGTATTAAAAGTGCCGCCATCCCGCACCGCTTCGATTTCGCAATGTGCCACTGCCAAGTGCTGTCGTCTTTGATTGACCATGATCGAGCCTCACCGGTGTCACAACCTAACAGCCTACAGGACATACACACACGCACACCCAAGCGCTGACCTACATGACGTAAATACACAGGATTTAGCACCCGCGCTGCGCGCCCCGCCGACCCATGGTTTCAATAATACTGCTGGAGGCGCAATCACACCTCCTCCCCATCCCATCCCATCCCATCCCGTCCACGTCCACGTCCGTGTTGACGCGAGTGACCCGGGGGTCGGTGAGCTCGGGCCCGCCGTCGGGGACAGGCGGCAGCTTTCTCAAGAGCGCATGCCATGCCCCCATCAGAACCCACCATCAACTGCGGCACTTCTCTTCCATTCTCTCTGCTGCGCCAGCGCGACGAGGAGCCTCGCGCGTGCAACAGATGGGGGCAGACGGTCTGACGGACCGACGGACAGAAGCAGTTCCAAACATACCAGGTTGTACGACGGGAGATCAAATGTTCCGCAGTCCTAATGATCCACTGTACGGCATATCCATTAGTATGACAAACGGGCGGCGCGGTATAAGCCTAGCCTCCCCTTCCTCCCTGCCGTTCCCTTCACTCTGTCAGGCCCAGCTGCCGCCGCCCTCCCCTGTCCAGCTCCCCCTTCCCCAGAAGAGCCCTGAGGGTGTGTGTAAAGTGTGCCGTGTGGCGGCCCCTTCTCCAGAGATCATACACACACCTGCCGGCTTACTCCCCAACTCGCCACATGACATAGCATCACATACCATCGCATCATTTTGCCCCCTGCCCCAGCCACCCTCCTTCACATTCATGCAGCGGCTTCCCCGGCCGTCATTTTGCACCAACCCCCACCCGCGATTCAAGAACAAGGAAGCCCTTGGGCATGTGCATGGACGTCTTGCGAATGGATGATATCAAGGCCGTGTCGCTCACGGGATTCCACCCGCAGACCCTCCTCAAACCTTGGCGGCATGCGCGCGTGACACATCACGATCTGATCCACGGGTCAAAGCCTCCTTCACAACGTTTGACACCGGTCCCCCCCTGCTCCGCCCTGTTCCGCCCTGCTCCGCCCTGCTCACCTACACCGCCCTGCCTTAACCTAACCCACCTGCCCTGTCCTGCCTTACCATGCCTAACCACTGCAGGCCTCCCCCGTGGTCGGGGCCCGAGAGAGGTCATCGATGCCGCCGGTAGTCGCGCGCGTCAAAGTGCTCGAATGCATTATTGACGTACGAGGGTACGGCACCCGTAATGATGTTGTACCCGGGTGCCTGCGTCGCCCGGCAGCCCGACGCGCGGATGGCCTGGGAGTCGCTGAGCGAGCGGCCCGGGAAGTGCGCCCGGTGCTGCGTGAGGAAGTGCTGCGGGCCCTTGGGCACGTCCGAGGGCAGCAGCGGCCCCGCGTTGCCCCCCTTGAAGGGCGGCGGCGGCGGCGGCGGCGACGGCGCGGGGGCGACCACCTCGGGTCGGAAGTCCACCTGCTGAGTGGTCCTGCGGGGGCCGGGCGGGTGGGCGAGGGTGTGAGTGTGCATACAAGAAAACTGTGTGTGTGTATAAAAAAAGCCCGCAGCCCGCTTCATCCTGCCGCTCCATCCTGCCGCTCCATCCTGCCCCACTCTTGTCATCCCACGCCCGCCGGACACCACACGGCACGACAAGGACACCCCAGCGCCGACCCGTGGGTCGATCAGCAGTTCAGCACTACTCACTTCCAGTCGTTCGCCATATCCGGTTTGGGGAACTGGCAGGCTGGCGGCCCCGCACTCCGCTGCGTCGGGGGGAAAGAGCGGAGGGTTTCGGGGCGGGGAGGAGCCACCGGGAGCCGGGCGGGGCGGAAAGGCGGACGGGCAAGGGAAGGGGGAAGGCAACGGAACAGGCGCACGCAGGGACGTAGAGGAGCGGAAGGGAACCGCAACAAGTTGTTGGTGCGATTGGCCCACCTAGCCAGCCAGCCAGCCAGCCAGTCAGCCAGCAGGCCACCCACCGTTCGCCGGAAGTCCGAAGGCGGCGGCCCGTAATGCGACTTCGTCTCCGTAGTGTACGACCGAGGTCGGAAGCCGGCGGTCACGGGCCCGCCCGTCGCCGCCCCGGAGGCGGCGGCCCAACGCGAGGTCCCCTGCAGCGGCGGAGACGGCCCCGGCCCCGCCGCCGCCCGTGCCGCCGCTGGCTGTGCTGCTGAGGATCCCGGGCCCGGCCCGGCAGCGTCTCCCGGCGGTGCCACGCCCAGGCTCCAAGTCGACTGCGGTAGGCGGTGGCGAATGGGATTGATTACCAGGAAAGGGGCTCAGGGGTACCCTCGGGGGGTACCCGGGGGGTTCCCGGGGGGTTCCGGGGCGCAGAGAGGGATGGTCTCCAAGGGGGATTGGGGGGCACAGACCAGGTCCGTGATGACGGCCGGACGCGGTGAATGCAGACGCGACAACTGGTAGAGAAGGACGGAGAGGGTGCTGGGGCTGCGGGGCGCAACGCCGCGTTTGTTGAGGCCCCGTAATGGCCGTGCCTGCTCCGCCTTGGCTGCGTGCGGGACTACCTGGCTGCCAGGGGGGGGGCCCGGGACTGTCAATTGTTAACCAGCCATGAGGTGGCTCTAGGGGCGGGGAGGGAGCGGGTATGGGTGCGGGAGGCGTTCAGGGGGCGCAGGCGTTGGGGCAGGGTCGCTGCCCCGCCTGCCTGCCCGCCTGCCTGCCCGCCTGCCTGCCCGCCTGGCCCAGTTTCGGCTTCGTCGCCAGTGAGCATGGAGGGGCGGAAGCCCGTTCGGGACACGTGCCACACCCCTGGGAGGATGAAGGTAGGGTTGCCGTCCTCCATTCAAACGCCGAGGAGGCTACCGATTGCTGCACAGGTCGCTGGCACGCCGGCACGTCCGCGTGCCTAGACCACGTCGTGCAGACCATCTTCAGGCGGTGCTGACCCTGACCGCCAAACCCACCGCAGGCACCCCCCTACCCCCTGAGGCTCTCCACCCTCCCATATCGTCATGGGGGGTGCAGGAGCCGCAAGCGGACGGGGTCCGCACCTGCAGGACGAAGGACCCCACGCCGGAGTGGGGCTTCAGTGAACGCACGCCGGCCGCCTT
The DNA here is from genome assembly GCA_003117195.1 of Eudorina sp. 2006-703-Eu-15. NCBI lineage: Eukaryota > Viridiplantae > Chlorophyta > Chlorophyceae > Chlamydomonadales > Volvocaceae > Eudorina > Eudorina sp. 2006-703-Eu-15. The sequence goes on along the minus strand of BDSI01000022.1, from coordinate 1,205,621 downwards.
GCTGGCTCGCATTTCCGCGATGGAGGCTGGCGGGACGGGAGGTAACTGCCTTGGCGCCACGCCCTGAGCACGCTCAAACGCAGTGGTTGTCCCCGCCAGTTCTGCATAGCTCGCTCCATGTGTTTTCCATATGCTGGGGTTGCCACGTGGCATTTTGCTTTGGGCCGTGCAAGAAGACTTGCTTCAAGCAGGCTATGGCGTGCGCTGCCGCCGTGCTTGAACCAACCGGGCCAAGCAAACGCAGATATTCAGCAGCCAGCACCACTGGCTCATGCAATTTGACAAATGCTAAGCTAGCCCGCTTCGCAAATATAATCGGACCTGCGCAGTTTAACACCTCAGCGCTATGTTGCTTTAGAATGTTTAATACGTACCCTATGCTATACATCCATGCGCATATTGGTTGCAAGGTTCACCGGCGAAATGTCGCGATCTAGCTGGCTCTGTCGATAGTACATAGAGAGGCCCCGTGCTCGTCCATACCGAACTTCTTCCAGCAACGACACGGTAATCAGGCAATTTAACTGGGACGAGGTGCTCTGACAAGTTGCATTATTAGTCAAAAGTAAGCCCAGCCCTTTCGCGGTGCGTCTGCGTCCCTGGGCAGAGCCCACTGAACACATCAAGCTATCATTCGAGCTATGCCTTTCGTAATGCCTTGGTGTCACATCATTGGTACTGACGATGTTCCTTGCGCAAGCCGCCGCGTACTTGCGAGTTGTGATCTCAGGCAGGCAGGCAGTGTGTTTGTGTGTGTGTGACCGACGGTCACACTGCACCTTCGCGCGGTCACAAGACGCGGTGGGGGTATAACAAAATTGCCAGTTTTTGTTTCGGCTAACGATGTATGAAGCGGTGAAACCACGTTCACGCCAGTTTACAACCTACGCCAACGACAACAAACACCGACGCCGATGCCAGGCACACAGATGAGCCCTGTAAAACGCCTTAACTTTGATAATAGCAGGATGACACCACCCAATCGTAAAACCTTTAGACGTCCATCAGGAGAGCCTCCGATATGTGCGAAACTCCGCCTGGAATATGTACAGGTTTATTGTGAGAAGCAATGTGAACTATTGGCATTGCGAAGTCTTGATCATGTGATTTCACAAAAGTGTACCGGAAGCTGCTGATGAGGACGGTCTCGGAGCAAGCTCTGTCACAAGTTCAAGTACTGCTCCACCTCTTCTCTTGTGTAAGAACACGATTTCCAACAGCTGATACAGAAACTTGCCTCAGTCAATTTTGGTACATCTGCTTTATTACAAAATGAGTGCTATCGGTGGTCTCGGCGTCGTCGCGGCACTTCCTGACGTCGAGGCCAATAGCGAGGCTTCGTGCTACATTTGCCTTCAGGAGGGCACGCTTGCGAAGCCTCTTCTTACTCCCTGCGCTTGCAAAGGACGGCCGGTCCATCGCGAATGTCTAGCGCGGTGGCAACTCCACAATTCGGGCAAGAGGCAAGTGATCCTGTACGGATTGTTCATACTAATACATTCATACTAATATTTTTGTAACGGTTTCGTTTATTTCTGTCGCAGCGAGGAGCGCCAGTGCCGATTTTGCTATCAGACTCTCCCGGACTGGCAATCGACCATCCTAGGCGCAGAGGATACAGATGCGGACACGCCCAAGCCTCTGATGGCAGCGGTCGTCTTCAATAACACAGGCAAGTCGAGATGGCTTGTAAATCATGAGGATGTATTCAAGCTTGCCTTACGGAAGTTATAAAGATTTGGTGGCGAGGGACCGGAGGCGTGATTCGCAAAGGGCCGTCTGAACCGAAACAGTAGAGAAGGTTTATATTATACTGGGTTTGCAAATGGTGGATCGATGAGGTCAGGACACGGGAGACGTCTGGAGATTCAAACCCTAGACGCGAAGAAAACAAGGGACGAGTTTCTCAAGTTAATATGTTCACTGTTGGAGCCACGCGATTGATTTAGTTGGTTTGTAGGCCCTGGCAGTCCGCTTCCACAGTGAGTGAGTCCTTACTCACGTCAGGTTACACCCAGGGCTCGCAACCTGCTGACCGCAGTCCGTGTCAGGAGATTCAGTGACGCACTGTTCACGAGCAACGTCATCGACGGACGGCTGCTGGTAACTAAGCATGATCAGCGTTAGCCAAGTTCGCCTGCTTTACCCCCTCTTCTCCCCCTCGTCACACACCTGATACACCCTTCGAAACCCCTGTCCTTCTCGCAGTCTACAAGATACCCATCTTGCCAGGCCCCGAGGGCAAGGCGGCCTTCAAGCGGAAGGTCAACGAGCTGTTCGGTCTAAACAACCGCATGTTTGACGTGAACTTCGAAGTCAAAATTGCTCAAGGTGCGGTGAAGCTCAGTCAGGCTCCTGGCACTGGGCTTGTACCTTCGAGAGCCGGACGAATCCGTCTGCAATCCGCCCATGTCTTTGATGCCCAATATACTCCTTCCTTAACGGGCTGATCCTTGGACTGATCCCTGGCCAAGATCGACGTCGGCCGCGCTTTCCTGACATCCACACGCCCCCCGTCCCCCCGTCCCCGCTTTCCCGGCCGCAGAGGACAAAGTGAACCTGCGCGGTCTGAACGCCTACGAAGCCGCGACGCGCTGCGCCGCGATGTCCGCGAGACGGGCTGCGTCCACCGCGACCGCCGACGCCGGGCCAGACGGCCCTTCGTCTGCAGCCCCGTCCGTCTCGGCCGCAGGTGTCGCCATGTAGTATCGATTCTTTTATATACTTGAAGCCGGCGGACAGCCATCATGCCCAGTTACATTCAAAATAATAGGATACCTCTGGGGTTCTCCTGGCGGGTCCTGCCTGCGTTCAACAGCCTCCAAGGGGCGCTGCGCCGTGCGTCCCCCAGGGTTGCACCGGGTGGGGATTCCGGGGATTGGCAGGCGGACGACTCGTCCCCGCTGCACGACGCCTCGCAAATCTCCTTGCCCGACCCAGCTGCCACCCCGCACCTTAGGGGCGCTGTCCCTCGTGGTCGGCCCGTTTCAAGGAGGCAAATTTTGACGGACTCGAGCGGAAGGTGGGGACGTCGAAGAGCGTGTGGAGATCTCGGCCATGCGTGTTTGGTGTGGGGGCGCAGTGGTTGACGTGGGGTTTTGGACTTGGGCCCTGGAATGGTGATCTTTCGTTAGGCGTGGGGGCCTGGGAAGGGAAGCTGCCGGGAGGGGGGAGCGGCCGGGTGCACCAGTTGCGGGATGGGAGAGGAGGTGTTCGGCCGGGTCCTCAGGGGCGGCAGGGCAGGGCAAAGCAGGGGAACGAGGCGGTGTCTCCCCTGACGCGAAGGGCCGAACGTGAAGTGCAGGGGAAGGGAAGCTGGTGCGTTGTCATCGCACGCGCGGACCGGAGCGCTTCAGCCAGGAGAAGCTGCAGGAGTGCGCAGCTCGTCTCCCGTGCTGTGTGCCACCGTCGCGTGCACTGCAAACATTGTGGTATTGTGTTGAGTTTGGTCGACGCATACTCCAGAGCATTTGATATCTAGAGAATACCGCGCGCCACGAAAATAGGCGTCATACTGCGTTCTTTCAACCGCACTGTACTTCTGGTTTCTGGCGGTTTCCATGTCGCACCTTATGTATAGATGGCATCCGCCCACGCGGCCATGTCATCGAATATGATTTTCATGCCTTGTATTCTCTCGGTGGCGATTTTGCGCTCTGTTTTGATTATATGTCGGTCAGGACGAGGTTGTTGGGCAATCGGGGGTTTGGGAGTAGCCAGTGGAGTCCCTCGGACAGCTGCACCTCAGAAGGGAATCTGAAGAGCAGGAGGAGATCGTCGTCCCCAGCTAGGTTATGGTTGTTGTCGTCCGGTATCAATAATGGATCAGATGGCGTCCCGTATAGCGGCACAGCTAATCCATGGGCCCGGCCATGGCGTGCAGCTGTCCGTCGCCGCCGGGCGTCAGTTTTGTGTCTTGCTCAGTTTTGTGTTTTGGATAGATGACGTGGGAAGGGATGACGTGGAGGCGAGAGAGGAGTCCGTCTGGAGCCGGGGTCTGTAGGGGTTTGCGTTGTCATCTTGCCGACAGTATGTGCAGGGAGGGCGCAACTGCTGTACGCGGTTGCGCCGCTGTCCTGGAGCCGAGGAGTGCGCGTGGGTGTAACAGCAATACCCATCGTCATCTGTCAGTGGATTCTTGTATGTTGTCCAAAATATGATTGTGTCGCATTGTTTCAGCCTTATTATTAAGGAAACACTTCACATATCAACTAGCCTGGAATTGAAATTGATCTGCCTCGAAGACCTTGCGGTCCGGGAACCTGTACACGACCCAAACCGACAAAGACTATTGCGGCTTTGCAGAATTAAAAGTGCAGGGCCGCATGAACTTGAAGCGACGGCGACTCGTCATCGGATCGAGTGATTGAAAGCTTCACGGGCGGTGGGGACGTCAGCACATACATCCTACCGTGCTGCCTTTGGTACACCACATCGGGAATTGCATTGCGATGTAAGCTCTCAAAAAGACAGATGCATCAACAACCCACAATCAACTTGATGAAAACGCCCGCAGCCTTCTGCGCGTCTCGACAGACTTCCTGTCAGACACAGCCTCACGCCCCGGGGAGCGGGCTATCCAGCCACGAGCTGCGGCCCAGACCGTTCGCGTCACTGCCTCGTCCGCTCTGCGCCCCGTCAAAAGCCTCCTCTCGCAGCCCAATCGATCCATACGCTGGTGTGGCACTGTCGAGGGCTCCGGGCCTCCCAAGATTGCGCGGGTGGATCTCCCTGACCACACATGACACGGCCAGACCCACGGGCCAGAGAGGGTGCGGAGACACCGCCATCTCGGCGATATTCCCCCCCCCCCCGTGCGGTTACTTGCGATCTTGCGGCGGCAGACCGCCCTTGCCGTCGCGTCCCAGGAGGTCCCCTCCTGATCAGCAGGTGTGGAGCACAGGCGCACACGCGCTGCCTACATCTCCCTGCCCCCTCTCCCCGGCACACGTCCCTTCCCCATGCATGGTTTGTTTCTGGGTTTGATTCTTTTCTTTTCAAGTTTTCAACCTCCCCCCATGACGTCAAGCTCGGCCTGCTCAACCCCATACCGCTCAACAGAACCACGTCGTTGCGCCGCCGCAACCGTGCAACCAAGGCACGACAAGAAGACGTCACGTGTTGTTGGGCCATGCGTCGGTCGCTGCTCGGTACGTCTCCGGTCGAAGGCCTGCCTTCTCGCCCCTGGGTTGCCGCGCCGGGAGCCCGCCCGTCGAGACGACGCCACCGGGGGGCCGCCCCGCCCCGCCTCACCCTGCCTCCACTCGGATAAAATCAGCGCCGGTCGCGCGCACCCTCGCGCTCGCCCTCCTCCTGGCCGGAACGGAACGCCGCGCCCGCCTGCGGGCAGTGCACCGTCCACCGTACACAAAAAGACGGGAGGTCACAACGCCGCAACCACCACAACTACCGTCGAGGGCTCTGCTGCAGTAGTCAATTCACATCAGGATAGGTAACGTACTGGCCTCCCAACAAGCGAGAAACTCGGATCGTCAGGTCGGGGTCATTAATGTAAATCAATGAAATTCTCGGAAGTGTACACTGATTACGTTATGGGTTCCTCGCCTCACCTCGCCCACCGCCCTGCCCGCGGCGCGCGCCGCCTCGTCCACTCCGTGTCCCCCGGGTGTGGTGCTGCCGAGCACGTCGCTGCGGTCGTCCGCCGCCGCCCCCGCGGGCATCTGCGGCCCGCCGGTGGAGGCCGCCGCCTGGGCCTCCTCCTCGGCGCTGCGGATGCGCTCTCCGGCCGCCTCAGAGGTGCCACGCACGCCGTCCCGCGCGTTGTTGAGCGCCTCCTGTGTCGTCGCAGGGACGAGTTGGGGTTCGAACCGAACCGCGTTAACCGTGGCCCCCGCTGGGGTCGTCGGTGGACCCCGCTGGGGTCGTGCGGCGCAAAACGAAAGGCGGCGCCAAAAGCCAAGGCGACGGGACTTGGTGACGGAAGGTGATGACAACAAACAATGATTGGCGGTGTGTGGTCACTCTCTGTCTCCCACTCGGATCTTGTCGTCGCAGGCCAGGCCAGGCCAATGAAGGCGTGTGCAAGTACGCTCGACGATTCAAGCACTGCTCCGACAGGCCACCGTATCCTGCATCTGTCTGCTTCGCCTACGCCTCGCTCCCAACGTCAAGCAACAGCCAGCGACAGCCCATGTCGGGCGGCGTCACGCATGCCAGCGCGCCAGGCAGGTAACATGTCCCTCTGCTTGCTTCAGGGCCTGTCTGGGTGGGGTCATGGCCCGATGTTTTTTTTATTGCAGCGTTGAGGTGTGGAGGTTAAATTGAGGTGTGACGGTGTCTTGCCGCCTTTGGCGGTGGGGCCTGCTGGGGCTTGCCCTGGTATACACCGTCGACCCCTTTGGGGTCCGCTGTAGCGTTCATTCATTCATTCATTCATTCATTCATTCATTCATTCATTCATTCATTCATTCATTCATTCATTCATTCATTCATTCATTCATTCATTCATTCATTCATTCATTCATTCATTCATTCATTCATTCATTCATTCATTCATTCATTCATTCATTCATTCATTCATTCATTCATTCATTCATTCATTCATTCATTCATTCATTCATTCATTCATTCATTCATTCATTCATTCATGCATTCATGCATTCATGCATCCATGCATCCATGCATCCATGCATCCATGCATCCATGCATCCATGCATCCATGCATCCATGCATCCATGCATCCATGCATCCATGCATCCATGCATCCATTCATTCATTCATTCATTCATTCATTCATTCATTCATTCATTCATTCATTCATTCATTCATTCATTCATTCATTCATTCATATCCCGTCACACATGGATGCTTACCCGGGCCTGCTCGCGGGCGGATTGGGCGGCTGCCGACGCGGCGTCGCCCACCTCGTGCATGCGCTCCCGGGCGCCTTCAGTGTATTCGGAAGCACGCTGGGGCGGCGGGGAGAAGGTGGTGGGGGTTTTGAAGGCGCGTCGAGGTCAGGGCGTACGACACGTACAGCGGCGGGGCATCGCCGCGGGAATGATAGTCGAGACAGCAGGCGGGCTGATGCGCACGAGTTGACGTGCTACGCGGTTTCCCGTGCAAGCAACGGGCGCGTAGGAAGCTCTTGCGCGAGGAGGTCTGCGGGGCGTGACGACCGACGCGTGGGCGGCGAAGGCGCCGGTCCCCGCGGCCTCATGAATGCGGCCAGTGTTATGACGGAACCCTCAGGTAAATAAGCGGCCTCATATTATCAGGCACCCACGGTACTTCCTCCTTTCACAAACACACGGCGGGCCCGGGGCTACCCCGGCAGTTGTGCACATCCTTGCCTGCTGCTGCGATATGACGGCACGCGCAGCGCATTCAACGTTGACTCTTACTGACATTGCGGATGTCAGAAAGAACAAAGAACTGCCTCACTGACCCGTGGGCCCCCGGCCCCGACCTGCGCACCTGCTTGGCGCGCTCCTTCATGTCGGCGGCCGCCGCCTTGGTGCTCTCGACGCCCTCACGAGCGCGACCCGTGTACTGCAGCGTACGGCAGACGGGACAGTCGCGTAAAGGACACGGGCGCGCAGGGCACAACGCGGGGACCCAGCCGCCGCCGCCAGGCTGCATCTCCCACAGAAGTTGGCGCCGGCTATCACGTACTGGACACTGTCCGTGTCTCACTTCGAAAGTACAACATCCGAGCAGTGCAACGAAGAGAGGGCAGCGGTGCCGCCCACCTCGTCGATTTTGTGACCCGCGGTATCGGTCGCGCCCTTGATCGCCTCCTTGGCGCGCTCCGTGGCCTCGTGGATCTGCAGCGACCCACGGGTCGGGCGATAAGGGCATACGGCCCAGGAATCTGTTTGGTACCCAAGTCGACCGAGTACAGTATTATGTGAATACAGGTAGTGATCCCTCAAAAGTCGGGTTGGGTACTCAACCCGGCTCCTTAGCATCGGCTGTGCGTCCCGGCTGGATGCACCGCCGTCCCTGGGTGGCCGCCCGGCTGGATGCACCGCCGTCCCTGGGTGGCCGCCCCTGGGACGTACCTTGTCGGCCACTTTGGAGACGGTGTCCTTGATGGAGTCGGTGGTGCTGCCGGTGGGGGCGGCCCCAGAGGACTTGAAGCCCGCCGCCGCCGCCGCCGCCCCGGTGAGCGGGAGCCTGCGCTCCCGGCGAAACAGGGAGGACACCGGGCGGGGGGCCGAAGTCGGAGTCGGAGAATCTCTGATTCTCTGTTGCAGCGCGTCTGCTGCAGCGCGTCTGCTGCAGCGCAGACATCCGGCGGGGCTGCGACCCCACGACCGGGCAGTCAGATTGGGCCGCTAGGCGAAAACGCTGGTAAGGACGGACCGCTGGTAAGATTGAAGTTCGCGCGGCGTTTCTTTCGCGCGTGTGGAGAGCAGAAGGCAACGCGGCAGCGGACCACAATCGACCAATCATTCGTGCCTGTTCGTGCCGCAGCCTCAACAAAAACAGCATCATCGGTCGGAATTGCAGAGCGTTGTAAGAGTGTTCATGGGCGCACTGCTCACCGCTGGCGGCAGGACGCAGCCCAGCCGGAAGGGAGGAGCACACTGGCGGCGTGGCGCAGCATGTTGATCGGTTTGGAGACCAGACGGCCTGGGAAATGGGCTTCCCTTTATGAGGGCTGGGGCTGCGGGGCTGCGAAACGCGAGAGATGGGTAGGTCTGAAGACGCGCCGCCTGCGGCCCTGTCACGAGTGGCGCAGGATTTGGCAGTGCAGTGAGAGACAGAGAGGTTGAAATTTCTTTGCATCTGACGCCGCTGCAGCTATAAAAGCCATCCCCCACGCAGCCGCAATGTTATTACCTGGTGGCAAGGCAAGCGCAGCAAAAGAACAAACGTCTTTAGGCAACACAGAACTTCCAGCAGTTTCCGATGTGGTGTTTTTATGTTGATGTTACACTGTGCGCGGAAAGCACCGTCGGCGAAAAGTAGCGGTCGCACCGAGCTGACCCATGGGTCTCTGCTGTACTCATGACCTCATCAATAGAGAAACCTCCCCTGTGTGGCGAATCGGTCCGAAGGCGGCAAACGGGGCAAAATGTACACACCAGGTTAAGTTGCAGTGTGCGCTACGCAGCATGTCAACCAACAGCTCACGGTTTACAGAAAGAGAGACTTGAAAAACCAAACAGAGCTCCATACTCCAGATCCCCACCCATCCGCTCGCCCAAACCGCGACAACCTCACCACTCAAGCCTCAAAGAGGCGCTCGCCATCCTGCATCGCCACAAGCAGCCGGGCACCTGCATTCCTGCACCGCGGCGGCGGTGTGCAACTCACGGCAAAGTGGCCCGGGCAAGGGCTGGCCCACGCACGGGACGCGTTCGAAGCGAAGCGAACGCCACATTGCCCTCCTCCCCTGCAGGAGGCCAGAAGCCCTCACGCGTCCTGTAAGTGTGATGGCAGGCTTACCACACCCCGCGGCATCCAGCTTCCTCAAAAGCCGGATGTCGGGCAAACCCACCGCCGCACCCTGCCATACCCCACCACCTCATCGTGCATCGTTCACCTCCTACACCTCGCTGATCCATACAACGACAACATGTCGCCCCTCTCACCAGCAACGACAACACGTCGCCTACCTCACCAGCAGCATGTGGCCATGGTGATCTGCACCCGCGTGCAAGCCGGTAAACATCGCACACCCCTGGCCGCGTGGGTCCACAGCGGGGAGATGTCCAGTGGGCAGTAGCGGCCGCGTGAAGCGATCGATCCATGCACACACACACACACACACACACACACACACACACACACACACGGCAGCAGTTGTGGCCTTTCACCATATCATGCGCACTGTTTCGTTGCCAGACAACGAAGACACCCGCAGCGCCCCCCTCGTCGTGTCTTCACAGCCCCACTGACCGCGTCTTTACGCGGACATGGGGCCGTTGCATTGCGGGCATCCCTCCAGACCAAGCCAACTCCTGCAGTCCGTCTCGCGGCATGCCCTCGCCCCAAGGGTAGGGTCGGATGCATTGAGTTGGGTAAAAGGGCGCATGTGTTGGTTTCTTTCTCTTCCAGCCCCGGCCGCAGCCAGTCGTCTGGTCATGGCAATGGCATTCCTCTTTCAGATACTAACACCCTGCGACGTTCGGTGGACAACCTCACCAGTGTTGACCCACGACAAGCCACCCGGCACCCGCGTCGCCTACTGCGCCAGGGTGCACGCCTGCTGCATTCTCCCTCCGCTCAGCCACTCGCCCAACCGCTTCACTGCCCCAGCGCTGCGACCGTTGTCTCTGCGCCAGCCGATTGAGGAATCCGTTGCACTCACCCTTTCGCACCCGCGCGCAGCCTGGCGCATGCCAGTCCGCCTCGGTCCCTCAGACGTCCTGAAACAGCGACGCGGATGAGCGCGGCCGCTTCCCGCGTCCGACCGTCCCCGCCGTCTGTGCCGCCGCCGCCGCCGCCGCCCCCGCCTCCGCCTCACCCGGCGGCTGCGCGGCCGAGGCGTACGGAGTAGACCGCGTCGGCGTGCCTCCCGCTTCAGTGTCCATGCCGCCCGCGACTTCGCCGCCGCCACCACCGCGGTCGGCCGAACCCACGGGTCCGCCGCTGCCGCTGCGGGCAGCTGCGGGCCCGCTCACGCGACTTGGGCCCGCAGCCGACCCTGCGGTGCCCCCGTTGGGGCCGCGGGCTCCGGCGCTGCCAGCGACCATCCCCACGCTGATACTGCCGTTGCCCCGGCTGTTGTGGCCTTGGCCGTTAGTGGCGGCCCCGGCGGAGTCCGGTGGTGGCGGCCGACGACCCGTCACGCGGCGGGGGTCGGCGTCGCGCATCGCAGTCTGTAAGGGCGGACGCAGTGCCGGACGGCTCGATGAGATTTGAAGCATGGGCCCGCAGGTCAAGGACCACCTTCCAACACAGAAGGCACAAGCGCACAACCGGAAGGGAGGCGACCCGCAATCCAAACTCGCGCCGCCTCTTTGATCGATACTCTCACCATCCCCGTCTTTTACAGACCGATTTTCGATGTGCCAAGGGCTGCATCCCCTCCCCGCAATGAGGCAGCTCCCTGCGCGCCCACGGCGCCTCACCTCCCGCGCCAGCGCGGCCGCGCGCTGCCGCCCTCGCGCCGGTGTCGCCATCTGCACGTTGCATCCGAACCTGCGCTTGCACCACCCCTCCAGCGCGTCGGTGATGGCCTGCTGGTAGCAGGGCTCCGACTGGGGCGTGTAGACGCGCAGGATGATCTCCTGGGGGCGCGGTGGGCGTGATTGGCGCAAAGGGTGTGATGGTCGTCGTCTCTGGGGACCTGCGACGTGCTATTCGCGAGGGAAAGGAAATGCGCGCTGCAAGGGACACAGTGTTGTGAAGTGGCCCCTATGCGGTGGAAGCAGAGCAACACACAGGTCCAACACAGAGGTGATCACAACACGATGTGAGAGCAGTGTCGCCACAACGAGTTCCGCCTCGCTGGCGCCTGCCGGATGCCGCAAAGGCCCCGAATTCCGTGCGCGTAGGAGTTTCTTGATTTTCCGGTGGCCGCTTCCCAACATCCGCGTCCTCTGCTCTCCTCTGCCAGGCCGCCCAGCCCTCAACCCTGCCCACCCTGCGTACAAAACCCGTCCCTCGCGGGGCCCCTGATTCCCAAACTCACGACCTGACCCCTCGGAATTCAAAGTATTGGCCCTCGAAGCTCGAACCATCCTCGCCTTTGCGAGCACCTCGTTCCCCCTACCCACTGACCTGGTGGTATCTGGGCAGGATGCCCACCACCTGATTGGGTCGGGTGCGGTGGCCCTCGTCATCATCCGACCCATCGAAGAACAGCACCTGAGGGCATCAGACGCAACGCAATGCAATCGTCAATATGCAACCAATATCGGTTTACCATCCCAGGTCATCGTGCGGACTGGCTTGCGGACGTGGCCACCGTTTCAGCACAACATGATTGCTGCAACCCCTCTGCGGCTGCATGCCGAGTCGAGCGCCCTCCACATCAGGAGGCTGCCGCTTGGTGAGGAGGCTTCGGCAGTCACCGATGACCCGCGGGGTCCACAGCGAGGTAATCTAATTCATTCATCAGAGCCGCCCCCGACACGGCTTACCGCCTGCCATGTCCCATGCGCACTTCAAGCACGGCCCCACAACACTCCACGTGATACACACCCTGCGCCGCGCCGATAAGTATATTGGTGCTTGGTTTGGGTCGAGCGGGTATCTTATCTAAACACACCCTGCGCCGCGCTTCGGCACGTTTCGTTTGGTTTGACGAGGGCGTCCCTCTCGGTCCGAGCCGGACAAACACCACAGGGGTGCAGCGCAAGGCTGTTACGCAAAGTCCGAAGCAGACGAGCCGACTGACTTCACCCTTGAGATGGCCGAGGGCAATGGCCACTTTGGCAAGGGACCGGCTGTCCAACACGGCCGGGGCACTTACGCTGTCCAGCGGGTTGCGGCCGCCCTGTGTGAAGTCGATTTTGGTCCGCGACACGATTACGTCCTCGGGGCGCAGCGGCACGTCGCCCCGGTAGCAGGACACCACCTCCTCGGCGGTGAACAGCCGGCTCATGTCCTGGGACGGGTCGCAAGGGGGAAGGCGCAGCCGCGTCGCGTCGTTACTTGCAAGCGCGCGCAGCAGCGGCAGAGGGCGGCTGACCCCTTGCGACCGGAATCCCTGATGCGAGCGCACATCCTAGACGAGCATGTGCATCCGTGCGTGTGCATCACACGGAGGCTCGCCACGAGGCAGTAACACCGGTGCCTGACACAATGCCGGACACAGCGACGAAAACAATTGGCTGTGTGCGGACGGGAGGGGAGCAGAGAATTGGTAGGGCAGACTACAATGCCCCATGGGTGGGTTAGGGAAGAGGACAGTGACGGCTGCGCGCTGACGGACCCGTCTGTTGCCCTCGGCATCTCACCTCCCATCGGCGGTCCTCCAGGTACTCGTACGGCACCACAAACTGGTTGCCGTACCGGTACAGGTCGCGGCGGCGGAGGCGCTTGATGATGCCCTGCGCCTTCGCCAGGCAGCGCTCCGCGTCCTCATTTAGGCCGGGGCCCAGGCGGCGGTGCAGGCCGAAGTTCTCAATGGTCTGCGGGCGGGCGGGCGCCCGAGTGCATGGGTGGATGGACGGCGGGAGTCCGGCAGCTGACAACGCGCTTGGCCACCCTAATCCTAGCATGTGCCCGTGTGTCAGCGAGCGCTGTGAAGGCTGTGACGACTCCCACGAATGTCACCGCCTTCTGGAGAGGGTCAGGACACGAGCATGCATGGCCTCTGCGCACAACCCCACTTGCTCGCGGACATAGTTCCGTGTCCAGGACAGTCCGGCCGGCGCGGAAGGGCAGGAAGGGTCCGGACGTGCTGCCTGGCACCCACGAGGGTTCCCCCGCTGCTCCTCTGAGTGTCTACTCCGTCGGAGTTAAGCTTGCAGTCGTTTGAAGATGGGACACATTCCCCCGCTCTGCCGCCACCTCAACACTTCCACAGCAACCCTACAATCGGCCTTCCTCACGCCAGTTTTCCCGAGGGGGAGCTCGGCCGCTCACGTTAAGCAACGAATCGTTGAGCATGCAGAAGTCCTGCGAGCAAACAAGCCGGAGCGGGTGGGCGCACACGGGAAGTGAGAGAACCGGCAAGAGACCCAGGGTGGTGAGGTGGACGCCCGCGGAGGAGGGGGGCCACATGTGCTCACGGTGCACCCAGACACATCGCCGAGGGCTCCCACCCAGACCCAGACAGACACACCAACCCAGATCCAGCCGGTCGCCCCAGCCCTGCAGCCGTGCAGCCACCCAGACCCAGACACACAGCGCAGAGCCATACGGGTAAGCATGCATACACCCGGTGCGCACCTCCGCCTTGTAGATGTTCTCTGAGAACCGGAGCGCCTGGTCCGCCTCCAACAGCGCATCCACCACCATGAACTCCACCGCCTTGGTCTTCCTGCACGGGGAAGGGACAAGGGCGGGGGCAGGCACCCGCATCAGACAACATCGATCAGACAGCATCGCTGGCAGGGAGGATTTCGGGTGGCATGCATGACATGGCATGGCCTCCTCGTGCCCAACCAACACACGCACAATCTCACAAGTCAGTCGCAGGAGAGTCCGACACAGGCAAGGAAGGGCGGCATAGCACGGTATCCAGGATACACCTCTGGAGTATGACCGCATCAATCCGCGCCCTGGATTGCGGGTCGTTCTCAACCCAGCCTCGGGCCCCATTTCCTCATCCGTACCCAACAAACACGCACACGCGTATGTGTGTTTTTGGTTTTTTTACTTACACACATTCCCGTACACCCTACGCAAACACGCATATGTGGCCCCTCGCTAACCACGCAACTGTACAGACTTCAGGCCTGTTGCGGCTTGTGGGCCCCTTGCCGCTCGCGGCCGCTTCCACTCTCAGCCGGTACGCCGGCACGTTCGCACGCTTGCCTGTGGGTGTACACCTTGCGGTGCATGGACTCTCGCGCGTGGAACAGGTCCCAGATGTTCGAGTACTCAGACCACTTGTACGCGATCTGGTTGTCAATCACCTGCGGGTGGTCCAACGGTGACCCGTTACCCGCAGGTTGTTGAAACCGCGACGGCTTGGTCGCAGCAGCGGTGAAGTGCTGCGGCCTCGCGTGGACAACAGACAGGTTCCCTGCCGCGCGAACGCCGGCCGAAGCCCCCGTTGTCCGGGATCGATCTGTACGCGGCCGGCCCGGGTGTGTGTTGGCTGTTGAGAGCTGGCTGTGTCGCGCAGGCGGGGCCAGACACGAACACCGTCCGTCACGGCCCCGGGACCCTCCATTGCGCCCGCCTGCCGCCTCGCACGCCCGCACCTTGGTGAGCGTGAGCAGGCGCTTGAAGTCGCACCCAATGTTGACGTCGCACATCTTGGCGTCCCGCTGCAGGTAGTCCACCTTGTCCACGTCCACACTGTCGACGATTCGGACCGGAAGGTGGCGGGGGCGCATTGACCGCCACGCGCCGTATCGTTGACGCAATGAGCATGCAACCCATGCAACCCAGTACATCGGGTCAGCCCTGACGGTGCAAACCAGGTCCCTTGGCCGCTTCTCATCCCCGGTTAAAACCGACCAAACCACGCTGGGCCACTAACGATTGACCATCCCAATCAGCGCATGCCCTCGCCAGCCCGCACAGATGAACGCCCCTAAGAATCTGATGTTTCAACCGCATGGACGACATCAAGCGAGGTATTCCAGACTCTTTCCTGACGCTGCACCGCATGTTGGCCGCGCATGCAACCCGCGCATGTGGACCCTCTCGACCCGAGCTGTGAGGTGCAGCAAGTGGCGGATGGAGGCGCGCGGTCGGCGGATTTGACGCTGTGCCCACCGAAGACCAGCGGCCTGGCACGAGTGGTTGCAGACTGGGACGCGCCCCGGAGTTTATAACGGTAAGGACCATAGCGAGAGGCCGCGACGCTCCAGGCCATGTGTGCACAGGACGTCAAGCAGACCTTTCACGAGTTTCAAGCGGCTCTGTCTCCTCCGGACCGACAAGACCCAAAGCCCACAACTGGCCGCCCCTCGCCTCACCCGCATCGCTTGTTGTTGACGATGTCGAACAGGTAGCCCCGGTCCTCGTGGACGTCGCCGCGGATAAAGTCACTGATGCGGCGGATATCCTCCCTGGACAGGACCGCAATGGACAGCAGGCGCGAGCAGAGGGTTGGAGAGCCGCCAGCACGCAGTGCACTGCCCGCATGCGCACCAACGCATGCCTCGGCGAGTATCCTTTGCTCTAGGCCGTTTTTGAGGTCTGCAGGCCTCGACCGTGGCTTCGCGGCGTGGCCCGCACGCCCCGCGTGACGACCGCGACGCCCCTCAGCGCGCCCCCCATCCCGAACTCGCTGTTGATAATCTTCATCGTCCCCCAGTCTGAACTCACTGCTCAATGCCCTCGATGTTGTTGTCGTCCACCAGGTACTCGAGGATGCGCGTGGACATGGTCTCGTGATGCCTGGAGAGGGCGGAGCGCCGT
Organism: Eudorina sp. 2006-703-Eu-15; assembly: GCA_003117195.1. Lineage (NCBI taxonomy): Eukaryota > Viridiplantae > Chlorophyta > Chlorophyceae > Chlamydomonadales > Volvocaceae > Eudorina > Eudorina sp. 2006-703-Eu-15. The sequence goes on along the minus strand of BDSI01000022.1, from coordinate 1,189,658 downwards.
CATGGGGCCGGGGACCAAACCAAGGTGTATGCATGGTCCGCCTTTGGGAAACCGTGTCGCTCCCCTACCGATGAGGTAAGCAGCACAGGGATGCTGTTCCAGCCCATGCTTCAAGCGTTCAGCGCAGGCCATCCAGCCTCACCATTCCTGCAGCCGCGCGTGCTCCTGGCTGCCCGGCACCTCGCCCATCAACTTCCGGCGCAGGAACTCGTACTCGAACACGTGCGAGAACGGTCCGTGGCCCAAGTCATGGCATAGCCCTGCGCGGAAGGTGACGCGCTCGGCCGGCACCCACATGAAAACTCGTCAGGCAGGACATCTGTACGGAAGCCTGGCTGGTTCTGTTTCAAATTGCATTCACATCAACCGCCTGACAGCACAAGACACTGCACTGTGTTTTACAGTTGCACCTCACAACCAATGGATTCCCCGACAGCAAAGGCCCAAGCCCGCCGGACGCTGCGTCGCGCACCCGCGAGGGACACCAGCTTGACGTCATCCTTCTCCATGCCCAAGCTCCGGCCCTGGCTGCGGTAGATCCTGTCGGCGACCTCGAACGCCTGGGCGAGGCGGTGGCAGTCCAGGTTGAGGATCAGCAAGATGCGTGGGGATGGGATGGAGAACTCATCGTCCCGACCCCATCCCGGGATACGACTCCCCGGGATCCGCCAGATGGGAATTCCTCTATGACCTGTTGGGTGGAATACCGACTGAAGTTGCCCAGCAGTCTGAACCCGCTTGAGTTCAGCGATGATAACAGGGTATCCTCTCCGTGGAACAAAACATGGTTTGCTGAGGGATGATTAGAAAAGCGATTCGAAAACGGTCCAACTTCATCTCCAAGATCAGCCCCGAAATCGTTCCGGCCATGCAGCCAGGACACGCTCGACCATGCTGGGAAGTGGGGTTGGTCTCCACTCTCTTGCCTTGAAGGACGTCCCCAGAGAGTGTTCGAAGCGCGTGTGCACAGCGCCCGGAAAGACGAGATGCGTCAGGCCCAGTTGGTGGAGATCACGCAGACGCTGGAACTGGGGCGTGTCGATGATGGCTACGTTTATCGGCTCAAGCCTGTCCGCGTGGCACAGGGAAGATTAACAAAGTTCAGAGGGGAGTTGTTGCTGTCGGGTACTTGTGGCAACGGGAGGACGGCACAGCCGGTGCATGCTGCACGGCGGCGTGGAGACGGACTGCTAACCCATGACGGAACGCCTGTCAACCTCCAGCCGTGCGACGCGCTTGTGTGTTCTTCGATCTAGCTTGGGCGCTTTACAACGCAACCCCCTCCCCCCAGACCTGAAAGTGCCATGGACGGGGTCACTGAAGACTTTGCCACTCTCGCGACGATCCGCTTTGGTGACGCGGCGGTCCGAGCTGCCTGCGGCGATCGCCATACTGCCACCGTGTCCGCTGGCAGCAACAGCATCATGTTGACTACCACCAACGGGAGGTTGAGGCCGCCGGGCATGTTGCGTGTTTTGGGGCTCCGACCCGAAGTTATACGATGGAAACACAAGGTCCGGTGAAGGCCGCATAGCCTCCTGGGAAAATATCACATCATCCTGTTCGTCTTCCATTTTCTCCTCAGAGCAAAACCTCTATCGAACTCCCATCAACGAAATTAGCTGTCGGCACGCTCTACACCGGCTCGGCAGCGTTTCACAATGCCGCAGTATACATTTGTTGTAATCAATAGCTATAGTGTTCACGTTTTGCTGCTGAAAGAGCCGACCGTGACCGGCTGCTGGCTGCCGTGCGGTTGCTCAGTTCAAAATGCCCGCCCTGGATTGTTTTGCACATAAACTTGCGCGTGCCGCTTGACAGTAAGTGTGACGGTGCACATAAACCAATCCGTGATCCATAAGTTATTTATTAGCTGTGCTAGCGAGTACTGGTTTGCGATACGGTAGCAGCCTTTGAAATGGCGAAGAAGAAGGGAAAGTCTGGTGCAAAGCCCGCATCCGGCACGGATAACGCTAGTAGCCCAAATACGCTAGGTCCAGAGGTTGAGAACTCGCCTGCGCCAACGGCCGAGGCTTCGGAGGCACCTTCGCCGGAGCCCTCAACCGTGGACGCTGCGCCAAGCGTTGACGTCCAGCAAGAGCGTGCAGTGTTATCACCTGTAAAAGTCAGCAGCAGCAGTTCTGAAATCGACGACCTCAAAAAGGAGTTGGAGGCATGCAAGGCGCAGATCGCTGAGCTACAGACGAAGAACGCGGCTCTTACTGAGGAGAATCAGCGGCTTAAGTCGTCGCAGACGGCAGTGTCGAACGGCCAACCCACGATCGTCGCGGCAGTGCCTGACTTCGAGGCGCTCACGCAGCGCATCGCAACCGTAAGTGTTCGCAGCTGGACACAAGGAGTTTCCTAACAGCGTGCTAACTATGCTCTGCCAATCGCATAAAATGCGTCTCCCGCGAGCCACCGGATACTGTAAGCTTTACCTGCTATGGGATGTTGCACGCGTTTTGGGGATTGCGATTGCGGTACCAGGAGGTACTGGTGGCCGCCCTAACATCACCTGCTTCCAAAACATCCCGTGGTTCTGGCCCGCAGCTCAAGGCGGAGCAGGCGGAGGCAGACGCCGCGCGCGAGGCTGCCTGGTCGCAGCTGAAGTCCGTAGTGGCGGATATCGCGCGCTTGGCTGCACCGGACGCGGTGATCAAGGCTGCTGGCACGCCAACGGCATCCGCTACGGCCGGCTTTGGAGCCGCGTGAAGCCATCAATCGCACCGCGTCCCATGATACCAGCATCATGATTTGGGGATGAGTCTAGGTCAGCACTGACCGCAATCAGCTGTGTGCACAGCGCACGTTGTTTTGCAGCGTGTCTTACAGATGGTGATAGAAGGATATTACTGGCGGAAGTTCACTGCAGTGAGGTAGGCCTCTCCTCGGAGCGCTTGATGTTCACTCGTGCGTTGATACGCACGGCCAGACGGCGATTCCCGAAATAGAGCCGCAATAGCATGGCAGCGGTCTCAGAATCGAGCTTTTGCGTCTGCAATGCAGTCGATTCGATCGAGGAGCGAATGTTAGGATGTATAGCACAGGTGCAGGTAGACATTGCGCTAGCACTGATGTAGGTAGACATCGCGCGAATTGCGCCAGCAAGAGTAGATTCGTGATATACAGCCGGACATCCCGGGGCATCGCACAATTCGCTGGTGATCTCAAGACGGTTTTGGAGGATAACAGGCTGCATTATGGGCAGGGGGCAGTGTTATTACAGATTGTACGGCGACCCGGACCTTTTTCTCTTGTCCCGACAGGCGATCCGTCCAATTGTAACCCATTGTCTTCATCGTTGCGCGTGTAGTGTCCTTCTCGTCTGCAGTGCGGGTTTTGAGTAGTACACATAACTGAGGTTGAATACCTCTATCGAGCCAGGGTAAAGCATTTGTGGCTGGAGATCTGCAGTTCGGCAGGAGCGTGAACCCTCCTGAGCAGGTGTGCGCTCGTACGATAAACAAGCATAAACACCATATAACTCCTTGTCTACGTCCGGCTTTGGCAAATGTGTGAGCCAGGGACCAACCACGTCACGACATTGTACTTACTAAAGAGGTACACCGAGATGTCGTGTTCTTTGCCCATCAATGCCAACGCGTGCGCAAGGTTGCGGCACCTTGAACCCTGCGTGGAGTGAGCATGGGTGCAGACACCATCCCGATTCCGACATCACCACACATCACAAGGTATCTGGGCCAGTTGGGTAGTCCGCGTGGGGCCAGGGTCTACCATGAGGAACCATGTAACGGCTTACTACCTGGACTTCGGACAGGTTACTTGAAGTGCTAGACGTACACATCACACAACGCGCGCCATACTCCTGATCACGTATCATACGCGAGCTCGGTGTCGCGGCCGGAGTGAGGATAGCGCGTACAACATTTACAACCGTAGACTCCATACTTTCTGACGTGGCAACTATGCTACATACCCCAGCACAGCTACCTGGCGCTACAAACAAATCCATAGTCCCTGATCGTTTGCGATGCTTCCAACATCCGGCAACAAAGCCACCTGGTGAAAGAATGGCCCCACGCTTACCATGGGAGAGTCTGTGTCTGGCTTGATGAGGCTGCCGCCCGGCTGCACGGGGATGCCTACCACGATACCCTCCACCCCCTGCTCTAGCGCGACGGCCAGCACGTGACGCGCAACATCCGAGAGCTTGGATGTGCGGGGTGATGGGATTGACTACGGGGCATACATAAGGGTCCATCGAACAAGGGTGCCTCCTCACACGGTAGCAGCAGGCAACAGGAATAGAGAGGACCGGAAAACAGGATGGAACAAGGGTAGAGGACAGCCCCGGCCCCTGCAAGTCTCGCAGCTTCCCGAGCGGAAGAATGATGACGCAGCAGTGGACAACGTATTGGACTGGCGGGTGATGATGCTCAGATGCTTGGCCAAGCAACAAGCGTCTCCCAGATCCTCATCAGCAGCGAGGGGCGGTGTCCTCAGCGGCTGCAAGCCGTCCTCTGGCACATGAGACATCCTTTCACGACGCGCCTCGAAGCGAGTCACCTTCAAGGGGCTGCACGAGCCGTTGCGACCCAGCGCCAAGCCTGTGATAGAGGTCCCGTAATCGACGCCCAGAACCTGAGATGGCGGTCCTGCGCAGTCATTCGAACAACCCTATATTAAAGGAATGCACAAAGAAACAACTACCTGTAGACCCGTGGGTTGAAGGGACAGCTCACGCATGGGCATGTCTACGGGGCTGTGGGGAGGGGGTGCCGACACGCGTTAAGCCGAGGCTCACCAGTGGCCTTGCTGGCCGAATCAGTCGCCGGCTCTTGACATTGCGTTCTCGCAATTGACGGGTTGTGGTTTGTGTTATGTTCGTTTAACGCAGAACACTGGTTGGCCTTGAGCCCAGATATGGATGTGCGCATATTCACACGGCAGACTGCAGTAGGCCGCCAAAGCGATGTCCCACATCGGGACTTATTATTTTCAACCCGAACTGCATGTCCTCTGGCGGTAATCGTGGCCGTCCTCATCTTTTGATTACACATATCCGGATTGAGGCCACGACCCAGCACGATCGCGATTCTTAACAAGCGTCTGTTGTGCCCTAGCAATCTCTGTCCCCGGAAGTATTATATCAGGGCATCGGCCCTTTTGGGTGTCCAGCACCTGTATGCCTTTCCTAAATAAGAGAAGCAAAAATGTCCTTGAGTTCTCTAACTGTTGTAAATATCGATGCTCGGAAATTATTATGCGCGCCCCAGTTTCTGGTTGCTCGTCCTAACGATTTATTCAAACAGCGTAATTGAGATTACTGCCATCATTTGTTCTTGGTACAATGATATGAACTCACACGGAAAGAAAGTGCACCTTCAGCTCAAAACCGTATGTTACAAACCGTTCCGTACAGCGGGATTGAACTGTAGCGCAAATCCTTTTGAGGACGGGTACCGAGCCCATTCGCCATAGTCATTGACGTTCTCCTGACTGTCTTGACAAGTCAATCAAACTGGTGTCCGCTTAGAGTTTCCAGCTCGTCAACGCACCGTCAAACATCGTGGCGTTGTCCGCGTGCGGCGTTCACCGGCCGCACACAGACCAGCAGCAGCTTTGTTCTCTCCCAAGTCATCAACTGGAGTTCTAGCCCGCTGTCTTGGGAGTCTTTGAAGGTGCGGCGCACAGCAAGCATCAGTGCCCGTTCCCTCAATTGCACGAAACCGAACGGGAACGGGTGGTAAAAATGTTATTGGAGAACAATGAGAGTTTCGGCCATCAGAGGGAATTGAGCGTTGCCTGTTAGCACTTGCCTTGGCGACAGCTGCGTCCGGCTCGGCAAGCTTTCTGAACCATGCTCCCGAAAAAATTGCAAACTTTTTTTGCACATTTAGAACACTCAAAATGTTGATGATCATGGCACTGGTGGTGGTTGTTGTGCAGGCCGACACGAGGATGGGGCGCGCGCCCCCACGACTCCTAACGCACAGCGTGGGCCACCTCTTGCTGATTTGCGCATTAGCTTGGCCAGGTATGTGTTTGCTTGTCAAAATGGTGTTCGTAATGTGTACTGTGTACATGTTCATGTCTGGCACCGGGGTGTCCTCCCAACGGGTGTGAAGGCCCAGCACTTCTGTAACACACCACATCCCGCCTGTCTTTCCCTTGTAGCCTTGGCGCAGATCGAGACGGAAGGGAATGTAGCGGCCTTGCTTTCGGACAATCCAGATACGAGTGCCCTCAACCGTTTTCCTTACTGTCAGTGCCAGGACTACCGGTGCACGTCTGCACCGTATCGACTCACGCAAATACCTTCGCCTACGAAGCGCACAGATGAGCTTTGCTATCGGATAGACCGTGTCGGGTGCAGCCAGGCGAACCCTTGCTGCAAGATCCTTTTGGAATCCTTCGGCAAGCTTGAGTTCTCTGTCAGTAAGTCGGGAAGGGGTCGGGGTCCCGGCGGGCGTTGCAATAGCTTAACATCGGTGTCCCACGGTATGTGAGTCACCAGCATCCCGGCGAGTCATACACATACACACTTTGATGATTTCAAGCAGCACATACTCCACCAAGTGCATGGTCGCCCCACGTTTGAACGCGTGGACCACGCATTGATGATCTCTTGTCCCTCGTGTCGTGACCCTTTGTAGATAAGACATGTCGGAGCGACTACCTCGCGGCTTTCCTCAACGGCGTGCGGACCAACTCGCTGTACGACACGAACTTTCCTGCGGGAAAGATTCGCTTGACGCCGCTTACTCTGAATGTGACGACGGCAGCCAACAGCACCGTCTGCCTGCGGTTCAGGGCGGGCTCCGCCTGCGCCACCTATTCGACACTGTGCAGCACTCCAGATGGGGCTTGCACGTACGCGGTCTTTGAGAGCAGTGCGCACCAGTGCTGCCCGATCTGCTCTCAAGCCCTGCCCCCGCCCCCACCGGGTCTGCCGCCGCCGACGCCTCCTTTGCCGCCACCATCTCCACCGCCACCACCGCCCCCGCCTCCGCCACCGCCGCCCCCGCCACCACCCCTGCCTCCACCGCCACCGCCGCCGCCTCCACCGCCGCCTCCACCACCACCGCCGCCATCTCCGCCCCCACCGCCGCCCCCGCCACCGCCCCCACCGCCGCCACCACCACCGCCGCCATTGCCCCCGCCGCCCCCGCCGCCACCACCACCCCCGCCCCGCCGCCACCACCACCATCACCGCCGCCGCCACCACCACCACCGCCGCCGCCACCACCGCCGCCGCCGCCATCACCTCCCCCACACGCACCCCCACCACCACCGCCGCCACCACCGCCGCCGCCGCCGTTCCCAGATGCCGTTCGGTCGGAATCCAAGAAGTGCGACTGCGTTTCGTCCTTGATCCAAACCACGTCACGCTTCCGCCTTGACTATGTACGATCCATTCCCACCCCCAACGAAGTGATCTATCATTTCAACCTGTATGTCGTGCGGCCTCAAGACTGCTGGGACGTTGGTTACCGCTTCGGCAGCTGCTGCAACCAGACTCTGGTCAGCATTGGTCTGAGCCTGCTGAACTCGATCACGGTCGACAAGGATGTCGGGAACGTGACACTTACCACCGATCTGGGTCTCAACTTGGTGGTCTCGAAGCAGCGCACGTCCTGGGGCATGAAGCTCTATCCCAATGACATCACACAGGGCCGGAACTACACCCCGTCGCTCTACGTCACCAACTTCACCTCTGGCACGCCGTGGTTGCTGTCAGTGCCCATCCGTGTGGACGCCACGCCGTCGCCGAAGCCCAGCAAGTGGCCCTGCAAGACGTCGGTCTACCTGCCGAACGACGAGCACGTTTGTGACATCCAGCTGAACGGCTATCAGACCGTGCAAGACGACCCGACTCTGTTCATCGATTACAATGGCTACGCTGTGCCGAACTGCTGCCCCGAGGGTATCGTACGCTTTGGCCGCGACGACTCGTGCTGTGTCGATAACCTGTCTGAAAACCCGTATCAAGTTTCATTCAACGGCTCTGCGCCGGCGCCGCCAAGTGGCAGCAACTCGACGGTTTTCACGTTCCAGGTGTCGTACACGGGGGCCGCGCCAGGGAAGGTGCCGGGCGTCGGCGATGGCACTCGGCCAAACTGCTCGGCCTCGGAGGTGGACCAGCTCACTTTGTACGTCGCCCCGACCGCTCTGGACGCGGTTTACAATGTGACGGTCGACGGTGTGCCGGTGGATTTCACCCGCTCCAGCAACAGCTATCAGAGCTGGATCCGCGCGATCAACTTGTACAAGACCAATGTCAAGCCGTCACTGGTGTCGGTGTACGTCGCAGAAGACATCACGGCGGAGACGCTGTGCCCGGCACGTGTGTCGGGCGCGGCACTTTGCGAGTACGTGCTCAAGGGCGCGTACAACGACGATGGGATGGAGTATATGTGCTGCCCGCACGGCACGGCGGCGGTTGGCTCGGCGAGCTGCCCGGCATGAGGGGCTGCGGTGCAGGCACTGCCGTGAAAAAACATACATGGTGGAGGTGTGAGCCGTAGTTGCATGGGTATGTTTGTGTGTGATGGGGTGGTTGGATTTAGGGTGCTGGGGGCGTAACCGTGCAGGCTGAGGATTTCATCTGGAGCTGTTTGAGACTTAGACACATGCAAAGAAAGAGGTTTGAGGGGCACGCACAGCATGGTGCGGTCACCTTTAGGAAGAAAGAGACGCTTCGGGGCGAGGGGCGTGCGCTGTGGTTTGAGGAATGGGAGTTTGTAGACCAAGGCGAACGGGCATGACTACGTAATAGACCGACCGTGCGACCTTAGCAGGCTCAATGCCGACTAGTGCTTGTAGACTTTGTTAACTGGTGGCGGGTGGACAGACTTCGCATGGGCGCCTTCTCTAGTGACATAGCTTGGACGTGGCGATAGACATGCGACCAATGTGTCCTGTAAGGATGGATATGACTTAGTGACATGACGGCGCGATTAATTGACCCGATCTGTTCATTCTAGAAGGAAGGTGCGCACCTCGCGACAGGGGATGTACGCCGGAGTTGACGCAAGGCGCTTACCCGCATCCCGGGTCTGCCTATTGTGCGCTCTAGATTGGGACGCTGCTTGCGATGCTTGAGCTTCATTCCCTGGTGTACGTGGAAAGCTTGGGATCAGCGACAGGCTGCTGTAACGTAGAAACTATGTCACAAACCGTCGCGTCCATCGCATGCACCGCACGGGGTGCGCAACCGATGTCGTTGAAATCATCGCGCACGACTATGCAACAAGATCAGGGTGAATGAACACACTTTAAAGAAACTAATTACATTGTCTGAGCTGTAAGCCCGCAGCTGACGGTGCGACAACACATTATCAAACGAAGTGACAAATCTTGCATGTGTTGCACAGGAAATTTTTGCCGGACGTTGTTAATTACTCAGCCATTCTCGTTTCGTTGTGGCAGCAACCTCAGCAACCAAGGAGGATGTGTGGCCGTGCGCGCTGCTCGTTGGCGCGTGAAGCTGTACTGACGGCTGCAGGCGTTCCAGAGCAGCGGTGGCGCGACCCGGGGCAGTACCAGCCTTCCTACAACTGCAGTCCTGGGGCGTGGATGCCAGTCCTCAGGCTTGGCGCGGACGGCACGCGAGAGTTGCAGACGATGAAGTAAGCTGGGTGGGGTACATAAGGGCCCCTTTGGTGGAATGGCGTGTGCGGAGGCCATGTACCGTACTCGGCATGACAGTGCAGCGGCCCAATGCTGACTGAGTACGAGGGTCACAGCGATGCCCCGATGTTATCAATCATTTGCGATATCGGTTCGAGGTATGATGGGTTCAGGCGCACATCGTCATGGGCTCATGGCTCCCCATACACGGGCATGCGGGCTGCACACAAGCCTTGATTGCAATGATACAGTAATCGGGTTTGCATGGATTTGCGTGTGTATGCCTTCCTTTTCCATGTGGCAAATGCCCTTCAATACCCATTGACGCACCATCAAAAGTCGCTGGTGAAGAGTTCATCCCGATCTGTGGCTGCTAGGTGGGGCCTCGTTCCCGGCTTCACGCGGCTGGCCCCCGGGGAGCGGCCTGACCACTACCGCATGTTCAACGCTCGCTGCGAGAGCCTGACGCAGAAGTCCGTGTTCAGTCGCCTGCTGCCGGGGAAGAGGTGCGCCGTCCCCTGCTCTCCACACAGTCACGCAAACCCACATGCACGGAAGCTCCTTCCTGCCGGCATCCATACCTACGGCGGTTTATTGGCCGGCATGGCTGCATGACCCACCTCGCGCGTGGTGGTGGATGGGTGCGCAGTCCTCGGTAGTAATTGATGAGATAAGGCTCCCACGAAGCTATCTGGGCCCGTTGGATCGCCCGGTCGGGACAAAGGGTCCACGTTGTAGCGGTTACATCACAAAACAAATTTAGAAGGGGTTGCCAAGGAAGAACTCCTCTCTTACTGAGGAGTTCCTCCATCGGCGGCCAATGGATCTGCGCGCCGAAACGGATGTGGCAGTCGGCAGCGGCGGGCGCCCATTGGTGGACTTTCCGATTCCGTGCAACTTACGTTGCAAGGCCGGTCCACGGGCCACAGCGTGCCCATCCATGATTGGGCCAGGGCTCCAGCCGGAGCTGCGCCAAGGGCCTCAGCTTCCGGCTTTTCCGCCCCCGGCGAGTCCCTGCCGTACCGCCACATCCTGCCGTACCGCCACAGGTGCGTGGTGCTGCTGGACGGCTTCTACGAGTGGCACAGCCAGGGCGGCGGCGGCGGCGCGGCCAGCCGCAAGCAGCCGTACCACATCACCACCGCGGACGGACCCAAGCAGCCTGTGATGTACATGGCCGGCCTGTACGATGTGTACCGCGCAGGTGTGCCGACTGTGACTCTTTACCAGATCGTACAGCTTCGCGTCTCCGCGTGGCGGAACTGGTCCGGCTGAACCTCCTGTCAGCTGTTGCGGCCCGGTCTCGACCTATGTTTGCGCAATACCAAAGGTGGCTCAATGTAACGTTATTTGTCCGGAGGGTCGCGTGTGATCATGCGTCGGGTCATGCGTCGGGTCATGCGTCGGTGGGCGTGCGCGACCTGGCAAACGCTACATGGGGGTTACAGCGCCGCACAGGCGCGCGTGTCGAGCTCCGAGCTCCGGTGCCGCCGTCCGGCCGGTAACGGAGTGAGCAGCGCCTTTCCGAGCATCTTTGAGTTCTGATTTGGCCAGCAGGAGGACGTGGGCATACCACCCATCTGGTGTTCACCTTGTTTGACTGGCTAGGCTCCCCTGCTTTGATCGGTCCGCCAATGTACACCGTCTCCCGACCGCAGAGCCCAACGGTGAGCCGCTCCACACCTTCACAATCGTCACGACGGACAGCAGCCAGCCGCTGGTGAGAGGGGCGGGGGCGTCTCGTCTCGATTGGGGCCTGAACTCCTGGTCTCCCGCCATGCCGTGCCGGCTTGCCGGCAAACAGAGGTGCCAATCGAGCTTCTTTGTGGTGCGTGGGATACCTGGGACAGGTACCGCAGACCGCCGCCGCCGCTGCGGATCGACACAGACCCATAGTGCTCTGTTGCGTTGTGTCGATTAAGGATTGGCGGGTCACGCTGCACCATCGTGTCGGGCGATTCGCGCAGGCCTGGCTGCACGATCGGATGCCCGTCATCCTCACCACACCAGAGGTAACGGCGGGTGGGAAGGGAGCACGGGTTGCTTGCGAAGGCGACTAGCTGGCTACGTCCCTGCCGAATCGTTGGACCGCCATCGGCGGACCGCCTCCAGGGAGACAAACCCGCGGATTGCATGTCCATGATGGGCTGCACGGTGATGGGCTCCACGGTGATGGGCTGCACGGTGGACAGGAAACTTGGCAGAGGTCGGACACCTGGGTGAACTCAGCTGCGCGACGGCCACTCCGCCCTTGTGCGCCCCCAGGAGGTGGCGCAGTGGTTAGGGGAGGCGGAGTGCAAAGGCGCCGCCTCTGGCAAGGCCTGCGCCGCGGACCCGGTCGCTGTCGGGACCCCCGGGGACACCCAGCCGGTGACGGCCGGGGGCGGCACTGCGCCCGCCCCCTCGGTACCCAAGTCGCCACCTGCGGACGCGCGCGCCGAGGCTCCCCCCTCAATGGCGACGCCAGCCGCGGCCGCCAAACGGAGCGCCACGGCGCACCCTGTAGGGGTGGACAGCGTCAGCCCCAGCACGCCCTCTAGCCTCAGCTGCCGCAGACGTGTCTCGGGCGGGCCGGGCACCGCCGTTGGGCCCCTCGGGCCCTGCAGTGCGGAGCGGCGACCCGCGGGGACGGCCGCCACGGACGCCATCGAGATTCTGGACGATGAGGCGGACGCGGACGGGGGCCGCAGCGCCGGCGGCGGCGGCCGCGGAGGGGAGGTGAAGGATGCGACAGTGGGCAGCCCCGGTGGGGACGGCGACGACGACGACGATCGGTGCTCGCAGGGCAAGGTCGGGGGCTCGCAGGAGGAGGGGAAGGCAGCGAGGCGGGGGCAGCACGGCAGGGCGAAGGGAGAGGCAGGGAGCGAGGCGGTGCGGCAGCAGGTCGAGGAGCTGGTGGAGAAGGTGAGGGTGCCAGTGAGCCGTTGGTTGTTGGTTGTTGGTTGGTTGGTGCGCGACCGACGCGGCCGCCGCGGGAGTTCCACGGGTGAGTGTTCCGGAGGTTGCAGCTGATGCACCCCATGCACCTTGCGGTGATGCACCTTACAATCCATTCGTGTGTGCAAGTACCAAATTATGCGCGCTTGAGCAGATCCGCTCGAAAGGATGCAAGCGGGTGCGGGGCCCGCACCGGTCGCACCGGCGAGTGAGTGAGTTCGTGCATCTGTACTGATTGGCTCTTTAGGCGAGTGCCAGGGAGGATGACGCAGCAGACCGAGCCAGCCGCCTAGCTACCTGACCCGCTGCCCGCGCCCATTTCCCCGCCGTCCGGCTCACGCCGCTGCCGTACCGGGACCAGATCTGCCGGCCGTACGGCGGCCCGCTGCTCAAGTGGCACCCGGTGACGCCGGAGATGAGCAAGCCCGGTTACGACAAGCCGGACTGCTACAAGGTGAGCTGGGCGCCGGCGTTGTTGGCATGCTGGTGGGTAATCGTGGTTATCTCTTGTGTCAGTCGGCCCAAAGCCATCCCTGTCCTCACCTTACGTGCGTGCCCGTGGAGCTCTTAGAGAGCGGTGCGGCAGGGCAACCGAGACTCCCGAAAGGAATCCATTGCGGCACGGTGTGTCTGTGTGCGCAAGCTAGGTCTCGCGCGTCTGTGGGTCCGCAGGACGTCCGCACGAAGAAGGGCTCCATCAGCTCCTTCTTCAAGCCGGCTGTCAAGGGGGCGTCGCCTGCCTCAGCCCCTGCGGCGGCGGTGAAGAAGGAGGAGCCGCTGCCGCAGCAGCGGCCCGAGGCAGGGAGGGACACAGGCGGAGCGCGGCAAGGAGAGGCGGACGCGGAGGAGGACGCGGAGGAGCCGGTGGGAGGGCCCGAGACAGCGGCGCGCAACCCCGACCAATGCGAGGGTTCCGGCGGGGACGTCAGGAAGCAAGGTCTGAAGCGGGCAGCGGAAGTTGAAGTGCAGGGCGCGGGCCCGGCTGCGGCCAAGAAGCGATGATACAGATTGGGTGCCAAGATAGCGTTGCTCTGTAGCCGGGGCGTGAAAAGAGCAGGGAGCAGGCGGTCGCAGTGGTCTTGGCGATTGGTTCAGCTCTTGGCTGGAAGGGCATGGTCCCTCCTGTCTCCTGTAGATTTGGGCCCTTCGGAGAGGAGGGGTGATCTCCCGAATGGGATATCCAACCTTGGTTTGCGGTGGCTTTCGCTTCGATGCCGGCGCTGGCAGCTGGTGGGGGACCTTCAAGGGCCCGGGAAAAGGCCTTTGTGCGGATAGATGTTGGATGTTGAATATTTGTGAGGTCTGCAGTTGTGCTGGCTGCGTGAGTGCACGGTCAAATCGTCGCAGGGTGGGTGTGCGCAGCTCCCGCCTCTCCAACAAGACTGCCAAGCGCCTTGCGGAATTGCCCTTAGGCCTTGCGTTTGAGGGCGGTCATGCGGCAGTGTGGGATGTGTGCCAATGCTATGCCGCTCGCAGATGTGAATAAATGCGCGGGGCGCGCATGCCGAGGTGGTGGCCGTGAGGGGACACTGGGGGAGGCTGGGGGTGAGGTCGTCAGTATATGACGATCACGCGGATCGAAATTCGGCCCGCGAACGCAAAACCATCCCGCCTGCCCGCGCAGAGCGGCATTATTTATTGATGATAACTTGATAAGGGGTGATATTACAGTGGAGCCCGCGGGTCATCGGTGACAGCCGCATATAGCCTCCTCACCACACGCTGCGAAAACGAAACCGCGCCACCTTGGCGCACTTGGCGCACCGGAGAGGCAAAGGTATGCGCGGTATGCGCGGGCTGCACACAGGGTTGCCGCAGACACTCGGTGCGCGCAGCACACGCTTTTGCACGACGTCACCATGCTAAGGCTGAAGGCCTCACGTCACGTCAAGGGGAGCCTGCAGGCGTCAGGGTGACGTTAGACAATAGTATGAGTAAATGTGTTTGTCCGAACAGCAGCTATCGAAACGGGTTACGTACTTGGTGTACGGAGCTCTACCCGGGGAGCTGGCAGGACCTTTCGTCAGACGCACACACCCATACCGATTCCGTTGTAGCGCTATGTTTTTGACGCCATAGGTTAGGTCCATCTATGCCTATCTATGTGTTGTAAGTAAACTACGGCCGAGCATGAAGGCCAGCGGTCGTTATCGAAAGCTGCTAAAGATTTGATTGTTTTTTATACTTGACGCACAGCTGCATCAAGTTCTCATGAATTTGTCACGCCAGGCCGAAACCTGACGATAATGACAGCGACAGACGGTGACAGCATTTACGAACCTGCGCTGCACAAAAATTCGCGTTAGTGCTATAACACTTAGACCGCCATATGTAAATTCCTATCAGGCTCCACCAACCCTCGTGCTGAGCCGCTTCAAGGATGGTGTGAAATGTTCACGGACGACACCATACATTTGCGTGATGACGGCATTTCAGAAGATTTAGACCTCCTTGATATTCTCAACAAGGATGATGGCCTTCAGTTGTTCCTGCCTTCGCACGGGAGCAAGACGCGGGGTGCTAACAAGACTGCACATCAACCTGTAAGAAACACGGCCACAGTCCCGACTAGTTGAATCATAGCACAACTCATGATTCAGCTCCTTTCTGCACCCAATCCCTGGCCTCAGGCTGCCGCAATTCGGGATCGCCACGACGTTCCGCCAAGCTCTAGCAGCGTGCCGGAATCACCTAGCCAGGCTGCTTGGAGCCGCGGCCGCAGTGACCTGGCCCGCAGTGGTTTGCGAAGCGGGGCCGGTTGCGCCGTTCAGCCCGGCAGCAGCATTCTGGATAGGAACCTTGGAACCGCTACCCCCGATGAAGTCGCCCTCAGGGTTATACTCCGCGCCTTGGAGGTGCGTACCCAAAACCCTCTCCCTACGCTGTTGCGCATCGTTTGCACCTCGCTCGCGCTGCCCGAACACCCTCAAATGAACACATGCCTGGATGTCCCACGGCAGGCCAAATTGGACCTGGCCTCATCGCCCGCATTCAGCGTCGGCTGTGCGGCGGCCCTGGGTGCAGAGGTCTGCGGCCCAGCGCCCGCGGCAGCAGTGCAGCCGCCGGGTTCTTGCACCGGTGGCGGTGCGGAAGCGACTGCTGCCGCGCCTGCGACGGCAGGACCCATGGCAGCATCCAGCGGACCAATCCGGAAGGGCTCGGGAGCGGCGGGGTCGTCAGCAGCTGCAGGGAGGCCGACGGCCGGTGCAGCAGTCCCGGGGACCCGAGCAGCGGCGGCCCAGCCCCCTCGGTCCTGCTCTGCGGGTCGCGCTCTGCCAGGGTGCAGCTGCAGGTGAACGAAGGCTCTTTTAGGGATTGCCGCACGCATGGTGACCCCGCCATATTAAGACAACCGCATGGCATTTTTTACAGCAACGTCCTGGAGGGGCCACTGGACTGCTGTGAGCATTGTATGACGTTATGGGCAGGTCACGGCGGCTGTCCGTACTGCTGCAAGTACCGCATCGCGGAGCCACCGCACTCCCAATGTAGATGTTGCGTGGCACAGCGACAACACGCTGCACTTGTAACACCGCGAACACAGTTCGTTATGACATGGGGCCGCCGCAGAGCCCGCCGTTTAGGATCGCATCACAAGCAGATTGCACGACACTGGCCCGGACGCTGTTCGCTGCTGGATTCCGTCAAACCCATATCGCGCCACAGGTCCCGTCCGCATGGCCAGCCCTGCTCCCGCTGCTGCCGGGCTGCCGCGGCCGCCATCGCCGCCGCATCGCGCCCGAACGCGCTGCGCCCACCACATCAGCAGCAGCATCCTCACCCTCACCTGCACAGCTACCAGCCGCGGATGGCCCCGGGCTGCGTCGGACCGACGGCAACAGCCGGGGGCGGCGATGCAGCCTGGGTGGCCGGGCCGGACCCCGCCGCGGTGCCAGTCGTGATCCCAACCGCAGCCCTGTGTGCGCTGAAGCCACCGGGGGCGCAGGTTGGGTGTCAGGCCGCCGCGGCGGCAGCTGCGGAGGCGTATGCAGGCGGCCCGGCGGATCCATTGGCGGGGCTGTCCCGCGGCGCGCTGGTGGCCCGGCTGAGGGAGGCAGAAGCGCAGGTGGGCATGGAGGGAGTACCCGGGAGATGTGGGGCTAGAAGTGGCCGGGGCGGGGGTGTGCATGGCAGGCTGGAGAGGCTGTGTTGGCGGAGGCTGTGTGTGCAAGCTGACATGAGCAGGGGTAAGGCATGGCGGCTATACAGGGTCACATCCGTGGCGGTGAGGCGTGGCGGCTGTCCAGAGCAGCAGCAGGAGAGATTGAGACACGGGAACTAATCGCGAATCGTGTTACAGTGGGGGTCAAAACAGACGCGTGCCGTGCAGATTCAAAGCACGATATGGGGTCCGACGGATGCTGCTTGCGGACCCTGCCTCCAGCGTGGCCCGGTCCTCACCGCAAGTAATCATCCATCTCGCCCAGCGACCCAACAGAACCACCTCGCTGCCCCGCCACCTTGTCTCGCAGGTTGCGGCACTTCGACGCTCCGAAGCTCTGGCGAGGCAGGTAAGCGCTGGTCAAAAGCGGCAAGCGCACAAGAGATAATGCAGACAGGGCAGGATATCTGCAGGCAAGCTGGTCAACTGCCCCGGGGCGATCCGCCGAAACAGTCGTGCATATTCGTGGTCATGATCATGATCGTTTCACGCCGGGCTTCTGGCGCCTTCGACCTGCACTCGTTGCCAAGTGGGGCGTATCAACGACCCTCTTGATGTGCGCTCTGCCGCCGCCTCCCCAGCGCTGCGAGTACATGGCGGACGGCGTCCGGGCGGGTCGCATGGATAAGGGCGCTGCGACCCGGCAGGCGGAGGCCGCCCGGAAGCTGGCCGCCCAGCACGGTGAGAGCTGGATGCATTATATCGCTGGCGTCGCCCTGATTACCTCCCCCGCAGCTTCAGTATGTCTGCCGATTCCTGTATCCCCCATTGACCCGTCCCAACCGCGTTCACCTCGTCCCGCGGCCGTGGACACAGATGAGGAGAAGCGGATGCTGTCTCGGCGGGCAGAGAACCTGGCGACGTTTCTACGGCGCGAGAAGGAGGCGCGGGAGGTGAGGCGCGCGGGCCGCCCGGCCCGCGTGTGGGACTGGGGTCAGCTGCGGGGTAGCCTCGGTTGCCGCTCGACCAGCAAAGATGAAGCGTTTAAGGAATAACCTTGGCAAGGAACGTCCTGTCTGCGTAGGGAGGCAGGGCACTTGGGTCCAGATGCGACCTTGCTGTCGGTTAGAACGGGACCCCAAGACCTAACCGACAGGACCCTCCAACCCCATAGCTGTACGCCTGTAAATCTGTGTCGGGCGTTGCCTCGCCCCATACCGCAATACGCAGATTACACAACATGCTGACTGCTCCCTGCCTGCCAACGTCAGTTTACTCAACTTCCGTTTGTGATGGCCCCACGCCTTATGGTTTCACACCCCTGGTCCCTGGTCAGGCTCTGGACAGGGGCCTGGCGGCCGAGAAGCAGCGCAGCAGCGCCCTGGCGGTGCAGCTCGCGGGCGCGCAGCAGCAGATGAAGCACATGCAGGCAGGAGAGCGGCGTGCTTGGAGGGGCGTGCTGCGTTACGACCGCAGCCTTCCGATTGCGCCGGATTGTTTCGACGGTGAAATGGGTTGCCGAAACACATACCATATTCAGGAGCTCACGTCCACACTCTGCCACGCACCTCCATGCCGAGCCCAAGCCCAAACCCGACAGCTCGATCCCGACAACACACTCGTCCCAAGACGCGCATCCATTTTTTACCCATACCCCTGGCCTTACCCATTCCCATATTTTTTACCTGTACCCCCTACCCCAGGACCTGCTGGATGAGGCCCGCCAGCAGTACCGCCATTTCCTGGACATCAACAAGCAGGTGGGGTCCCGCCGGTCTCAGATCCGCACGGGGCTGGACACAGTACCGTGAGGGGTGCGGCTGCGGATGGCAGTTGGGGGGTCACAGTCACATGCCTTTCAAGGGGCACCGCACTGCCGCGGGCTACTCAGGGTATACATCACCCGCCAGGAGGCGCCCTCCAACCCATCCTTACATGACGGCAGGCCTCCAACGGGGTTCATCCTGGCTTAGTGGCTTTGGTGACTTGGTGGGCCGTCTGGGGAAGCCCACGGGGCGGCGCTGTCCGCCACCGCATCCTGCCCTGCGCCTTCTTTGTCCCGAGTCTCCCGTAGCACTTTGCGTGGAGCGACCTCGGGTTCCTGCCTTGGGGCTCGAGAGCCCCATTGCAGGTCTTTCCTTTCCTATGCTGACCGTAAAGTACACTACCAGCTGACCACGACCAGCTGATGCAGCCGATGCTTGCACCCCCGGGGACGTCCACACCGCCGTGTCGTGCATGCAGGCGGTGGAGCGCGCCTCCCGGCTGCAGGACCGCCTCCGCCGCAGTGGCGCCGCGCTGTCCGCCGCCCGCCAGGAGGCCGCGGCGGGGCGGCTGGCGAGGCAGCAGGCCGAGGCGACGGCGGCGGGCATGCGGCGGCTGGTGGAGGAGCTCTACATGGCCAAGGCGTCCGGGCAGCTGGGGCAGGCGCTGCAGGTGTGTCGAGCCCTTAAGGAAGGGTGGGGACACTCAGGTCTGCATTGTCAAGGCTCGTTACCGGCTCGTTAATAATATATAAATTGTTCAAGGAAGGGTTGGATTCAAAGCTGTGGAGGAGGGTCGTGGGGTCGTCATTGCCGATTACCAAGGTCCCACTCGTGCTCCCGATCCCACGGACGGGTGTGGACGCCTGTGTACAGCCCGTCTGGGTTCGTCGTGTCTGGTCACCCAGGATGCGTGCGTGACCCGGCCCACCCCTGTATCCTCGTGTGTCAATCGGGTGCCTCGATGCGCGCAGGATCAGCTGGAGGCGCTGCTGCGGCAGCAGCGCCACTCCGCAGCGCCAGCGGGCGCAGCGCCGGAAGCCGCGGCCGCACCCGACGCCACGGCGGAGTCTGTCACCACCACACCCACCTCTGGAAGCTGCTCCAACGGCCACCAGCCTCCTGAGATCACAGCCGCGGCGCCAGGGGCCGCCCCCGCCCAGCCACCTCCGCTAAAGAGCGACCGCGGCCACCAATCGAGTCAGGCCCCGGGCGCAAAACTGCCCCAGGGAGAGCGACGTGGGTCCCAACAACCCCGCGAAGCGTCCGTGCCACAGAAAAATGTTGACGCTGCGATGGCGGCGAGAGATGGCGCCGCAGCAAACGGTGGTTTGGACAGGGCAGCAGCCGCGGCGCCATCCCTTGCAAAGGTGGCCGCAGCGATGGCCAGCATCCCCGACGATGAGACGCCAGGGGTGCCGCTGCCGCGGGACGGCGGAGCCGGGCCCGCGGGATTGGCGGCGGCGGTGGCGGCGATCTTGACCGGCGGCGGTGAGGACGGTCATGGGCTGGGTCGTGCCGAGACGGCGCCGCCGGGCTACGGGCGAGGGGCTGACTCGATTCTCGGTACAGTGATGGCGGCAGCGGAGCCGGCTGAGACCGTGGACGCAACTCCGCCGGCGTTCCGGCGACTGCAGCGCCGGCTCGAGGACCGTGAGGCGCTGCTGGACGACCCGCGGGTCAGTGTCGGCGATGGTGGCGGCGGTCACAGACGCGGCGGCGGCGGCGGCGGTGACGGCGATAGGGCTCGCCGCGGCGGTGCTGGGGGTGGCGATCATGCCGCCGACGCGCTTCTCCTCCGCATCGTGTCTGCCGCCTCAACCCCGGGCGTGAGCCACACCGGCCGCAGCGGCAACACCTTCATGGACTATGGGTCCCCCGGCCAAGGCCGCCGTAGCAGCTACAGCCCGAACAGCTCCGTTGTTTCTGCGGCGACATCCTCGCCGGGGGCCGGCCGCGCGCGACCCGCTCCGCCGCGGAGGTCACAGTCGGCGCACCGGGCTGGCGCGGGGGGGCAGGGGCGGGCACGGCGCCCTGCGGGGGCCACCGTTGGGGAGCCCCGCCCCACGCGGCTGCAAGGCCGGGGGGCCGCGCGGGGCCGGCCCGGCAGTCCCAGGTCTGAGGCTGCGACAGCGCGCGGGTCCCGCTTCCGAGCTGCCGCTGTGGCTGCAACTGATGCAGCTCGGGAAATCCTGGACGCCGTCGGCCGTTCCGCAGGGCCTTTCTCGGCTGGCCGTGGTGCCGATGGTGACGCCGACGGCGGCGGTGGTGGCGACGGCGGCGGGCTCAGTGCCCGGACGTGTGAAGCTGCCCTGGCGGACCGGCTCATGGACCGCGCCGCCGCGGCCCGGCGTGCGGCGGCGGCCGCCGCCGCCGCCGCCATAGCAGCAGCACCACCACCAACAGCGGCGTCGCCGTACAATGCCGCGGCAACAGACGCCACCTTGAGCCCTCATCCTGGCGGTCGCGCAGCTGCACGCAGGCAACCCGCCGGCGCGCACCGTGTAGTGCAGCTGGCGGCGGCGGCGACAGCGGCGGCTGCGACCCACGGGTCTCAACGTCAGCGGCGGCGTCTGGCTGCCTCACCTGCGGCCCCGGGTGGCGGTGCGGGAGCAGGTCTTGCGCGCAGGCTGCGGCGCGCCGGCGCCCGGGCCGCCAACATGAGTGCCCGACTTCGAGCGGAGCGACAGCGCGCCCAGGAACGCATCGACGCGCTGTCGCTGCGACTGGCGGAGCAGCCGCCGCAGCAGCCGCAGCAGCAGCCGCAGCCGCACGGCCCAGCGGCACGTGTATCGGTGCCCGGCACCGGAACCGGCGCCGGCGTCCGCCAGGGCACTAACCGGGGCCGGGTGGCGGGGCAGCCCGTGGCGGCTGGCGGATGTCGCACGTCCGCTGGGGGCCGCGGCAGCGGCGGGGGCGGGGCCGGGGCCCACGCCAGCGATGAGCCCGGTCCCGGCATGCGGAGTACCTGCAGCAGTGGCAGCAGCAGCAGCAACAGCAGTAGCGGTAGTAGCAGCGACTCGTGGGGTGACGACGCGGACGATGGGGCGGTGGCCAGGCGGCGCGGCAGTCCCCGTGGCAGCGACAGCGACAGCGACAGCGGCGACGACGACAATGGCCTGGCAGCGCTGGACCTGCCGCGGCAGAACTTGCAGCGACGGAAGCGGCGTCGGCGCTGCCTGGGGCGCGGGCTCAGCGACGGCGGCGCCGCCGCCGCAGCCGCCACTCCCGCGACCGAGGGAACGACGCGTGACGTAGGGCTCGACATCACACCCTACACGACGCCCACCGCCGCCGCCGCCGGACGGCGCCAGTCCGACTTCGGCGCTGACGGCGCCGTCTCCACTGCAAACGTCACGCCCTCAGAGCGCAGCTACGGCTTCGGCTATGGGGGCTTTGGCGGCAGCCGCGGCGGCCACCCAACGGGAAGTGAGTTTGCGCGGCCGGATCTGCCGGACTCCTGCCCACCGTCCGTGGCCGCATCCGATGCCCCTAGCCTTGGCCCTCTGATGGCGGCGCGCCTCGCGGCGGCGGCCACTGCGGCGGCCGCAACCTCGACGGCCACTACAGCAGAAGGGCGCCCGGTGCCAGCTGCTGGGTATCTCTTGCAGCAGCAGCAGCAGCAGCAGCAGCAGCGGCGGCGGTGGCAGTCGCAGCTTTTAGCCCGGAACGAGGAGCGCTCACCCTCCCCACCGCGGATGCGGCAATGCGGCGCACGCGGCCCCTGGGCGCAGGCCGGCTCGCCCGCCGGCGATGTTGCTGGGGCCGCCTGTGGTGGTGGTGGTGGGTCCGGGATTAGAGCGCGCACGACCGGGGCGGGCGGGACACCAGGGCATGCGTCCGAGGCGGCAAGGCAAGCGCGCCTCGCTGCCCTCAGGGAAGATGACGATGCGGATGACGATGCGGATGGGGATGGGGATGAGGATGAGGATGAACACCAGGACGGCAACGGCGGTGATTCAGGCGGCGACGGTAGCACTGCCAGAGAGGAAGGAGGTCGAAATGGTGGTGGCGCACGTGATCTGTGTCGGAAGGTAGGCGGCAGCCCTGGCGCGGGCAGCCGGCCCCGCGTTGCTGACGTCGATGGGGCTGCCGCTGCCGCCGCCGTCGGGCCCGGCGACCTGGAACGGCTGCGCCAGGCCCTGCTGGGCGGCTCCCCAGCGCCACCACCTCGTCCTTCACTGCCGCGCTCTGGCGGCAGTGCAGCCAGTGGGTGGGATCCCGCCGCCGCCGCTGCCGCGGCCAAGGCCTCTTTTCAGTTCAACGTTGCTGCTTCAGCGACGGTGGCGGCGGTGGCCTCCATGACCGTGTCGACGGGTCTCGGCGCCTATCGACGCGGCGACGACATCAGACCTGAGGGCGCCGGTGCGGAGTACCGCAGCGACTCCCCGTCCGTCAGTCCGCGCTCCCTGGTGTGGCGCCGCGCGGCGGCCTGCCTGGCCAGCAGCAGCGACGAGGGCGACCAGCGACATGGACGCGGCGGCGGCGCACCGGGGGGGTACAGGGACCGCTGCGATGATGGCATGGTAGGGCCCGACGGCAGTGATGAAGGAAACGGCAGCGATTTATTCGGCGGCGAGGAGGACGAGACGGATAGCGCCTGGGGGCCGCTGGATCGGGGGCGCAGCGCCAGCGGCGGGACCGGCCGCGGCGGGAGCGCGAGCGACGGGATGTGGGCGAGTGGTGGCGGCGGCAGTGGCGGGGACACTGAGACTGGCCATCCCGGTGACCTGAGCAGGTACGGTGGCGTTTTCGGAGCTGCCATTCCAGCAGCAACAGCAACAGCAGCGGCAGGGGACCTGTGGGGTCGCCATGGTGGTGATCACGGGTACCACTCACCGGCGCCGTCCTCCGTGGGAACTAGTGCAGCAACACCCTCCACTGCGCCGGCGAGCGTCAAAGCCCCCGCCCACCGTACGGCAGGCGCGGCGGTAAGAGCGCCGTCAGCAGAGGCGGCCACACGGCTCCCTTCCACGACCCGTACCCTGCCCGGAGGCGGCGGCAGCAGCTGTAGTTCGGCACAGCAGCCAGGTACTCACAAGCCAGCTGTCGCTCCAACGCCAGGCCAGCAACGCGGCAGATCCGAATCCGGAACCGGATCCGGCGCTAGACCAGGATCTGGGCCGAGACCGCGCCAGCACGAACAACAAGCGAGAGGGCACCGGCGGCTCAGTTGGGCGGCCGACTCCACAGCAGGTGCCGGTACAAGCGCCGGGCCTGGCGCCGCCGCAGCCCGTCCTGCTGTCTCCGGGCAACGCGATGCCGCCGCTGGTCGCCAGCGGCCGGTCGGCTCCGGAGCCCAAGTCCTCCGGTCCACCGGAGACGTAGCTGGCACGGGCGCAGCGGATCGTGCGGCACCTCGGATCGGGCCCGGGGGTGCTGCGGTGGCGGAGAGGACACCGGCGTTGCCCGTGGCGGCGGTCGCGGCGATATTGACGTCGGCAGGCTCTGGTGCGGGTGCGGGTGCGGGTGCTCACCGCCGGGCGGGCAGTGCCCCGCGGCAGCGGAGCGGCGGCGGTGCTGCGGAGGAGCTGCGGGCGAGCTACCAGGCGCTTAAGAGACAGCAGCTGCTGCAACGATGACCCCGTGAACGAGGGAGGGGCTGGGCAGGAGCGGCCGGCAGACTAAGCGAGGGCGTGACTTGGCCAAGTAGGGTAGGGTAGGGCAGGCAGCCGTGTTGTGGTAAGTCGGCCGTAGCAGGTTGAAATGTGGGGAAGCTGGATGGACATGTGCGGAGATGGCTGCTGGGTAGGGCAAACAGCATTCGGCCGGAGTCGATAATCTGCTCGCTTGCTGAAGGGGAGATAAGATTACTCGCGTGCGCGGTGGTTACCCGTCTCGCTTCGACTGCGAGCGCTTTGGCTGCAGCCCCCATCCCCGCTCTCTCTACTCACCGTGGGTTGCGGTGTTCTCACAATTGCTTGAGACCTGCGTGAGTTGGATATGGATTGCGACTTGGGTTGCATGTGGGGTATCACCCAGAGCGGCCAGAGGGGAGAGGACACGGCAGGGCACCGCGACGTCACGCTACGAGAATGGTTCCCCTTCGTTATGATGGCCCGCGGCGCGGTGACGAACCCGTGACTGCCGCTAGAGATTTCGCTGCGGATAACCAAGTACATACGGGGGCGCTCGTGTGGTCGGCCATGCCTCCCGCATGCCTTCGTTTCTCCTAAGTTTGCAACATTCTAGGCATGCAGAAAACTCTGTTTTTCAGCCTGTTCGCGAACGATGCCGGAGGGCCGGACCCGCAAACGACAGAAAATCGCCTTGTGATGAGGTCAGTCAGTACGGCAAACAGGGGCAAACGGCGAAAGCAAACATACGCGTGTTGGCGGCTTCTCTCAAGAATTTAAGGCCCATGGGCAGCAACAGTAACAAGCGCAA
This sequence comes from Eudorina sp. 2006-703-Eu-15, assembly GCA_003117195.1. Classification (NCBI taxonomy): domain Eukaryota; kingdom Viridiplantae; phylum Chlorophyta; class Chlorophyceae; order Chlamydomonadales; family Volvocaceae; genus Eudorina; species Eudorina sp. 2006-703-Eu-15. The sequence continues at coordinate 1,164,872 of BDSI01000022.1, read as the reverse complement.
GAGCTCCGTGATGTTTGCCGAAGCGTTGCCAATTTGAATTTTCACCTCCCGAGAAGAGGCCAAAGAGGCGCCAACTGAGACCCACGACGTGCAGTTCGCGCACGGGCCACAGCAGCCGTGGCAGACGACGAAATCCGCGCAGCCAGCACCACCACGTGCGGAAATGCAACAAGCAGCAGCAGCACCTGTGTCGGGCCAGCAGCGCCAGCCACCACACTTGCCGGGGCGCAGGGCCGCGACGGTTGTTACCTGCGGATCTGGAGGATGCGCTTGCGAAGCTGCCAGAGGCCACAGATCGGCTGATGCAGTTGCTGCCGCAGCATGAGCAGCAGCCCAGAGTTGCAACTGAGCAGCCGCGATCCCGGGCGCCGACTTGCGCGGCTGGCAGCCTACGTATCCTCGACGACCTGAAGCGCCATGTCTCCGTGATTCGTCATCACTTGAAACATACGCCCCCGCCTCAGCCCGAAATGGCTGCGCAAGCGGCTGCGGAAGCAATCTTGCGCAACGACGCCGTCTGCCGCGCGCTGTTGGCCTGCTTGGCGGTCTGTCTGGACTCATCACCCGGGCGGACCAGTTCGAACAACGCCGGCATGGAGGGCAGCCGCGGCCTGAGCGTTTAGGTCGTGCAGGTACTTTCACGCTGCGTGGCCTACGCAAGGAGTCACAACGCCGCCGCAGCCGCCGTCCACCTGGTGCGCGCCCTGCTCCGAATTGGCGCTCTGCAGCAGTGGAGCCGCGGCCTCTCTGCCGCCACCGCCGCGGCTCGAGATGTCGGGCTGCTGTCGGCACAGCCCTCCGCCGGACATCATCATCATCATCATCATCATCATCATCATCATCATCATCATCATCATCATCATCATCATCATCATCATCATCAGCAGCAGCAGCAGCAGTAGCAGCAGCAGCAGCAGCGGCAGCAGCAACAGCAGGAGGATCATCACGATGTGGGTCATCGTGGTGTACGGCAGTCAGGTGCAGCCGCCGATGTGGGTTCCGCCGCCAATGGTCAGGATGCTCCGGCGGCGGCATCCGCGAGACTGCCATCATCGGGGCTGGATGCAGCGCCAACGGAGGGTCATCAGGATGCGGCCGCGGCGTCCTTGGTCGGCAAGGGTTCAAGAAGGGCTCCAGGCGCTCATTCCATTCACCAAAATGATGCTGGGAATGCACGTTTTCGACAGGAAAAGGCTTCTGTCGTCGTACATTGACGAGCTGGCGGCCGGGCTGGCGGACAGCTCCGTGATGGACCATGCGGCCAGGGCGGTGCTCACGGTGGTGGAGCTGATGGCGCCGCCAACGGCTGTACGACAGGGTGAAACGCTAGCGCGCGATCACAATTTAATGATGCAGGGGTTGCTGTCCGTAAACCTCGGCTTGCTAGGCATCCTAGCATCAGAGCCGAAGGCGCACCAGGCCCTGACAGCCCCCGGTGTGCAGTACCTGTTGCTGGCGGCGGCTGTGACGGTGCTGCGCGTTGCCGATGGTGGCACATCGTACGGCATGCCGGCAAGGCTGCTGTACGGCATGCAGCAAGTGATGGCAGTGCACGTGGGTCTAGAAGGCCCCTCCCCAGCAGTTGGCTGCGTGGGGGTTCCGCTACCTGCCGCGCAACAGCCGCAACAACAGCAGGAGCAGCAGCAGCAGCAGCAACGGCGTCAGCAGCAACAGCGGCGTCAGCAGCAACAGCAGCAGCTGCTGCAGCAGCAGCAGCCGCAGGAGGTCGACGGAGCCCCAGTTCCGGTGCTGCCCTTCGCAGCATGCAGAGCGCTCGATTCATTGCTGAATGCGGTGATGCTGTCAATGATCGGGCCGCCCCTAGTCAGCCATCGGGCGCTCGCGGCCCTAGCCCTGCGGATCGGGCGGCTGGCGGTGGACTCCGCCCGGGTGTGGCAGCGTCAGGAGGAGGGGAAAGAAAGAGATTACGCAACAGCAGGCGGAGGAGGAGGCAGCCGCAACGCCAGGCCGCAGCGGCGGCGGCGGCAGCAGTAGGCGCTTGGGCAAGGGCGGTGTGGGGAAAGCTGTGCATCCGGAGTTGCAGCGGGACAGCGAGGGCGGCGGTATAAGCGGCGGCGGCACGGACGGCGGCACGGACGGCTGTGGCATGATGGGGGAGTATCCCGAAGGCTTCCCGCAGACGCGGATGGTGCTGCCCCGGGACGAGGTGGCAGAGGTCGCGCTGGCCGCCCTGCGAGCAGTGGTGGTGGTGGTGATGTGCAGTGACCCGGCGTCCGCCGCACCGCAACCGTTGGTGGCGGCCGTTGGCGCGCGGGCGCGCGGATTGACCGTTGGCGGTTGACCGTTGACGTTTTGCGCCAAGTGCCGAAGTGGTCTGAAGGCGACGACTTGGAGCAACTGGCCACATTGCTACGGCCGCTGCGGGATTCCGACAGCAGTTCTGGCAGGGGCAGAAGCGACGGCGAACCTAGCGGAGATGACGGTGGCGACGGCGGCGACGGCGGAACTGCCGGAGATGACAGTGAGGATGATGCTGGCGACGGCACTGGCGGTGGTGGAGATGAGTGTTGGACAGCTGTACGGCACTGCCCAATTATAAGCGAACGCAGCAGAGAGCTTAGACATGGATAATCGTTCAGTCATCTGAGTCCGTAGCTCGAGGGTCGTACGACATGGCTGGCTTGGATGACGCGTAATCGGGCCATGTGGTGCGGTCCGTTATTGAATCGGAAGCATCTCGTGGCAACGGTAAGTTAGGTTTCGCTGTTGTCAGAGGCCGCGATCCATCGAGGAAAGCGCATCACTCCACAGCGAAGTAAGAGCTTCAATTGGGCTTACCAGACGACATCATTCATTGCTTGATCAGGAAATGCCCTAACATTCGGGCGCCTTCTGTTTTATGTTTTGGTTAGGTGGCGAGCCGTCCACTGCCGCCGCCGCCGCGCCGCTGCTGGCCCCGCCGCCGGACGACATCGCGGCGGCGCTGGCGGCCGGCCTGCTGCCCGCCCTGGAGCGCCTGCTGCGTCGCGCCTGCCGGGACCCGTCGGGTCCCGAGCACTGCTTGCTGGGGGCGCTACTGGATGACACCAGGTACCCGTTCCCGTACCTTCTGGCGTACGGCAGTGACCTGCAGGTGGCGTCCTTTGCGGCCACACTGCGCAAGATGCGCCGGCGGGGGGCGAACTGTTTGGCGGCGGTGCAGGCTGTATTCGCCAGCGTTCTACCCGCCTGCGGGTTTGCGGGCGCAGGAGAAGATTCGCTCGCCGCTGCCGCGCTGCTGTCAAAACTGTATGCGGTGCTCGTCCGCTGGGGCAGCAGAGACTTGCTGGAGTGCACAGCTGGCCATCAGGACGCACCCTCGGGATGGGGTGCGGATGCACCGGGTGGCTCGACGCCGACGGCGCCGCCGCCGCCGCTGCTGCCGCCGCCACCGCTCCAGCGGCTGGCGGCGGTGCTGTCACCCGCGGCGGAGTCGGCCCTGCCGCGCAGTGCAGAGCAGCTTATTCGGGATTCCGAGGCGCTGCGCGACTGCAATGAGGCGGAGGCGCCGCAGACCTTTCTGGGCGAGAAACTGACGACGAGGTTCTGGAACACGTTGGAGGTCCTGCTCGACTGGGCCAGCCTCCTGGCGGAGCCGGTCGGGGTTCCGGAGACCCGGGAAGGACCCGCTGCCGTGGGAAGTTCGCCAATCTCTGCCGATGCCATACCCCATAACGGGCGCGTCGGCAGCGGCAGCGGCAGCGGAAGCGGCCGCAGTCAGGTCAGCCGCGGCAGAGGACGCGTCGACAGCCACAGCGAAGGCTGCGTGGATGCCGCCGGTGGCGGCAGCGGCGGGCCTGAAGCCATATCGATGCCTGTCCTGCCGCGGCTGGGTCCGCTGACGCCCGCGGGCACGACTGGCGAATCCGACTGCTGCAAAGGAGTCAGGTGCTGTCGGTTCTGGGCATCGGCCTCAGGGCCCTGCAGAGCGGCGGCGAGCACTGGCGGCTCCTCCGGGAGGGCGAGGGCGGCCTACCCAACCCATCGGCCGGGAAGAGACGGCTAGCCCGGGTGTTGATTCGTGTGGCGGGTGCGATGCCGCGACCCGCGAGACGTCAGGGCGGCTGCAGAGGCGGCTGCGGCAGCGGCGTCAACGCGCGCCGGAAGTGCCGCTGCAGTCGGCTCAGGGGGTGGTGGAAGTGGTGCAGCAGCTGCAGGACCGACGGCACAAGCGTCCCGCGCTACACGCCGTACACGACGTACACACAGCGGCGCTGGGGCAGCAGCAGCAGCGGCGGCGGCTGACTCGGCGGCGGCAGCGAGACCCGTGTCGTACTGGCCCCCGGAGCTTGTCCGTAGCCTGGCAGCGGACTTGGAGGCAGAGTACGAGAACCTTGCCCGGGACGTGGAGGCGATGGCGTCGCGGCTGAGCCGATGGAGCGCGGGTCAGTGGGCGGGGGAGGACGTTACTGACGATGACCTGCAGTCGGTGGCGGCGGAAAGCAGGCTGATGGCGCCGCCTTCGACGGCGATTGTGATGGCGGCTCGCAGCCTGGCCTCCCCGGCGGATCTGTCCTCGGCCCTGCGCACGTGCTCCAATCCCGCCTGAACCAACCTGGAGGGCGACACGGAGGCGGAGCTCGGTTGCAGGCCTGCGGTCGGTGCCGTACGGTGTCGTACTGCAGCCGCGGCTGCCAGACGGCGCACTGGGTTGCGGGTCACAAGGCGGAGTGCGTCATCGGGCACGTCGGGGCGGGGGAAAGGCGGAAGCGGGGAAGGCGGAAGCGGGGAAGGCGGAGGAGGGGAAGGCGAAGGCGGGGAAGGCGGAGGCCAAAGCGGGGCATCCAGAGGCGGGGTATCAAGCGGGAGTGCTGGGGCCCTTAGCAAACCCAACGCCAACGCTGTGGCAGCAGCTGTAGCCGTACTCAGGACTGTCGCCATGTCCTGAAAGCGTGTTAGGAGCTGCACCGAGCAGTAAGGGTGCTAGGGTTTCATCTAGCACCAACACCCCGGCGCCGTGCGGGGTCTCGTAGCCACAAACCCATTGACAGGGCAAATTTTGGAAGCCTGTACAGCAGGTGTCAGGAAGTGAAATACCTTTTGAGGCGAGCTGGGAGATATGCTCGCGTGTTTCGGTGATGTTGGACAGCAGCGAGGGCCACGGCTACCACATCCACTACATGGATGGGATTCATGGGGTGTCGCCGGCGCCAAGTGTGTCCATCAGCTGAGGCTTGAAGGGCATACAAGCCTTGATTGCGCCTTTAAACTAACTTTGCAAACTGCGCTTTCCTGGCGTCATGGAGAGGCATGTATGTGCGAGGTTGACCAGGTAGGGCGCCTTCGTTACCTCGCCGTGATGACCTCGCCGTGATGAACCCGGCTGCCAGGCGCAACCCTGCTGGAAAGAACGCGGAACCTGGTCGCCGGTCTCCCCTTGCAACGGCTGTCCGGATGTCGGTTGTGGAGCCCTGCAGCGGCCTCCTGGCTGCTGCGACCTGGACATCCGCACGTTCAGCTGGGGTGTGGGTTGTGCGATTCTTCAGTTTTCAGTCGGCATACCGTATCAACCCCCCACCGGGTGGTGGTGCCAAGATCCTTGTTTCGGCGGCAAGGGTGTCCGCGGAGGAGAGCGGAATGACAGAATAAATTGATACTGATGGCGATAGGTTCAGGCAGCGGTACATCACTGTAGTAACAGGAGCTGTAGCAGGAGCCGAAGCTGGAACTGTAGCTCGGGGCGACCTGGCCTCCGTCCCTGACCCCGTGTTGCGGCCGAAAATTGCGCTGCATACCGGTATACGTCTCCGTCTGCAAAGTGCCGCTCCAAGCCGCGCAGCCCCGTCGAGAGCCCAGGTCTGTTGCCACTGATTCTGTTCACATGAGGACTCTGTGTTGCAAGGCATAAGGGGGCAGGATCATTTGCACGGCGGGTTGGGAACTGGAGCCCGTCGAAACCCTCAACAAACATCGCATCGCGTGACAGTGTCGTGCACCGAGAACGGAAGCGGTGCTCTACCGCTGCCGCATCTACATCCACGGTTGCAAATTCACGCCTGTAAAAGACAGTCGGAGGCCGCGAGAACGGATCGGAGCTGCCACACCTTCCGCCTAGTGCCTCATCGCGCCGTCAGCCGTCAGCGAGCAACGCGCCACGAATCCCCGCGATGGTCACCGTTATGACATCAACCGGTAACGCCCTGGCGTGACAGCCTGACAGTTGAATGCGTCCAGTATTCCGCAACTTCCAGCTTGCGGGCCAGATCGAGGGAGGACAGGGCGTGCCTTGCCTTGCCCTGCCCTGCCCTGGCAAGGGTGAGGGCGCACCCATGGTGCTGGGACAGCCAGCGGAGCATACAGTATCCAAACAGTCCGCGCGCCTGAATGTCTTCCGTTCAGCGAAGGAACCCAGAGGCATGTGCGAGTCAGAAGCTCCAGGTTGCCTGCGCTGCGGCCAGCAGCAACGTCCGGCTCGAGCCGCCTCCTTCGCCGCCGCATGCCGCACCGCTCCCGTGCAGCAGCACCAGCCCAGGCGTCAGCAGCACCCCGTGCGCCGCCGGCAGAGCCGCCGACGCCTCCGCGATCAGGACGGAGCGCCTGTGCGGTCAAGATCGGCCGGACCATACCCCCGTCCAGAAAGGAAACAACCCCTCAACGCCAGGCGATGTGAGACGCAACCCCAGTCACCGTACACGACAGCATGGCGATGCGACATTCTCACCCCGAACTTCGACACCGCGGGTTGTCGGCCTGCGGTATCTTCCGCACGCGCACGCACAGCCAGGGCGAATGAAAACATGAAATGCTCGACACAGGTCAAACCCAGCGACATTCCGGATCCCGCCACGCCGCTGCTCACCGGGGTCTGCCTCCCTCCAGCCGTTGGCGGTGGCTCACGCTCAGCGCGTAGCTGCGCCCGGTGTCCTGATCAGGCAACGTGGAGAGCCGCGCCCCCACGCGTTGCTCCCGCCAGGACGGCTGCAGCGGCTGCGGCAGCGCCCCGGCGTCGGCCCACGGACCCAGGGGCCCATCCTCGCCGCCACACGCCTCCGCCACGCAGCGCGAGTGGCCGGGCGAAGCATCCCCGGCCCAGGCGGCGGCGGTCAGCCGGTCGGTAAGCTGCGCCGCGGCTGTCAATGGGTTGGATCGGACAGTGGGGCACCAAGCGGGACGCTGAGAAGGGCTCACCAGCGCTCCCACGCACCCATACGGTACACGGCCAACCCAGCGGTAAGGAAGCCAGCGGCAATGTGGAAGGCGACGTGCCTGGAGATCAGATCGCGGGCTTCCGTAATCTTTGACCAGCTGCCAAGGCATGCTGCGTGCTCGGGAACGCGCGAACGGCAGCCGGGGTGCAGCAGACCAGCAGCGCAGCGCAACCGACGTACCAGTCACACATAGCATTCGTGCCCCCGCCCGCTCACCCACAACGCCGCGCTGCACGAGCCGCCCTGCACAGCGGGCGCTCCCGTCGCTGTGGGAGCACTCGCTGCCGCCGCCGCGGCCGCCGCGGTCGGCATGTCCCAGGTCCTGCTGCGGCAGCGCCGCGTCGACGGCTGCGTCGCCGGCGGAGCTGGACCAGACGGCGGACAGGGCCAGCCGGCGGGAGCGGTGCAGCGACAACTGCGCACACGTGGTGCTGCTGGCAGCCGCCGAGGCCGACGACAGCGTGTCGGCCCGCAGGGCGCCTGGCGGAGCCGCGACGACGACCGGGTCTCCGGTGCCTGCGGCGGGGGGACGCAGGGCCGCGACGATGCAGGTTCGCAGACATCGCAGGACCAGTCATTGGGCCGCAGTCACATCAAGCGAGTCAAAAGCGCCGCCACCTCGCGCACTCTGCGCTCCGGGTGTCGGTCGCGGCCTGCTGCACCAACAACAAGTTGCGCTCCGCCGGCGGGCACACCACACCGCATCCGCTCGCTGTCACGGCAAAAGCAACAGAGAAGCGGTGCCATCACGCATTCTCTACACACTGGACAACCCGCTTGCTGTCCGGTTCAACCCAAAGGGGAAACCGCATTCCAGCATTGGCATCGGATGGTTCACATTTCACAATCGAGCAGCCGTTCCGCCCACAGGTCCCCGCACCCCTCACCCTCTAAGTATTCCGAGTGTTTCTGGGTGTGCCCGGGTTCGTTTCTGGCTTTTTTTCTTGTTTCAATTCAACCCTCACTCACCCTCACCCCGGCCATCCGGTCCTCCGACTGGGTCGCTCCCCCCAGTCGATGCGCTTCCCTCCCGGGCGCCGTGACGTACCTAACGGTGGTGGCGACCGGGCGAAGGCGCCCACGGCCAGAGACAGGTCACCAACGGAGGCGGCCGCCGCAGCGCCGGTGCCGCCCTCCGACAGCAGCGTCAGGTCGTGGCCCCGCCGCATGGCCTCCGTCAGCCCGCGCTGCAGCCCGGTGCCCGCTGCGAGGTCAGGGACGGGCGACATGGGGCACAAGCCACAAGCCCGGGCACACGCGACGTCGGTGATCCGCCAGGCACAGCGCATGACGCGCTGGTGAAAAAGACGTACCATCCCAGGGATATACGATAACATAATTACTTGGGGGGGCGGTACATCAGGGGCGCGTCTGTATGCACGGCGGGCGAGGACTACCTGTGAGTGAACACCCCCACACCCCCCGCCTGCAGGTGAAGATTTCAAGGGGAATGCGACGCCGTCTGGATCCACAACGATGTCGCACCGGTGCGGAATGTGACGAGCGACATGCCATACGGTATATCGCCGTACGGTGCATCGTGTGTGGCCATTCCCGTTCCCGCATTGACCTGCAGGTGAACGGGAAGGACGGGACAGACCCAGACCCAGACGCAGACGCAGAGGCTCTAGGTTCGGGATCCCTCTGTGCCCCTACCCTACCCGCGTACGGGTTGACGTTCTTGCCGATGTTCTCCAGAGACCCGTGGGTCGCCAGCAGGAGCCTCAGCCGCGGGTGCGCCTCCATCTTCAGCAGGAGCTGCGGCGACACGGCGGCGTCCGAACCCGTCGCATCACACAGATAGGGATGGCAGGCGGGGACAGAGGACATGGGCCATACTGGGGCGTTGGGCGCGCTCGCTGTGGGCGCTGCACGATGTATGTCGGCAACAGCAAGGACGGGCTCCGGGAGTTCCCAGCACCGCCACGGGCCAAGTACGGTGAGTTCACCCGACAAGAAAGAAAAGGCGATGATAGTGACCAACTCAACGATTCAACATCAAACACGCCGACAGCGCCCTCTCCGCCGGCGGTAGATGACCTTCGGGATCACAACTCCCTCAGCTCTCTCCGTCTGAAGATATACAGATATCAACTTCCGTTAACCCTCCCCGCCGCTCCGCTCCGCTCCCCTCCGTGAATGGGCCCATGGGCCCCGCCACACGGAGCGACCTGCGGTGCCACCCACTACCCACTACCCACGACCACCATCGCACCAGATCATCACCCCCCATGGCAGGCCACAGGGCCGCCCTCCTACTCCTCCACCTCTCCTCTCAGGTAGAAGGCAGTCCCGGCGGCCCCCAGCGACCACCGCCGCACCTTATCCAGCTGCAGATGCCGGCTTCCCTCCGCTGTCGACACCTGGAGGTGCGCCGCCACAGGCCGCTCCGCCTCCCGCTCCTCCGGCCCTCCAGCGGCCGCACCGCCCTCCTCCCCGGCGCTCCCCGCCCTCCGGCCCAGCCTTGGCTGCAGGACCGCGGCCGCGTTGGCTGCGCCACCGCCTCCGCCGCTGCTGCTGCCGCCAGCGGTCGCAGATGGCCCAGCCTGACCCCCGGCGCCGCCATCGGTACCCCACAGGGACTGGATTCGGAGCCGCAGCCGTGGGGCGGTGCTCAGCCCGGCTTCTTCGAAGAGACCGCTCCAGGACGGATCCCATCCGGTGGGGACGTCGCGGCCGCCGTCAGCGTCGCGACCGTCCATGCTGCCGACGCCCTCCATCCGTTCTGCTGAAGCAACGGTCGCAAAGACCGGTGCGTCCACAGTGCCGCTAACCTGCAGGTTCCGGGGGTGTCAAGAGTGCGGAGTGCGGCGGCATGTGTCGAGCCAGGAGGAGAAACACTGCACCGAACGCAGCGCACACACCGCTTCGTACATGTAGCACGGTTTGGGAGAAGAGGCGGCGAAGGGGCGGCGCTGATCTCAGCGGGAGCCCTGCGCCGCCATGTGTCGGGAAACGTCCCCGGGTTGGAGGCAGCAGCGTACACGGGCGATGGGGGCTGGGCACAGCACGGGCGACGGGCTTCCAGGGCCCTGCCAGGTTGCAGGCAAGGTGCCGACGACAGGGAAGACACTCCAAAGGCTGCGAAGGGCACTTGGCACAGGAGGGATGAGGGGAACCGAAGGACTGCCGTCCCGACCGGTCGACCCTCGTCGCAACATGCTGGCCCCGAATCCGCGAGACCCACCCGCCCCTTCTTCACCGGACCAATGCTCTGGCAACAGCGCAGTTTGATATGTCTACCCATTTCCTACACCCGTCCACCCACCCGCCCACCCACCTGTGCGCTGCAGCGCAGGCTCACTCCGGGCGCGAGGGCCCGAGAGATCGGCCGCACCGCGAAGCCCTCCAGCGGCACCACCCACGCCTCGCCCGCCGCGGCCGCGGCCGCCTCCGCCGCGCCCTCTGCCTCCAGGGCCTCCAACCGCACCCGCAGTTCCGTCAGCTCCGCGAAGGCCTCACGCACCAACCGCTTCAGGCGGTGCTGCGGCGACGAATCCGCATCACCGCCGAAGGAAAAGGCCGCCGCCTTCGACAACGAGGTGGCGGCCGCGGTGGCGGCGCCGGCAGCTGCGAGGCCGTCGGCAGAGCTCTCGGTGACGGCGGCCGGCAGTGCTGCTGCTGACTGCCCGCTGGAGACATTGCTCGCGTGGGCAGTGGGAGCGCCGCCGCCAGCAGCGGCAGCAGCAGCAGCTGGTGGCGCGAAGCCCAGCTCGAGTGACGCCATTGCAAATCCGCCGCCGATGACCCAAGCCGAAATTGCGACCGGCGAGCCCTGCTCGTTAGATGGCTCCGGGAAATCGCCATCACTGTTGCTGCCGGTGTGTCCGCGCCCGCCTCTTCCGCCTCCATTTCCCCCACTACTGCCATGACGGCCGCCGCGCCGGTGAATGACGCTTTTGCCGTTGCCGCCACGCTCGTAGCCCCCGGCGCAACCGGAGCTGTGTTGAGCCCTACGGCCGCCGCTACTGCCGCTGCCGACACCGCTACTGGCGGCATTGGTCGCGCCATTGACAGGTAAGTCACAAGCGTAAGGCTTCAATTTCAGCCTTGCCCCATCACGAATGATGACGCGCGCCGCCGAGGGGTGCGGAACAGGGACCGCTGTCGCTGGCACAGCACCTGCCTGATCATGCATTGCTCTAACAGGTCCTGATGGTCGCCGGATTGATCTACCGCGTACATTCCAGTCGACAGACCAGCGCGACGGATTTGGTGCCCTAGCTCCGCCGACACTGTCCATGGTGACAGACTCGATCTGATTTTGCTGTTGATCAAGCCTAATACCTTCTTAAATTATGACCACGTCCAATTAAACCTTAATATACTGCGGGATATTAATGATCCACACGATGGTCACTGAACTCGGGGGTACAGAGCAACAATCGTGTCACCAGAAGACCAGTTGTCAATACGGTGCAGGCAAGATCTGACATATGCAGGAGCAATGATGAGAGCCGCAAGCATAACGTGTAGTTCCCCTGGCTGAGAAAGGGCTTGAGACGATCTGATCAGAAAAACGTTCCCAGCAAATTAATTCAGCTATCATGGATTGCGGGCATAGCTATGATCAGGCACGAAACCGTATTGCCAGAACGCTCGACTTTGCTGACGGTCTTATTCACGTACACAATGCATGATTGTTTTTCTTTTCCGCCTTCGCTTGTTTGTCAGTCACAATCTAAAAGTTTTACATCGTCTGCTTGGCATTATCCCGACAATTACGTTCATATTTGCCTAGACAGGGATGCAGACCTAGCCGGACGCCCGGACTCATCGAATGTGCAAGCATCCAGAATTCCATCACGAGCTCATAATAAAAACATTTGACCAACGTGCACGGGCTGCGTGCGGTTAAAGTCGCTGAGAAAAGGAGTGTCTCTGGCGGACATCGTGTCGTGGAGGACTTACAACCCGCGGGGCACCTGACTGGAGGTGGGTCCATTGCCAGTCAACACTGCCTAGGTATCGTATATACCTGCATTCCACATTGCCGGTTCTTGGGTTCAGGTAGTGCTTAGTGGGTGCCTTCTATCTGACATCCTCTCACCCCCGAACGCTTTCGGAGCCATTCAGAAGGCATAGTATCATCGATAATATCTCATAAAGTGGTACATTCGGAGACTTCATTAAGTGCATCTTGCTCATATCGACGCAGGTGGTCTCTGTGCGCTACCGTGGTGTCCCAGGAATTGCTGTCGTAGAGAACAAGTGGAGGGCCTGAGAGCACTGATAAGCGACAACGGAACCCTGTGGATGTGCCGGAGCTGCTTCGGTGGTGCCGCTGGCGCTTCTGCACCGAAGCAGCTCCGCGCCATGCCTAACAGGCAAGCCAGCAGCGTTGCTGAGGCTGCTCGGCATCTCCAAGCCACCCCTCCCCGCCGGCCTGGTGGCGGCCTGCAGAACTGGCCTCCCGCGGCCGTACGACACGATCCACGAGCGACCCACCGCGGGTCCGCCCACCATTCGTACCTCGCCGCAACCCGACCTGACCCAGGCTCCTCCTGACCCACATCAACGGACGTCCCCCTGCACAAGCGACCCCGCAGAGCCATCCGATCCGCCCCCCTACGACCTCTACCATCAGCGAAACCACCTGTGGCACCAGAGGTCGACCCGCGATCAGCCCCCACCACGCGATGTTCGAACGCGATCGTGTAACGGCGGCGACCCAATGCCGTCAACCGCCCAGCGCCGGCCGGAGGGTTTGGCTTCCGACGCAGACGCATACCACGGATCCGCGGCCACCACCAACAGCAGCAATTGCCTAGCCAGCGATGGCGACGGCGACGGCGATGCGTTTTGTACAGTGCGGGGACTTGTGGCGGGGCCGCTGACCAGCAACGGCGACGGCGGCGGCGACGGCTGTGCCCCGACGGGTGGCGAAATGGATGTGGAGGTGGTGGAGGCGGAGATGGCCTGGGAGGCGCATCGGCCTGCCGGTTGCGTCAGCTGGGATGTGCCTTTGGCTCCCGGCGGAGGCGGCGGAGGCGGCTCCCCTCCTCAGTCTCAAGGGGCTGTCGCCGAATCCATGTCGAACCAGATGCCTGCGAGGTGCCGATTCGAGGATCCCGCCTCGAGGGCTAGGGTTGTGGTTCCCGAGCCCGCCAGTTGCGACGCCAGCAACGGCGGGGTCTCAGCTGACCCAGGTACTAGCAGCGGCGGCGGCAGCGGCGGCGGCGGTGGCAGCGGCTTCTCGGATGCCGGCCAGGGGTCCTGGGATAACCAGCGGCGGCTGCACCACCAGGAGCGCCAGTCATGCGTGGCGGGCCCACGCCAAGGGAGTGACGACCCGGCGTCCTGGCCGGTGCCATGCTTCCCGGAGTGCGACCCTCAACCACCTGTGAACGCTCCACGTACGGCCGCGCCCGGGGTTCTGCCGTGGGAGCCGGGGCAGCTACAGAAACAGGGACAGGGAGAGGCAGAGGGAGAGGGACAGCACAGAGATGTCAGACGGCGCTGTTTAGGGGTGGCAGACTGGCAGTCGGGTCCAAAGACCAGCAGGCTTCTGGGTTTCGGAGCAGAGCCTCGGCTTGCGACCGCGGCGGCGGCGCCGGCAGGTCCGGTCGTGGGTGCCCCAGGGCCCGCCGGCTCGTCGGTGAACCCGTTCGGCTCCCTGGCATCCTCCTGGCGAGGGCTTCATCCAGGCCACGGTGCGGTGGAAGGCCCGATGTCGGGCTTGCCGAAAGCAGCTGACCAGCCGTACAGGCATCAGACACACCAGCCCGTGGTACAGGATGTGCTGCAGGTCGCGGTCATTATCGAGCGTCTGGACATGGACGTGGACGGGCGGCTGAGCCTCGGGTCGGCACAGCCGGGCATGGCCGCGGCCGCGCCTCCGGGCAGCGCGCCCGCGTCGCCGGTGCGGATGCGGCTGGCGCGGCAGCGCAGCGTTGGGCTCACGCGGAAGCGGCTGCTCGTCTGACGGCTCGATGTGGCCGTTGCCCCTGGACCCTGGAGGCGCATGCGGACGTGGCGATGTAACAGCGGCTCGCGGCTTCAGCTGTCGAGCTGCCTGCGCTTCGCAGCTCCTGCGCCGAGCTGCCGACTCGATCACTGTCCGGCTGCTGCGTGACATTAGTCCGTCGGCCGATCAAGATGTGTCACCACCTTCCTGACGGCCAGAGTGCCCACAGGGAGGGCAGCGCTTCAGCCGCCATGAAGTGCGCGGGCGGGCTGTGGCCTCTTCATCCACCCGCGGCGCCCCGGGACCTGTGGGATTCATGGAGGTGTAATGCGCAGGCGCGAGCCGAGGTGGGGGACGGTCGTGTCATCAGTCGTCCACTTTCCTTGGCACTGCATTGAGACCCGGTATGGATTGGTTGGGGTAGGATGGTGGGACTGTGGAAGGCGCGCCGTGATTGCCCGTGCGTCAACAGCGCATGAGGGCATGACGCCTGCAGGCGCGGACGGGTGGGAGATAAGCAGGCGGTTGGTGGACGGGCCACGGGCGCACACGGGGTGGACACCCGCCGCTGTACGTGGGCCAGGAGACTGACAGCGAGTGGGGTTACAATCCAAAGGAGCTGCAATGGAAGTGGGGGAGGTTAGGCCTAGATATGACGTATGAGCTTCAAGTGTGGAAGAGTGGACGGTGGACCCCGGCGTGCAAGATGGGGTTGCCGGTGTGCGTGGATGCCACCCTCACGCGTTGAGGTGCCCGGCGGCAGGCACTCTACGTCCTCTGTGGTTGAAGCGGGAAGGAGAACCACCCCCGTTTGTGGAGTCCCAAAGTGGCATGAGAGAAACGCGCAAGGCAACGCGGAACTCTCGTGTACGGCACGTAGGACCATGGTTGAGATGCTGCTCGGGACCTGCCTGCCGTGCCATCCGGTTTCCGGTAGGTTGCCCGTTTGTTTGCGGCCGGCCGGGTTAAGAGCCGTGCACTGCTTGGGCTTCATTGCTCAGGAGCTGGCTTGCCCAGAGCACTGTGCGGTGTGAGACTGGCATAGCCGGCCCCGGCCGGAGCCGAGGTGTCGTACGTCGTATGCCCATGTGCGCTGGTGCTGTAGCGCATCTTTCTATATGGCTTGCCACCGGTCGCCTGGACCGGCTGTGCAGCATTGTCATTATCGGCTGCGACGAGGCAGGCTTTGCCCACTCCGGGCTAAAGATGTACGGTACTCCTAATGGCCTGCACCACGTGTACGACGTGCCTGCTTCCTTTCAACGTTCAGATGATACTACGTCACTGATATCGTGATGTTGTTCCTGTTTTTGTGTCCGCATACCGTCATTGCCGACAGTCCAACCCATCTCCGTGATCTGCCCTCGCCGGGCACCTTTCTTTGAGCGGAATTTGCGACGCGTTTTTGGTTTGGGTTTTTGCGTCGGCGCTGCGGCGAGTGCGTCCTTTGGGCGATACGGGCGAAGTAGGGTCGCCGGAAGCACGGCAGCAACTCGAACCCGTGGCCGTGCACAGTAAGGGCTCCTGTCCCTCCGGCCCGAGCTGCGACTGCTCTGGCAGCTGGGGTGCGACGCGGGGTGGGTGAGCTGACATTTTTGTAGGGGCGCGGTTCAGCAGGGGCCGAATGCCGCGTTACCAGTCGTGATGGCTCGTCGAACCAACTCACCTTCCAGTGCCAGGGGGTGAGCGTGAGGGTGAGAGCGGGGGGAATGCCGGCCCCATGGCACTGGGGTTACGGGGGTTTATGAGGGGGGGATAATGCCACCCCTGTTTTGTCGACCAACTTGGCACGTTGGACAGGGCGCGAGCAACGGTAAGGCGGTGGAAAGTGTGTTTGCACCAAGGCAGCGGGGCCTTCGGCAGTTCCTCCAGGATGTGTCAAGAGCGCGGGTAGCACGGATGGATGCCGGACTGTCTGCGTGCTTGCGACGCCAACGACCTAGAACGTTCGAATCGCGTATGAGTCGGGGCGAAAGGGGGACGACGTGGTGACCGCGCGAAATCCTTCGACGGACACGCTGTACATAAAAGCGACAACAGGCAAACACTGGTTGGGGCACAGGCGTTTCGGGTGCCTTCGTCTTATCTGCTTCTGACTGGGTCTGTGTGGTGCGTTCCGATGCTGTGTTTTATGTTCAGAGCGGAAAGCGTAACACCGGCATTGAATTCATTTCGTGGCCGTGGGTATCCTCGGCGTGCGCTAGTATCTGCCGTTCAGGTTGGCGGAGCGGACGGGACGTACTTGCTGCGTGTGGGCCATTTGCATGTCAGAAGGTCGGGCGGTTCCATGCAGGGATATACCGTAGGAGGTGCGGGGGATTCTTCGAAGCAGCACTGCGGGACCTGTCCGTCACATGCGCGCCTGGCACCGGACAGGGCGGGCACGGATCTGTAAATGTTCGACGAGAGTTGTCATCAATCGGCGTTGTTTCCAGCTTGGGCGGCAGGGCATCGCAACAAGTATAGCTGGCGACATCCTGCGAAAACCGGATGTCCTTGCGCGGCCCGTCACAGCCCGGCGTAGCACACCGGCACCGGATTTCATAGCCTGCGTTATTGGCAGACATGCAGTTCGTCACAGGTTCCCTCGCTCACATGAGCCGTTGTTGGGACTCGGGGAGGCGCCGGGTGGCATGATTCGTGCCTCGCAGGCCCGAACCAGTTTTCCCTGGTCTGCTTATCTCAGCGCCAGGGTTCCCCCTCCCACGGGAAGCACCTCGACAGTTACAGTGCCCATCCCGTCGGATGGAAGCTGCAGGGAGGATCCCAGTATGACAGGCAAAGCACTGGGGCTGCGCGCCATCGGGCACAATTGGATGAAACCTTTCACCAACAGCTGTTCGACTGACAGTGAACCCCCTCCATACATCAATGCACAATACGCTCTCGTGCCCGTCGTAACATGACGCGGCCATACGGCATCTCTACGGTAAATCAATGTCAGACGCACTGCAGTGACAGGGCGTCTACAGGCGTCTGCATCGCGCAACAAAAACACACGCCGAGGACACCGTCCCCACCCGCGTTGCCTGCGCCACCACTTCCACCGCCAATTTCCGTCAGCAGCAGGATGCCAACCGCCCCGCAGACTGAAAGGTGAGGGACGCTCCTCACAACATCGATGGCACATCGGAACTCGGAAAGCAACAGCTCCCGCTGAAGGCTGGAGCGCAGGGGCGGCGCAAATCCGCACAAACACAACTGACATCCATTCGTTCACGACCACAAACAGCAAAAAGCGAATAAGCGCCACGGACATGTGTTTAGGCGTGCAGCCGCGCCGGGCACTTGTTACAAGCGCATGGATTCTCTGTCCACCAAACACGTTCTTCGATGTTCATGGGCAGAGGAGACAGAGGCTGGGCCCCTGCAATGAGGTGCCGGTGCCGAAAGGTCCACGCTCAAGAGGCATGTGCTCAGTGGCTGAAGCACGGCCCGTCCTAAGTCGTGACCCGACCAACGAGCTCTACGCACCACCCATCCCATCCTCCAACACGGCCGTCACGCCACGTGTCGGCGCCGTCGAATGCCCGTCGCGGGTCTCCCTTCCCCAACCCATGCCTGCAGTTAACGCTACAGCAAAAACCATGCAATGCAGGGAACACGATTGCATATATGCGTCTCCACGCCTTTTCAACTCACACGCACATAGACGCGCCTCTCCGTGATATGTCTTTGCT
Source organism: Eudorina sp. 2006-703-Eu-15 (assembly GCA_003117195.1). NCBI lineage: Eukaryota > Viridiplantae > Chlorophyta > Chlorophyceae > Chlamydomonadales > Volvocaceae > Eudorina > Eudorina sp. 2006-703-Eu-15. The sequence goes on along the minus strand of BDSI01000022.1, from coordinate 1,147,137 downwards.
CCAGCCCGCCCTGCCGTTTCCGCGCCGACAGCAAACGGGGCCGACTGCAACGCTGGCATGCAGCATACCCTGCCGCTGCTCCTGGGCGAGCGGGGGAAGGGCGCTCGAGTTGCGTGACAACGTGCAGCCAGCTGAATCCGTGGCAGGCCGTTCGTGGGGCACTGCAATGCTTGAAAGGAAACATGCAGACTAGATCACCATCCAAACACTGCTGCCTTGGCTGCGTCGCCTGGCCGGGTAGGCTGTTGCCGCCCCATCAATCTGACAGGCGCGGCGGTGGCCCTTTCAACACCGGGGCGGCGAAAGCGCGCTCAAACACAACCAGAACTGGGAGCCACCACGGCCATAAAACACAATGTCGCAAGACCTAATACGCCCGTGGTCAACACCGAGCAAAGTTAACCAACATCGCTTATCCAGCTATTTTGTCCGCGACCGTCGGTAAGCCAGAGAATCTATGCTGACCGCAATTTCCTCCCACCCATAACGACGCCGATCACCGCTGAATGCGCAGCACTGCACGCCTACCTACAAGTTACCCTCTTGGGGGGCGGCTCCGCGCTGCGCGGGCACCTCACCTGCTCCCACCAAGATCCCTCCCCCCATGCTTCCGTGCCTTGCCGTGTGCGCGGCTGCATGGAAAAACAGAAACGAGCCATTCGTTAAGCGCCTCTGCACCCAGCCGCGTCAGGACACTAACAGGGGACCAGCCAAATTTTCATGACCATACAGCAATCTAACCCACTCCAACCCCCCGATTTCGTCCGCAACCTGCCTTTTCTTTCCCGAGATATAGCGCAAAAGAAAAGCAGCATCCGCACCCGAACGGTCTGTTCTGGATATAAAGACGCGTTCGGCCAGAACCACACAGACGCAGAAGACCAACCACACAACGATATCGACATCAATTCTGCAGAGCGTGTAAGAAGCGCGGCAGCCGCGGCCCCCCCCCGGAAACGCCCGCGACCGCAATCTCATTGGTACCCACAACCACCCTTCCTTCACGCCGACACAAACAGAAAAAGCAACAATGCAGAAGCAAAGAATGAAAGCATACAGTGCCTAGAAGACGCAGTCGCGCACAGTGTGACAAGCGGCAACCTTAGCGGCAAATCATGCTCTACCCAAAAGAAGTCCGCTCTGGAGGGTTTTGCCGGCCTTGCTTCCCAATTTCAAAAGGCCTTCAACGGCCTGGATTGGCATAGGTTCATGGAGAGGTACGAAACCCACTCCTTGCTTCTCTCTGCTAGTACACTGCGGCACCTTGCGCACCGGGGCTGCAAGGCGGACCCAAACAGGCTTGGTCACGCTGTGGGCCTATACCACTTGGAATGACAGCGCACCGCACTTGGAAGTACAGGTCAGGCGCAACAGCGCTATGGGTGGCAGGGCAGCCGCCGTGGCAACCGAGCCAGCTAGGCAGGCAGCATAGTCACCCGCACGATTACGTGCAACCACCACACCACCCGCCTAAGCAAGCAACAAGCACGCAAGCACGGGCGACCAACTGACACGTCACGGGACGATAACATCGCACAATACGAAGGCAGAGAATACGAATGTGAAATCGGTCGCGCCGGGCTGGCCAGCCTTGGCGCAACTGGGTCAGCGTCGGGTCAGCGCCCACTGCCTCCACAGTCAATCCCACGCTGGCCCTGCAGCCGTCGACGCGTGTGCACGCACACACGTTCCCATATACCCCGCTGGTGCCAGCAACTACCGGGCCGTGGGCTAACCCAGCCAGCCACCCAGCGCACCGCAGACAAGTCCCCCTGGGGCCGTGGAGCCCCAGTATTACGCCAACGCCACGGTTGCAGATCCAGATAGTACGCCTTCTTGGATTGACAAAAGGGCAACACGTCATGTGCCTTGCCAAGGACACGCCGCGGCGGCCACGGGCAGTAACGCCTCTAGGCCGTGACGCCGGCACAGCAGACGACGCCCGACGTGGGGTCGGTAAGCGCCGACGGCGCGCCGCCGCCCGCCCCTCGGCCGCTTCCACCGCCCACCGTCGACGTAGTCTGTGTGGCGGTAAGCACAGGCCGGCAGCTCTCGGGCTCACTGCGTTTCGTGCCCTGGGTCCGGCTGTCCGAGTCCCGGCCTTCGCTCGAGGTCACGTCCTTGCGACGCAGCATGCGGTACTTCTGCAGGTGGCTGGCAACGTTCTCCCGGGTGAGGCCGTCGATGTTCATCTCCTGCGAGGCGATGCACATGACAAGAATTAGAGTGCTTGGCCGATTACAAGGCATGTTATAGCTTAGCAAAGAAACTCGCCCGACGCAAACAAATTACCAATACAGTTTTCGCCATGATGCGCACATGCGTCTGCGTGTCCAATGCCGGGGTTGTTATCTCGGGCAGGGAAAGGAGCTGCAGCAGGTATGCACCGACGCCGACGCCTGTGCGCGCACCCGAATGCCGAGGGATGGATGCAGGCGCGTGATCAGTTGTGAAGGCACAGTTCCTATGATCGACGCGCTTCGTTTCGCCCAACTAGCGTCCGAACAGCATCTATGTTCACAACACGACAGACAGCGACGCAGGTGACAGCATCCTTCAGCGAACCGCGTCCCCATCCGCAACTGCCTCCCCCCAAGCCCATCAGGTAGGCTGGCCTCATTCCGGCCAGTGCCTTTCCTGCGATGCGGCCGCCCCGCTCTGCAGTCCGGGCAGAACTCCATTCATCGCCGCGGCCGTCTCCCCCATCGACCTCATCTCCCAGTCCCCACACTCCGGCAATCCTGCCGGCCCCACGACTGCTCATGCCCCTCCCTCGGTCACCTGCATGATGTTCTTGGGCACGGCTTTCTCGACTCCCAGCTTCTGCACGGCGCTCTCGAACTTCTTGTGCAGCTGCGGCGTCCACACGAGCCGCGGGCGCTTGATCGCGCGTGTGGACCCGTCATCCGTGTAGTCCTCCTCAGCGGCTGACTGGGACTGCTGCGGGTTGCACGAGGGCGACGGCGCGACCGGTGCAGCGACCGGCCGGTAGGCGGCCGCCAGGGCCGCCGAGTAGTCGAGGGGGTTGCCGCCGTAGCCGGGGTGGAAACTACTGCCATACGTTACTGCATGGACGCGAAAAATGGGGCGAGATTGCCGGAACAAAAGTTAGTGAATAGTTATTGACAGGTACCGCCAGGCTGGCGACGGATGGGAGAAAGGATCAATGGGGCCCCAAATCTGGCGGGCCGTGGAGGGGGCGGTTAGTTAGAAGGGTGTGCTTAGCGTGCATGTCACATGTAAGCTGATGTCATATGGCACCAAAGGTTGCGTTGCGGCGCCGCACTCCACGTCCCCCTTCCTGTCATAGATATCGAGGTAGTAAACAGTTGATGCGTGGTTGCGCCACCGTGCAAGCCAGTTTTTCGAAGCAAAACCCAACCTTCTCCTCCTCCCCTTGTTCAATCTTGGTAATATACATGTTACACGGCAGTGAGCCCCTTCCCCCTGACTTGAACCGCTGGTATGAGAACAGGCAGGCTGCAGCTTGGGAGCGCACGGCGGGCATATGACCATGAAGGCCATGGCGCAGTCGGCCCCACCTGCGGACGGCGCGGGAGAGTAGCCGTACGCGCCCGTTGCGGCAGCCGCCGCAGCCGCAGCGGCAGCGACGGCTGCAGCATTGGCATCGGGTGGTCTTGCGTAGTATGCTGAATGAACTGCACCATAGGGCGGCACCGCAGCCCCGAAGACCGGCGAGGCCGTCTGCGCGTACGTGGCTTGCGGCTGCGAGAAAGCTGCATACAGATTTTGCATCATCAGCGGGTTCTGGAACGGCATGGAGGCGACCGGTCTGATGGTAGCTCCAAGGCCTGTTTTTGGCACGGATGATGTCGTTGCGGTTGTGTTCGTCGTCGTTCGGTCCTGGTCATGTTGTGGTGCGCTTGCCGTCGTCACATCTTGTGAAAATGCCGGCATCAGCGGCTGTGAAATGGCTGAAGATGTTGCTGGCGCTGCGCGGGCCGCAGCGGCCAACGCTGCGGTGTGAGCATGAAGCGCTCCCGCAGTCTGCGCTAGAATAGCCGCCGCATTATGTTGTTGCTGTTGTTGCTGCTGCTGTTGTTGTTGGTGATGTTGACTGGCTGCGGCGAATGCTTGCAAGTAGCCCAGTGGAAGCCCCGTTGCCAGTTGCGATTGCTGTTGAATCGCCGCAGCGAACTGGGCACCGCCGAAACCGAACGCGCCCATTAGAGCAGGGTTCGTCATCGATCCGTAGAGACTCTGAGCATGTTGCTGTGGTCCTAAAGTCGGTTGGTGCTGGACTGGCTGAGCGCCTCCGAACGTGGGCAGCCCAAATGCTTGGGCCACGAGAGGGGGAATAAGGGAAGATGTCAAGGGAACGAGGCCGGCCGCCGGGTCCAGCGCTGCAGCGTCCTCCTTGATGCCATAGAAACCTTGAAGGGCCTGCACCGCGTCGTAGGCCATCGCGCCAGGCGCGCGCCGGACGTTAAGAAGGCCTGGAAAGCACCAGATTAAAGGCGCTAAAGAAGGAGAAACTAACAGAAACAGTTGTCGTTGAGAGGGCTATGAGGTTTTCTCGTGCTCGGTATCCTGAATTTTCCGTCCAATGCAATTTTGGGGATTTACACCCCGATTCGATTGTACGACCAGCGGATACCAGCTCAGCTCCACACCCTTAAGGATGAGTCGAATGCTCTCATTGGCTTCTGGAAAGACTTAATAGCATCTGGTGGCCCTTATTTATGGAAACGCGCACGGTCGTCCACGGCCCGTATCCGGCCGGCAACCAAGGCTATCTGCGAAAAGTCATTCCACTACGCAACAGAAGGCATGGAGAGGGATTCAGTGATAGGTTGCAGTCTGCCGTTTCATGGCGGTCTCCTATAGATGACGTACAGGAAATCGGCCTGCAACGAACAGAATCTGGACTGTGGTGACGCTTTAACGACCCAATTACATTACAACCCTTTCGACTGCTGCTGCACCGGACCGCAATCTTTGTTTTTTAGCCTCCGCAAATGCGGTTAGCCTTGTTGCTTTCATGTGGGCACATTGCAATGGCCGGGTACTCGCTTCTGTTATGCAAGCATGTGCCAGCTAGGCGACCGGCTGAAATTTCCATTTGGCAGGAATCCTTACTATCCTTACTTTTGATGCACAAAACCGAGGGTGTTCTGATATTGGGTACACTGATATCTCATAGAGAGTTATGTCTGGCCGACATAACAATCGCGGGTGCTCATGGCCTTGACACAGCGACATGTGTCAGCATGAATCATTTAAAGAGTACGCCACAGCTTTCTTGTCGCCATATGATCTTGCAGCCACGGTGCGCGTCCTCCACGCACGCACGCGCTTGACTGAAGCGACCTCGCTGTGAAAGGGGTGGTTGCCAGATCCTCCCATAGCCTACAGGAGCCCACATAGGCCATGACCCGAGGCGCCCTCCCACATGCACAAGTTTCCAAACACTGCCACCTCAAAAGATATTACAAACGCAGTAAACTTATTGCGTCCGCCCAACCAGATGTGGCCATTATGCAGCACCAGTGCGGGATTCCCTGGGCCATCAGGCAGTGAATGCGTGCAGGTGCGTGAGAGACGGCCCCGCGCACCGCATGGATGGACCCACCCACGGCCGTCCTCAACAAGAAAAGGGAATCCATGGAAGCGATCTTCATACGCCATGTGAGCCGTCAGGCTGAATGCTGCCACCCTGGGACGCCCGACGGAACGTCGACTCAAATCAAATAGCAAGAGATAGCCCCTGATAGCCCGACTTACTCCGGGGAGCGCCCTGTAAGGGGGCCTGGGGAGGATCCACGGTAGCAGACACGACGCACGTTGCGGACAGCGACAAGCGCAAGCCAAGCACTTCAGTGCGCCTCGCAAGCCGCTGGTTCCTGCTTACGAAGCACGACAGGAAATGCGCACAGAGCCAAGGCGTCCTTCATCCGACAAGACAACGAGGCCTCAATGACGCCCAGCTCAAGCGTGCCCGCGGCGGACGATATTCGCGCTGACGCCCCATCCGCCAGGAGCGGACACCGACGCGGCCGATACAGCCCCTACCCCCACGTCTTCCCGCCCAGCCGCAGAACGTAGCCCCACACCGCCGCTCCCAGCCCCTTATGCGAAAGACTTCGGATGACCACCAGCCATATACCTTCGCGAGGTATGATAGCTGCAACGCAGATCCCCCCTCCTCTGCACGAGCTGCCCATAAGGTGGAGATCAACAGCAGCGCAGGGTCTCCGACAAGGAGGCTTGGGCTGTCACCGATATCGAGTGGGGTCCGATCTAACCTGATTCGAATGAAGGTCCGTCTCGCATGCCGGCGCTTGAACAAATTACAGCTCCGGAACAACAACATATTGGCACAGTTACGTCAATCCTAACAGGGCCCCAGCCGCCGCTGCGGTGCCGTCCGCCTTCGTTGTAACCTCGCGGTGTCCCCCCGTTGCGACGCCCCTACCGGCAGTCCGAGGGGTGCCGCAGGTGCTACTCAGCACACCGGGGGTCCGAGGACAGCTCGCTCGTCTTCATTCCAGGAGTCCTCAAACGTCTGAGCGGCGGTCACGTTGAAGCCAGGAGGCTCCTGGTCAAACCTAATCGTGTATATCGCTGCAACAAACGACAAGCGCCAATGTCAGCGCATCTCAGGCCCAATGCTTCCGGGGTGGGCATCGCCACCGGGCCGTCTACACCCCTCTCCAACAGTGGTGCTGGCAGCCCAGCCTTCATGTGTTCGTGCATTTTGGTTGCCGGCGTGCCCAGCCGACATACGCGATGCTTCGTTCGAGGCATAAGCCAAGTACCCTGGAGCCCGCCCGAGCGGGACCCTGCGCCGCGCAAGCACCGGTACCGGTACCCCTGCACGTACAGTTGAGCAGCTGAGAACAGGTTCACAACCCGTTCTGTGATTCGCCTGCGAGCTCTTCCCAACGTCCCTCACAAGTCACAACTCATCGCATGACACAAACACCACGGCGGCAGTCAACACAACCCTTCGTTCCCCGCAGGAGAACTCCACCTCTGTCCCCCAGGCTTGGTTGCGGTCATTGGGGAAGCGGAGGCGGAGGCGGCAGGCTGCTGCCAGGCCGGCCGTTGACGCCGCCTCCCGTGCGCTGCCCCGCCATCTTCTGCACGTACTGCTCCACCAGGTGCGAGATCTTCTCCCGCCGCTTGGACCCCAGCAGGTCCCGCCGGCCGTCGTGGCCGCTGCCGCCGTGGTGGCCGCCGGCGGAGCTCTCGCTGAGCGTGTCGAACACCTTGTTGGAGGCCTTCTCCAGGATGACGCGGAAGTCGCTGGAGCTGATCTGCCCTGACTTGTGGTGCTTCTGTGGAGAGCAAGACGAGGCGAGGCGAGGGTGAGGTGAGGCAAGGCAGCAGGCTTACCGCCAGGCGAACGTCAGGGACATGTGCGGGCGGTCGATAGCGCCGGCAGACAGGAAGACAGGCGGGGTGCGCGAAACGCCTCGATGCCCAGGTGCACGCCCCGAGGCATTGGGATGCGCGCCAACGTATGCTCCCCCGGCGCAGCCGGTTGCCGGTTGTGCTCCGAAGCCCGCGCTTTCGGTGTCCCTGGATTTGAATTTTCAAATCAGCCACGAAGATGGTGCTGCCGTGGACCTGACAGCGCTACTGGCGCTCCCCCGACCAACACCATTGTCATCATCAGGGTGGCGCTTTGTTCCCCCTACTTCAACACACGCTACTCGCGGACGTCAGCCCCCGTGCCTTGAGCAGCTGCTTGATGTGGTCCACCACGGCGGCCTTGAGGTCTTCCAGACTGGAGCCGCCGCCGCTGCCACCTGCGCCGGGGAAGGCGAAGGGAGGCCCCAATGGAATCGTGACCACGCCACCACGCGGCGCTAGTGCTGCGAGTCAGGCCCGTTAATTCTACAACACTACAGCTGTCGGACGTGCGGGATTCTGTGACGCGACGCGCAGCGGCACAGACGGACTCAACCGCCAAAGCCCTGCAACCCAGGTTTTATAAAAGTTAAAAAAAAGAGGCATCTGCGAAGGTGGGCAAAGCGCCTGCGGGACATCAAATGAGGGGTCGCGTTCGCGCGAACGCTGGCGGTTGGCAGGGTTCACACACCCCCACCCACCAAAAACCCCTGAACGGGGCCCCCGGTCGCAAGCAGCGGGTTTGGCGCGCACCTGAGCTCTTGTGCTTACTGCCGCCGCTGCCACCACCGCCGCCCGCGCTGCTGCCTCCCTCCTTGTGCCGCCCGCTGCCGCTTCCGTTGGTGCTGCCACCAACGCGCTCGACGCGCTTGAAGTCCTCAAACGTGGCGATCTCGGGAAGTGCAGGACCCCGGCCGGGCCCCGCTGTCTGGGCTTCCTGCACCGGACGTGCCGGGACAGCGGACCCGCGAGGGCGCTCAGAGGGCAACACATCCACAGTAGGGCTGTAGGGCTCTTCATACATGGACAACATCCTGCGGTATTCCTACGATTCTCGCAATCGCCCGTCAACGCACGCGACAGGGCAGCAGCGAATGCCTAAGCATTCGTCATCAATGGCGGATGCCGGCTAACACAGTGCGTTAGCATCCGCCGGGGTGGCTGCCACACCGCACGTTTGTCCTCGGTGAGGGGACCGGCGTCCCACTGGGAGAGGCAGTCGTGACGCCGTGTGCGACCTCATGGCCTTAGAAACCGACCGACCGACAGACAGACAGACAGACAGACAGACAGACAGACAGACAGACAGACAGACAGACAGGCAGGCAGCCCTGCCACCTTCGTCCACTGCTTAGTGCTAACAGCCCTGTCACACACAATGCAATACATGCGTGACCCAAATCACATCAATGAGCCCGTGCAGAAACCCAAACCCACCTGCAACACCTCCGCCCGTCGCTGCGCCGCCAGCGCCGCCTCCTGCCGCGCGGCCTCGGCCGCAGCCTTGGCCGCCAGCAGCCTCGCCTCCAGCTCCGGATCCAGCCGCTGCGTCGGCGCCGCGTCGGCCGTGCTGCCCACGCCCGCACCTCCCGAGCCGCTCGCCACCTCACTGCCGCCTGCTGCAGGCAAGAGCAAGCCGCACGACAGTGCCAGCACAGGGAGTGCGCACCGGCTGGTTTTGAAGGGCAGCGGCCACGTCGAGAACGCTAATACCAATGCAGCAGACGCGGCTCATCCCGGTTGGAAAACCACCACGGAGCCCTTAGAGCCGCGCCACCTCCGAGATCAGCCCCCAGTCGGAGGGTCCCTCCGATCTGTCGAAGCTATGTAACAACGTAAGATGCGCGGACAGGCTCCAGCACTCGACGTGTGAACGCTGTTAGCTGCGTGCACAAAAGATGGCCAGGCGACGAATAATGATGAATCATGCCGTACCTTGGGCACCGGGTGGCGGCGGTGTCAGTCGTGCGCCCGTCGCCCCGTCGCTGCCGCTGGCCGTCGGCCGCTGGGACATTGCCGCCGCCGCCGCCGGCCGCGGGGCCTGCGACGAGGCGCTGGGCCCCGCTGGGGGCCTGCCGCTGGAACCTGTCGCGGCGGGGCCGAGCCCGGGCACCGCCGCTGGCGGCGGAGTCGGGCGCAGCGCCACAAAGTTCTTGGGGTTGAAGAGCGCGGGCCGCGGCGGTGCGTTCGGCCTGTCGGCGGAGCTGGTCGGGCCCGCTGCGCCGCGTGCTGACGCTCCGGTAGCGGTGGCCGCTGCGGTGAGGTTTGCGATGGACGCGGTCGTTAAGACGCGGAGGACACGGTTGGGCGTGCTGCCAACCACACCAGGCTGCGAAGCACTCAATAAGCACACGAGATCACGCTATCCTGATTTGGCTCGGTTCGGGTATCCCCAAATCATTACAGTGATGACAACGAAAGGGCGCACTTGCACGATATTAGGCAGGAGCGAATATCATCCATAGCGCAGGTGCAGTGAGCCGCCCGGCGGCCTGCGTCCAGGTCTGGGGCTAACTGACGTCGCTGCACTCGCCCCGCCCGTACCTCGCCGTTCCCACGCCGCCGCCACCTGCGCCGCCATCCGCTTCACGTCCTTGCTGCGGTGCCCCGCGCACCGCTCCCGCACCGCCGCCAATAACGACCGCACGGGGCTGCTGCTGCCCGCGGCAGCGGCAGTCCCCGGCGCATCCTCCTCCTGCGCGCCATCCGTGGACGGCTCCTCGCCCGCCGCTGCCGCCGCAAGTGCCGCCGCCAGCGCGTCCCCGGACAGCGGCAGCCGCTCCAGCAGCCGCAGCTCCATCAGCACCAAGTGCTCCGCGGAGTTGTCGCTGCAGAGCTCCTGCGGTCGGAGCAAGGAAGACGGGTGGGTGACAGAAGCCCGGCATACAGGTGGTTTGTCGTTTCTTGCCGCCTACCCCCCCCCCAACCAGCTGCTTGCTACCCTGCGCTGAAGTCCGAAACCGTTTTCATCGTGACGCGCAAGCGTGGTCGCCCTGCGTCACATCGCACGGCCTCCAAGCGGACGGCAGCCCGGCAGGCAGGTCAGAACGCAGGGGAGCAGGCAGCCAGGCAGGCAGACGACATCCCCAAGAAACACCGCACACCGATCTCACCAGGAGCCAGTCGCGCAGCCACGTCACTATCTGTGCGTCGTTGGCGAGCAGCTGCAGCACCTGCAGGCTGGATTGCTGCGGGGCGCCGGCCCAGAGACAACCCGACGGCGGAAACGAAGGACAGCAATACAGCGGGAACGAGGGAGGGAGGGGTTGTGCCTGACAATCGAGGCGAATGGATGTTGCTGGGCGCTGGTGGTGACCGTGGAGGACTCGCAGGCATGGATGGAGTCGACTGCGATGGTGTATTAAGATGTACAACCCTCTTCAATTGAGGAGTGCTTCGGTGCTCTCCCCGATGGGCAAGGGTAGCTGCCCCGGTCAGCGCCAGGTCCCGCCGAGATATGTTACGACACAAACGACCTGCATCGACACTCAAAGCTCAGCACAGCACAGCAGCACAGCACAGCATCGTACGACAGCGCCACGTGCTTGCCGACGACCGGCCCCATCCAAGTGACTAGGTTGTGGACCCGGCCCCCACCCGCTCTCCCCCCGCCCCGCCCGACGCAGCGGTACGTGCTAAACGTGACTGCGCGGCGCCCCTGCACCTGCAGCGCCTGCAGCATGACCAGCTTGGCATCCAGCCCCGCGCAGGTGGAAATCTGCTCACGGAGGGGGCCCAGGTTCCCTGCGGCGCCGGACACGTGCATAAACACGTACTTCGTCATTAGTTAACACGCGCGCGCACACTCACACGCGTGTGCGCACGCCGTGCTGCTCAGTTTACATGCCGCGGCGCGTTAGCACAGAGTACCTTGCTTTGCTTGGCAGTTACAGCATGGCAGAAATGGAGCCCCCAGGCCGTGGTGAGGTAATAGGCATTACACACACAGGCGCATTAACTGATGTTGCGTATTGCATTAAGATAGACATGGTTAGGATAATGGTGTTGCTTTGGGTCGGGCGCGTATCTCGCTCAAGACGCACACGCACACACATGCACACAAGCAGCACATGCATAAACGCCAGATGCGATGCGCTGGACGTGCTTCCGCAATGCAACGACACAGCTGCAACAGATGGCGCGGATGAAGACGACGACGATGGGCACGCACGCCTGGCACCCCGCCACCCATATGGGGCACACCACTGGTGTCACCCAGACGTCCGCTAAGGTTATCAGTAAAAACCTACAGGTGCAGAAAATCATCCGCCCTGTCATCGACAAAAGTTACTCACCGCTGCTGGCAGCCATCATCGCCTTGTACACCACCTTAACGTCCTTCCGCTCGGCCTGCAACTTGGCGATGTTCTGCTGCTGACGCTGCCTGGCAAGGTGGACACAACGCACGCGATGCGACGGGCTGGAACGTGGACGCAGGATGGAACCCGGAACCATGCCGGGTGACGAGGGAATGGCCGTAAAGGGGCGCAAAGAGAGCAAGCAAGCAGAGAAGGGCAGCGCCCCCAGAAGGTGCCGCCCGCCAACCCACGAGTCTTGGGCAAGTAACTATACCCCGTCACGGCAACATGCGACCGCTGCCGTCCGTTCATCGGCCCCAACCAGAGCTTCGCGCCCCACCTAGCGCATCTGCAAAACAAGGACGGCGTCTCAGCTTACTTGTCAAGCTTGCCCAGTTCCTCTTTGCTCTCCTTCTCCTTGGCTTTCTCCCGTTCGCTGCGGCGCGCGCCCCCGCCCTTGGCCCGCTTGGCGCCCTCCTCTTCCTCCTCGTCGCCGCCGCCCTCGCTGTCGCTGCTGCCACCCTCGCGGCGGCGCTTCTTCCGCTCCTTTTTCCCCTTCTTCTTGTCCCTCTTTCCATCTCCTTCCTGTTCTTGCTCTGCTCCGTCTTCGTCGTCGTCTTCGTCGTCCTCCAACTCCTGTTCCGCTTCCTTGTTCGCCCGCTTCGCCTTGCCCTTGCTGGGTTTGATCAGCTTGCCGCCCTTCACGCCACCAGCTGCCTTCCCCTTCACCTTCTTCTTGACCGCTTCGTCTTCGTCCTCCTCGTCGCCGTCCTCGTCGCCGCCGCCGTCTTCATCCTCCTCGTCAGCGCTTGCGTCCTCATGGCCTCCCTCCTCTAGCTCCTCCTCCCCAGGCTTATCGCTGTCCTCGTCCTCCAAATCATCCTTAGCCTTCTTACTGGCCTTCTTCTTCGTCGCCGTGCCAGCTGCCGCCTTGGCGTCCTTGGCCCGGGGCTTCTGCACGCGGCGCTTAGTGCCCCCAGCATTCTCTTCGCCCTCCGCCTCCTGCTCCTCATCTCCCGCTTCTTCGGATTCCGACTCGGACTCGACAACCTACGGCACGCGAGGTAAGGCGGCAAGCCCGAATCATGTCCAACAGTGTGGTCCTGCAGAGAAATGCTGCCACTCCAGAGTGACGCAAGCGCGCACAAGGCCCATTCAGTTATTGTTCAGTGCCAGCGATGCCACCCCGCTTCCCCAGCCACCACCCAAGGCCTGAGGCACTGCAGCGTCCCGAACAGTACTCGAGTTACGTAAACCATCAGCGCGGGTGCTGCACCTGCGCTCTGCGCCCCTTGACCTTCAGCTTGTCAGTGGCTCCTTTCCGCCCCTCCTCGCCGTCCTTAGCCCCGGCAGTCGCCTTCGATTTCGCCTTGGCCGACTCAGAGGGCCCCTGAACCGCCGCCGCGGCCTCGGCCTCCGCCGCGGCGATGAGCTTCTGCAAGGGCCCCTCATCGCCCACCTCCAGCGCCGCTGCCGTCCCCGCCTTGCCGGCCGACCCGCCGGCCCCGCTGCCTTTCAGCGCCTTCAGCACCCGCGCAGCCTCCCTGAGCCCGCTCCCCGCCATCGCCGCAAGCAGCCCGTACGGCAGCTGGTCGGCAGCGGTGTGCTCACCTGGTCATCCGAGGTGCAGCGTGGGCCAGGAACACAGCACATCTCAGGAACATTAACACAGTAATGCAGAACATGAACAAAACTCAGGAACACGAACCAGGAACATAACTCAGGAACACATCTCAGGAACGTAAAACGGGAACAGGCAGACCCAAGACGGCAACAGGCAGACGTGGAGCCCAACATGTCCTGTGTCAGGCGACCACCACCACCGCTGCCACAACCGCTGTCATCACCATCAGGTTGGTGCCCCATGCCCCCATCTTACCCGCAAAAAACAGCCGCCCCTTAATCGGGCCCGCCAGCAGCGCCATGTCTCGTGGGTCACCCCGCGGTGCCGCCAGGTGCGTGCACGCGCCCCCGCACACAGCTGTAGCCACCGCCTCCGCGCGGCCCGACCCCGCCGTGGCGGACGCGGGGGAAACGCCCCAGCGCGCAACGTGGCAGGAGCTGGGCTCCAGCTTCTGCCCTTCCCCTTGCTCGTCGGTGCGACCTGCTGCCGCGGCCGCGGCCTTCTGAAGCGCACCGACGACCTGTGTCCTCAAGTCGCTGTCAGATAGCTCCAGCGCCTGCAGGGGCGGGAGGCCGTGCAAAATTCCGAATCAGGGATGTCGTCTGGCGGTTGGCTGGTCCGCCAGGAAAGGACAATGTACTGGCAGCTTCTCCAGAGCGGCTTTCCTCGTCTGACATGCCACACATAGAACATGCAGGCGAGGTACGGTACGGAGGATTGGGAGCAAGCGACCCTATGTCCATATCACCACCACCACACCACCACTACCACTACCACCACACCACCTGCTCTACCAGGCCAGGCGCCACTCCGCCTCAGCCATGAACCGCCCTCTCTTTGACTGGTTGCATTCGATGTTGGTCTGAGTCTGACTGCTGATAGCGGAGCTGGTTTGTCCGGCAATCCTTAGCCTCCCCCCGCAACCGAATTATCCACTCGTCCCCCCCGCATCCGGCGCAAGCAGCGCACACGTGCCCTCACCGGCTTTGAGGAAGGCCCAGTCGTCACATGCGCTACCAGCAGCAACTCGCCTTCCTCGCTAGCCGCCACCGGCGGCGTCCTTCCCGGGCAAAACAGGAAGCACAGGCCATCCGGCCCTGATGGCTCTACCGCCCCCTCCGCCGCCACCGCCTCGCCAGCGCCCGTCTGTGGCGCAGCAGCTGCGGCGCCGCTGACGAAGAACGGCCGCAGCTCGCTGGACGCGCCGCCGCACACAGCGCGCAGGTCGCCACGCTGCGGCAGCCGCAGCGATACTGACACGGCAGACCCGGCGCCGACGCGCCCCGCGGCCGCCTTGCAGGCAGGCGGCGGCGAGGGCTCCAGGGAGATCGCGCCGGATTGGAGGACCGCGAGGGGGACCGCCAGCACTGCCGCGGCGGCCTTGATAGCGCCCGCTGCAAGGCATGGGTGCAAAAGGAGAAGCGCGGTTCTTTGTAAGACTGTGACCCCAACAACCCTGCCATTCGTTCCCAACCACATGTCAACAGGCGGGTTCATTGGAAAGCCGTGCATGGTGTACAGCGTGCCGTGCGCCGCAACCTGATACCCCGTGCCTGTCACATGGCGCCAGACACCATGTAACGAGTAGACGTTGTAGAGGCGGTCGCAAGGCGTGCAATTTGGCCGGCTAGGGGCCTCAGGAGCGCACGGCCCTGCCCGGAGCTCTCACCTGAATTCGTCGACACTTTGATGCCCCCGGCAAGCACCGACAATCCCGTCACCTCCACGCCGGTGCGCACATCCAGCCCCTGAGCCAGCGCCTCCACCACCCGCCTCGCGGCCGGCAGGGGCAGCAGCCCCAGCCGTGCCGAGCCCGACGGCGGCTCCAGCAGCGGTCGGCCCAGCAGGCCCGGTGGGAGAGACGGCGGCAGGAGATGCAGCTGCCGTGGCGAAACGTTGGAGAGGGGCGCGCCCAAATGGAGCTCCAGCAGCGGCAGCAGGTGGTTTCGGAGCACTTGGATGACCTCCTGAAAGGGAGGTAATGAGGGCGGAGAACAGGGCCGGGAACGACTCCGTAGTGTGGCGTGACGCATGAGTCGGAAGATAAACGCACGAGGAGACTGGGTCTGCATTGGGGGTGGGGGGCAAGAGCAGCACACAAAGTAGACCAAGGCGGATGGAGGGGAAGAAGCAGGAGCGGCATGGCGCCGTACAGCGGCTGAATTCCAGCCGGATTGTAGCCAAGGGCCGCCCCACGCTGCGCCATACCTGACGAATATGTCTCCCTGACGGCGTGGCCTCCGACTGCGGCTGCGACGGTGAGGGCGGCGGCCGGTCTGCCTCGTCCTTTCCCCTGCTGGAATCCTCCCTTCCTTTCGCCTCGCCCTGCGCCCCCGCCTCCACATCCATGGCCGCCTCCACTGTCGTCTTCAGCTCGGCCTCCGCCTCCTCTGTCATCTTCGGCTCCGCCTCCGCCTCCCCTGTCGGTTGCACCCCAGCCTCTGCCTCCGCCGAGCCCTCGCCGCGGCTTCGCTTGGCGGCCCGCTCTGACTCTTCAGCCACCGGACCCTGTCGGGGACCATCCAATCGATGGGTGGGGACAACACGCGGCAGGCCGACAGGCAGCTTTCGCGACTCGCATCCGCTCGTAGCCCGCCGCTGCAATCCCGTGTGGCTTGGTCCCTAGTGTGGCTTGGTCCATTCGCCACGGTGGGTTCATTGCAATACGGTATGCGGATCGCAACCAACACACGCAAACTCATCGCAGCACACCTGGCCCTGGCCCCGGCCGGCAACTCCACAGGTGGCCCCACTTGCCCCAGTGGCACTGCGCCACTTACCTCGCCAGCAGGGACGGGCTCCACAGCCTCCTCCCTGGCCGAGGCCGGGCGCTTCACACCTCCGGCGGCAGCATGTGGCCCAATCAGCCGCTGCAGTTCCGCTTCCAGCTCGGCCGCCAGCGAACCGGACGCAGCCGGGGCGCGCACGGCGCCCTCCGGGCCCTCGACGCGCTGCCGCACCGCCCCGAGCAGCTCAACGAGCAACCTGTGCAAGCAAGCATCCGCTTCGCGGTTAGCAGTCGGTTGCCCCCCGGTGGTGCACGGAGGTCATCGGCGTGTGCCCTCCACACCTCATGGCTGAAACCCGACGATGCATGCCAGTGCGGGGAGATGCGAACAAATTCGAGAGCGCTACATTGAAACTGCCCCGAGCTGCTGCTGCTGCTGCCAGCCCAGGACCCAGGCACCATTCCGCTGCATGCGCTGCGCCCGAGTAGTGCCTCCCACACCCACTCCGTATGGACGTCTCACCGCTCCGCCTCGTCCTGCACGGCCGGGTCGATCCGCGCAAGCCCCGCTCCCGCTGACCCCTCCGTGCCGACAGCAGCACCGGCAGCGTACAGGGCCGCCCGGTGCACCCGCACTGGGCCCCAGCCACCGCCGTTGCCGCCGCTGGCGGCCGCCCCCTGCTCCCCGCCAGCGTCTGACGCGGCGCAGCCCTCCAGCGGCAGCGGATCGATACCCAGCTGTCTGCAAAGGGTCTGCAGTGCCACGGCTCCCGATGGCCAGCGCGCCACGCGGGCATCACTCGCGGACGGGTCGCTGTCGCCTCCCTCCTGCTCCGTGCCGCTGGGCGCAGGCGCCAGCAAGGGCAGCCGCAGGGAGACGGGTCCGAAGGCAGCCGCTGCGGCGTCGGCAAGCGCCGGGACAACCTCGGCCGGCGCTGCCTCAGGCTCCGCTGCGGCCGGAGTCTCCGCCGTGGAGGGTGCCAGCGAGAACAGCTTCGCCAGACGGCCGCCCGGCTGCTTTTGTGCCTCCAGGACGGTCACCTTGCACCCATTGCGCTGCGCGCCCGGATGCGGGATGTCACCAAGGGGACGCGGATGAAGCGAGCGGCCGCGGGGATGAGTGGATAATGGTGATCAGAGCGAAGCCGACGCGCGGCACTGGCAGAGAGTGTTACGGAGAGAGCGAGAAAAGGAGTGTAGGCGCGGAATAATGGAGCGCTGACACCCGCAGTACCCCCCTCGCCTGTCTGCAGACCTCTTCCTGACCGCGCTCATCATCTGGCCGCGCACAGCCGTTGCACAATACCAAAACTCAGCTCGTCAATTGAGCCAGCGTCACCGCTCGGCGGCACGTGTTCCCCTTCGCCCTCGTTCGCTGTTTACCTTGAGCACCGTCGCCGCGACCAGGCCTGCTACGCCAGCGCCGACGACCACAACATGTGGCTCCTCCTTCGCCTGCTGCTCCCCCTTGCCTTCTTTTCCGGCCTTCCCGGCGGCAGCCGCCTTGCCGCCCTTGCCGTCCTTCTTGCCCTTCCCGCCCTCCGCCCCCTCGTCGTCGCTGACCGCCAGCGGCTCCAGCTCGTCCCGGCGGTCCAAGTTGCTGGTGAAGTAATCGACGTGCTTTCTAATTGTGGCCTTGAAGGGCGCCATGTCGCAGCCAGTCTCCGTCTGAAGCTGCTCACGGATCTGCTTCATGGTGACGACCTGCGGGGAATCAGGAGCGGGCGCAGGCGTTGGTCAGGCACGCCCTCGGAGGAGAACGCCAGAGAGGCGACCGACAGGAAGGACGCGGGGCTGATCACCCTTGTACCCTGCTCGGGCCACGCTGATGGCCCCGCCCAACTGCGGCGGGTGCGGACCGCGTGGGCCTGTTGCCGCGATTGGGAAGCGATTTGGGTCACAGTTCCCTAGTTTGTCCCCAGCGTCTACCTCGAAGTCTGCGGTGCGGAGGATGGTGTAGAGCCGCTCCACGATGTCCGCTTTGGAGGGCTGTTTTGGCTCCGCGTCCGCAGCTTCGGCGGGCTGCTGCCCAGACGCGGCGGCCGCGGGCGCATCTGGAGGCTCAGGACAAGTGCAACGCGTGAGCTTTTCCGGGTGTTAGGATTTCTGGATTGCAACGAATGAAAGGGTCAAAGGCGCCGTGGCGCTGGCAGGTGGCACCGGTCCTGCCACGCCCGTTCCCGATTGCTCAAAACTGCGATCCGGCCATCCCGGTGTGACAGAACCACGCCCAAACACGCTCCCAATTCGCTCAACCGCAATTCAGCTATCCCGTCCGGTGTCGGCACGGCCGCTGCAGGTTTGCAGACCTGGCGAGCGGAGCGCCACGCCGAAGTTGATGAGGCCGTGCTCTTGTAGGAAGGTAAACGATGGAAGCAGCACGCCCAAGAGCTTCTCTGGCCATCCATCTGCGTGAGGGGCCGTTTGGGGGAGGGCATTTGGAGGCGGGGATTCGCAGGTGGTGAACGTGTGTGAAAGACAAAGGTACCGACGAGTGTTTGTCACCCGCGTTTCAGTGGAAAGGACCATACCTTTCACAGCGTCGATAGTGAGGAGACTGTTGCAATTTGATGTCCATTTTTCTAGAAGTCTCCGCCTATCATAATGGAGTCACAAGTGAAGTCAAGCACCGGGTCATCTGCTGCGCAACAGCAAAACTCGTAGAACATCTGATCTCACTTTGCCTCTTTGTATTCATCAAGGTTTCCGCTGAACGTGCGGGTCTCCTCCAGCGTCAACGCCATGGTGAACTACGAGTGCGTTCACAAAGTCGCAAACACGCCCAAGGTGGTTCGTTATTTCATAAGGAGTACCGCGTGGCACATGTCACAATACTGGAGTAGTCCACGGGCTCGGCAGTTGACTAGGACAGGTAGTGGCATCTGTGTCTCCATTCACCAGCATGCTGAAGTGTCCTCGTGCTGCACTACATTCACCATCACTGCATCGCTGAACAGGACATCGGTTTGCGAACGGACATCTGTACGTCGTATTGGTCTGTACACCAGGTTAATGTCCGTACATGGTTTGGTAGGGACGACCCACGCGTTCACGCAAACACGTGTTACAACCATCGTCACGGGGCTACAAAACCAATTACCACCATTGCCCCGAGAACCCCGAAAGGGACGTCGTGCCAAAACCTGAAGTCGACGGCTTTTGTTCCAGAAGCACAGGGTTTCAGAAGCACACATACGCCCGCGACACCCAAGGAGAAGTATCCACCAAGTTCAGGTAAAACGCAATGCTGTAAGGAGTGCCAGTGCCAAACACATAATCCAGAACAGACAGGGAACACATCATAAGCCCGTGCACACGTCATAACATCACAGGTGGCCTTCACGCAGCACCAGCCCTGCAGTCGGACGCACAAGACTAGCGCTGCAACACCCTCCATGGCTAATGACTTCGGCTATTCATTACTGCGGACGACAATCTACCAAGACGCCTCCAGTTTCGAAACACCTCACATCGCATGTCAGCACCGAGCATAACCCGGTAGACTGGAGAATGCGCAATACACTAACAGGATTCATTTCAACCGCTTTGCACAGCCAAGTCCGGATGGTAAGATAAGCCAGCAAGAAGACAAGAAAAACGATCACACACCTCATACACGCCACCTCCCCAAGCGCCCAAGGGATGTGCGTGTGCTCCAAGGAGATGATCCCCAAAAAGTTAGGACAACTACAGCACACTAGGTAACCAGCGTAATGAAGGCAGGTGACGGCCAATAGCGGCAGCGGGTGCCTATTAACGGTACATCTAAGAAAGAGAACCCCGCAGTCATCCGCTCATGCAACCAAGCAAGCGCAACCCGGGTTCAGGACGAGTGCATTGTAGCGTGCCCCTAACGAAAGCAAAGCACGACGGCAATCGCATGTTTGATGCTAGCCCAAACGCCATAACAAACACCTCCAGCCGCAAGGCGATACGCGACATGCCTAGCCCTGCGGCCTGCATATCTCACGCATGACCCGGCGTGCTGCAGCCACCGCCAACAATGCCCCTGCTTACGCAGGCTTTCCCCTTGACCATGCACCCTTACGTCAGCTCGTTACATATCAAACCATGCGCCTGAGCCGTGTATTCAAGGGCAACACCTGATTCCCGTACAAAGATGGACTCCAGGGGCGGGGTCACCGTCTTCAGCAAAGGGACAGCGACATCTGGGGCGCGACCGCGGCGGCCACAACTGTACGGCAGTGCTGCAGCTGCTACAGTCAGACCTGCGGGACAGTTATCGGTGTGGTCCGGCCCAGAAAACAGCCCGTCAAAACACCAGACATCGGCCTCGCCTCGTCGTACTTAACCGGCCTGACACACGGGACCAGCACAGGGCAACCATACCGCCTGGCGACGGCCTGCGCGCAGGTGCCAATAGCATTCAGAGAACTGAAAGTCGCAGCTGCCGATTCAGCCCCGCTGCTACACACCGTGTCAAAGCCGATGCACCCGAAACTCCTCCCCCGGCACGAACGACATAAGCTTCCTTGCCTCCTTGGTATTACACAATCCCCTCCAGGTCAAGCCTTGAGAAAAACAGATTGAGAGCCGCCGTCTGCAAGAGCTGGATGCTACTGGCTCCATCGCACCCAAGCGTGTGCTGGGGATTCGCGAGGACTGGCTCCCCATGGACATACGCAGACGCCCCATATCCATATTCCGGGAAGCACAACTGCCCAGTGCTGTTTGCCGGTACCTCATAGAAGCTCACATTATTCTTTCAAGCAAAAGTTCGCGATGGATAGATACAGCGATGGCAGATGGGCAGTCATGCTACAGCCAGCCAAGAGGTGCTTCAGGTTGCTCACGTGCAGATGCACGTGCCATGCCTTGCGGCCCGCCGCGGCCGAAGCCCTGCCCTGCTCAAATACTTGAAAGCCCTGCCCTGCTCAAGTACTTGCACCCCACTGACTATATGAGTCAGTCGTATCTCAGCAGCGCACGCATGCCCCTCCCTCCCTCCCGTGCCGTGTCCAGTAGTCCAGAGCCCCTGCAGAGCCCCAGAGCCTACAGCGCACGGGGATTTCCTCCCAGAGAGATGCGCAGTCTTCAAGACCTAGACCTATGAAAACGCGAATCCCTCACGTTGTGCCTGTCACCGTCACACCGTCAGGAAAGACATGCGGAGCCTGCCGCTTACCACCAACTGTGTTGGTCAACCATGGTGGACGACCCAACGGGGTCACGGCGATCCGTCGCTGCGTCGCGCTTAGTGGTCGCCAGGCCGCCGCAAGCCAACTTAACTATCAAGGTGCACCAGCGCCGAACACGAGTCGCAAATGATTGTAAACCTTAAAAATAAAGTCACCTCTTATACGCCCACAGACCACAGCCGATAAGTCTTGAACATACAAGCACGCCATAACATGTCAAGATCATTGCCCCAGAGCTCGCCCGCCAAGGATACCGTCTTGAATGCTTCCAGCCCGAGCCTGCGTGGCCATGGACGTGTCCTTGCCGGACGACGCTAGCTACGCCCCTCGCTCATCTGGTCGCGCTGCCGACGGACACCGCAGCGGGCTCCCTGGCCAGCTCTGCCGGCCCGGGACGGTCGCCGCCGGGCGTCGGCGCGGCGGAGTCGGCGGCGGCCGATCCGAGCGGGCCGGGGATGATACTCGGGCGGCAGTACAGCGATGGCCCCTCGGCGCTCAGGCCCTCCGAAACGTCGGGGTAGTGGATGCTGAGGGACGGCGATACCAGCGACGTCTGGGACCGGAGGCTGCTGTCGGATTGCGACGGCAGCAGCGGCGGCGGGGCGCCGCGCCGCTGCGAGGGGGTCGCCGAGCCCAGGGGTGACGCGCGCGGCGCGCCGCCGGGCGGCGCCGCCCCAATCGCGATATCCGTCGGCCGTCGACCGGGTACCATAAACACACCCGCACCCGCGGCGCCGTCGTTGCCCACGCGCGCGCCGGCACTGGCACTGCGATCGATTCCGGGCACCGACGCTGCACTCGCGGACCTGGGTCCGCGCGCGCTATGGGCGGACGAGACATCCGCGACGTCGGGCAGGTCCTTGTCAGCATAGTCGGCGGCGACCTGGCTTGCAGAGACGCGGGCACAGTCGATGGTGCTGCTGCCGGCGGCGACGGCGGCGGCCACGCCCGCCGCCGGGAGGAACGGCGACAACGGCCGGGCTCCCTGGACGGCGTCCGCAACGCCGGCTGTGCCCGCGCTGCTTCCGTTGGAAGGGTGCGTGAGGGGCAGGGGCGGCTCGGGGTTGAGGAGGCTGCCGGCCGCGCTCGCGGGGTCAAACCTGACGGCGCCGTGCACGAATGGGCCGCACGTGGACCGCGAATGAAGAGCCTCCTCGCCGTCACCGAAGTGCGTCCAACCGGGCCGAACTGAAACCTGCTCCGAAACCCGTGCTGAAGACGCCTCCGATGTCGCCACCGGTAACGGCGAGTTCGGTCCCGGCGACGGTGCACCTGCCGGCGTCGGCGGCGGCGAGATGCGCATGCCAGGCGTCGTCAACGGCGACTGCCCGCCGCTGTGGGTTAGAGGCGGCGACAGCCCTGGCCCTGGTGATGCCAGCGGCGACAGGGGGGACGCCGCTGGCAGCACGTGTGCAGTGGAGGATTGCAACGACGGCCGCGGCAGCGGCGACGGGATGACTTCAGTTGCGTCGTCGTCCTCCTCCTGCAGCGCTGTGAGCTTCGTGGGCGGCGTCTGGTGCAGCCATGGACGGCCGCAGGCCACGCGTGGCGTGGTTGTGTCTTGCCCGGGTGACGGCGAGCCGCGGTGTAGGGCCTGAGGGACAACACGGCCCGCGAGCGACGGGGCCCAGGTAACGGGCAGTCAGCCCGAGTGCTGAAAAGTACATAAGCGCATCCAAAACACGGCGCCCGGAAACGGGCAAGAAAACAGAACTACGCCAGGGCCTCAAGCTGGGTGTCATCCACCCTGCACAACACCTCCTCCCCCCAGCAATAATCACCCCAAGGCGGTGCTGGTGACAGGGCAATGCTGGTGAGGACCTTGCTCTGGAGACCCGCATCGCAGGTCACTCGCAGCCTCCAAAGGCTACGCAGTCCCAGAGCCACAGAACCCGCCAACCTGGACCCTTTCCCCGACGACCTACCTGTGCCAGCATCTGATCGTCAGGGATTGCCCCCATCGTGAACGCGTCGTCGCCGCCGAAACCGCCGGCGCCACCGCCGGATGACAACCGGTCCGCACCGCCGCCAGAAGACGACACCGGCAGCACCGCACCGCCGCCAATCGTCGGCGCGCGGCTAGAGGCGCCGCCGCCAGTATGCGTGCGACTGCTGGAGGGGCTTGGGTTGGCCCGCAGGACGTAGTCAAAAACGATACCGGGGCTGCTCATGCCGGCGCCGGCGGCGGAGCGGCGTGCAGCACCTGCCTGCGAGAACGAACCTAGGGAGGCCTGGCCCAAGCTCGCAGGGTAACGGTCATCACCGCCGTGCCAGGCGGCCAGCGCGGTGGCGGCAGCAGGATTGCCGGCTGCGACGGCGGCCTCTCCCGGGGCGTCGGAGCGCTTCCACGTGCCCTGTGGCGGCATGGACCGGGACACGACGGCAGGGCACAAGCTGACGGCTGAGAGCGTGGCGGCCCGCACTGATGCAGACGACGAGACAGCTGGGCGGCAGCAATGCTGCGCACGCGACCTCCGTTGGCCCCTCGCCCCGTGCGCGCCGCACAGCAGGCCAGACGCAGCACGAGGCGGGGGCAAGACGCTGGAATCCCCCCCAAGGCCTGAAACTCTTACGTCCCTAGGCTGAGGAATGAGAACCCCTCGCAGCAACTGCACGCACCCTGCGGCGATCCTCCCACACGAGTTCCCTCCTTTGCGCCCACTGTCATCGGCCCCCAATGATAGCAAGAAACCCCGCCGCCCTGGCGCACGTTGCATCGGCGCACAGGGGCACCCGGCCGCAAACACAGACAGTATAACTGTACCCAGAGACACCTGGCCTCTAACGTGCCCCTCTCAAGGTCCAAATCAGGCGTTCGCGCGACCCACGCACCCTCAGCATGTGCACCGAAGATCCTTCCGCCTGCGATACCGCTGGCGATGAGGCCACCGATGCCGGCATCTTGCTCCACACAATCCCAGTCTGCTGCGCCGCCAGCGACAGCAGCGGCAGCCGGTCAAGCGACATGGCCATCGCGCCGCCCCGCCCGCCGCCCGCCCCGCTGCCGCGGCCGCCGCGGCCCCCAGAGCCTGCCAGGTCACCGAGCCGGCCAGCCGGACCCTTGTTAGCAGCGGCGGTCGCCGCCGCCAGCTGCGCTGCCACCGCCGTATCTGGCAGGCCCTCGTCTGCGCCGTTGAGCCAGCGGAGCAGCATCGAGGATTTGGACAGGGGCGGGCCCATGTTGGTCTCCGCTGGCTGGAAGGGCTCCGCCATTTCCACCTCCGCAGAAGGCTCCACGCGCGCGGATCGGGACACCTGGTGGGTGAGTTTGACCACAGACGCAGTGGGTACCAGCCGGGCGCACAAACAAAGCGGATCAGTTGCGGAATATGGAAAGACACATATCGACATATGTGAGATGGGACAACAGGTGGGTCCGGGCAGAGGGGTCCCGATACCCGCGGAGGACATCGTTCCTAAGATGCTAACCGCAAGCTGGTGGGGACCACCGCCCGTCCAGGCAACACAAGGTTAAGTCCTTTGCCCTGTGCGGCGTGCCACTGCCCGGCCCCGGCTGTAAGATCCTGACCATCGAAGCCTGACGCTAGCAGTGACAGCCGGAACCCCAACCCATCACGGCGACCGCACCTGCAGGTGCTTGTCCTTCATATTGCCATTGCTGTTCCGCAGCAGTCCTTTATGCACGACGAAGAACTGCGCCATACTATTGCCCACGTTGCTTCCGACACTGCGGCCGCGGAAGAAGCCAATCTTCCGCCCAGACGACCGCTGCTGCGATGAGCACGGCGACGGTGGGAAGGACGGAAACACTGCCGGGTCGATGCCCGCTCCTGCTGCACTGTTGCTGTGGCCCTCGCCCGTCACCGTCGAGATGTCGGTGCGGGCATTCCCGTCGAAACTGGCATCGTTGTCCACGCAGGCTGAACGGCCACCGCTATCATCCCCGCCTCCGGCGCCAGTTGTGGCTCCGCTGACGCCTCGCTGCGCGCTCGCCACGACATCAGCCTCGCATGGTCCGGACAACGGCTGGTGTGGGGTTTGCGCCATGGCAACCGCCTCCAGGTCCACCGCCTTGGCCCTGGGGCGTCGACGAGACCGCGTGGATGGACGGAAAGGTCACAGATCAGCCCTTCCGGGTCGCGACGTGGCAAGTCGGGCAAGGGGTTGTGTGTTTCCAGGGTTGGCATGCGGCATGTACAGCAAGGCGAGTGTCTCCGTGCCGTGAAAACGCAACGCGACTGTTCGGGTTAAAACCTGCCTCCAGAGCACGAGTAGGCGCCGGTGTGGCATAGGTAAGACCTCACTCCATGTCCGCGAGGCCCAGAGGCCGCGCCCGGGCCTTGCAGGGCGTGCCGTTCTACATGGCCCGATGTGCCCATACTCTAGGACGGAAAACCGCAAATACACACCAGAAACAGAGGGCAGCGGGAAGCTGAGAGAGCCCGTGCGTCGAGCCAAACCCTATGCACGGCGTGTCACCTACTTGCGGTGGCGTGAACAATCATTTAGTGGAGTCGGGTCAGCGCCAGCCCCGGTCCGGTGTACGGCTAGCCTTCGGCTTGCCATGTAACCTCTCCTAACTCATCCCGCGAGCAATGAGGTTCGCATCGCCAAAACACGAGAGGAGCAAAAACATACGCCTGCCACCAGCCGGTCCTTAACAGGCGCGCAACATACTCACTCACCATGTCAAGTCACCGGTTTGACGCAGTCGGGATCCACGTAAGCAACATACGAGCACACCAAGCAGGCCCAGGAGAAGAGCGCCTCCCACGCTGCCAATCACGACGCCAGCGATTTGTCCATCGCTGAGGTCACCTGACCCGCTCGCTGCGCGCAGCATGATCAAGGGAGGCGATACTTTGCAGCGCATATCGCCCTCGGATTCCGAAGGCGACCCATGGGGGAGGCAGAGCTACAATTGGAGTGGGCACGGCAGGGAAACCCACCGCCCCAAGACATAGTACACATAACTGCCGTGAAGCTTCCTGATAGCACCAAGTAGGACCCAGTACGCTGAGCACAGCGGCGAAACACGGTGATCAGACCATAAACATGTGCGACGGTTGCTCTGCTTGTGGTGTGACAGGCCGTTCGCGCTCACAGCTGTCGCGCCACTTGCGCAAAATGAAATACGACTACTCACCATCCACCGTGCAAAGGCACGTAAGAACAGTATGACAGACGAGTGCGACCGTAGCGTCCGGAAGTCGTGTAAGTTGCTTTCCCCGCATCCTGCCAACTATTCGGCGGGTCATAGCGCAAAACGGCAGTTGGAGCTCAGAAACCGCAGCGATAGGAATGTAATTTCGTTCAAGTTTTTAATCAGTTTAAACTATAAAAGCAAGAATCTGGTAAGCGCAGGGCGGGCAACGCTACCAATCACGAACTCCAAGACCAACTCCGATCGAATAGCGTGACTAAAGTATATAATAAGCAAACGTAATTCTCACCTTCTCGAGAAATTGTGCAGCAGGCGCCCAGCTGAAAGGGCCACAGCTACTGGTTTGCGCTCGCAACCCCACAGCCTCGCGATGCGGTTATAATTAAGCCAACGCAGACGGCATGCCGAAAGATATCACCCTATTGCATAAGGCATGGCAAGTATGGGTGTTGGGTGCCTGGTGGTTATTAACTTGTAGAGCTATCTGTATCTGGACCGTGTCAGTGCGGACGACGCAAACATGAGGCGACACGATGCTCGGTCCGCATTCTTGCTATTGGTACATTGATCGCCCTTACGTTTGCCGTCTTCGCGTTGCCGTTCTGCGACGACACATGCCGTACATTCTGACTTGAATAGAAAACCTGCATGCGATGAATGTCATGGTGCCTCATGCTGTCGCGGTTACCACGTCTACGAGTTTGGCAAGGCAGAAGAGCAGGCTGTGGCGGCATTGACCACCGCAACTTTCAGAGTTCTCTTTAAGTCCCGACCGATCGCAGCAGCCATGGCGACGTCACTGAGGAAGCCATTAATGAATTATCCACAGGTAAATAAGGGAGTTCCCTGAATTATCTTTGCCGTTTGACTGACGGGAAAAGTGTCGCAATAATTTGACCCATTCCTCAAGCTCCCGGGGCCATTGGTCAGGGTTATGTGCAAAGGGTCATCACTTGAGCGTGACCATGCAAGGTCCCTGGCGGCACCTTGGGACGCCACGTTCAAACCGCACCAAACAGCAGAGCTTCACATCACCGCCGATGGCACTCTGCATGCATTAAACTGTTGTAATTTAAAAGCTTTGTGCAAGACGTGAGTGGTCGCGACCGGGTCAAACATATATGAAAGGGCCTGAAGTACCGCGCCGTCACGAGGCTTGGTCTGTTTGCCTTTCCTCGCTGTGCAGGCTATCGGCTTTCCGCGTGTTCAGCGTCGCCGGTTCGCAATGCGGGCATACCTTACATCGGATATTCCGCCCAATGTGCAAGAGGCCCGCGAGTGGATAGCTGCGTGGAAGGCACGTCAAATTCCGCCCAATGTGCGAGAGGCCCGCGAGTGGATAGCTGCGTGGAAGGCACGTCAAGCGCCCCCAGCGGCGCCGCCAGTTGTGACGGCGCCAGTTGTGCCCAACAATGTGCGAGAAGCACGTGAGTGGATTGCCGCGTGGAAGGCGCGACAGGTCCCTAAGCCTGCGGACGAGAACGCTATGCTCGCCGGAGATGTGACGGTCGAGGCCACACCGCAGACTCAGAGCCCGGGGCCGCTTACTGCGGCTGACGGGACCCTAACCTTCAGCCAGGCGCTGCTTGACAGCTTGTCGTACGACGACTTGCTCAAGGCCTTGGCTACCAAGAAGAACGCGTTATAAGACAGTCAGCGTATTATTAGTATTCGAAAATTACCGTTGATCGAAGCTTGTTGCGTCGTTAAAGCGTACCGTGCACACTGATGGCACATCTCAGTGGCGCTCGTCCGTCGTTGCGTGTTCATGGAGATTCGTGCATGCCGTTGGTCGAGCCGGATGCCGTAGACGCTGCTCGCTTCACTTCAAATAAAAGCCAAGCCCCGGATTAGAGCGATAGGTGTGTGGTGTTGCAAGGGTGGGCATGCGGGCTGGTACGTGAAAAATTCATGATATGCGTGTGGAATCTTATATTTCGTACAAGGTGTTTTGATTCTCTTGAGATTGAGTTGACGTTGACGCGCAAGGCTGTTACAGCTGGAACAGGTTGGGCAAGTCTGCTGGTCGGTCTTCGGGGTACGGCACAGCTGGACGCCGCATCATTGTGCTAACTAATCCTGTCGCGTTCAATTGTGCGCTATGTCACTCTCCGTCCGTAGTACCTTTTTCATGGCGTTCAGGCGATGTCTTCGGTCACAAAATAAGGACAACTGAGAGATTCGTGGTGGAACACGGGCGCTGTGGTCGGTTACAGAAAGCGGACTAAGGTGTACGATTCCTCACGGCTGTTGCTTTACGGCATTCACAGGGATGGTTGAGACGGTGTCTCCTCGGCGTTTTGGTCTGCTGGACTTCCATGTTGTAAACTGTGCGCTGTGGTAATGGTTTCACCGCCCATGTAATACAGCTGCTACCCAGTGCTGGCCGTCCTTCCTTGGACAGTATTCTGGGGACGGGTGATCGGTTACAGTGTGACGAGAGATCCGCACGGTGCACCGGACACAACCGCATGAAGATAGAAGGCCGCCTTACTGGGGACCACCACGGCCGAAGCCACCGCCGAACTGCGGCTGGTACGAGCCCGGAGCGCCGGCCTGCATGTAAAAGATGGGCAGCGCAATACAGCAAGAGTTGAGTGCAACCAATTTCGTCGGTATCCAGCTATGCAACGACATATATGCCAACCTCCACGATTGCCTTAACAGCAATGCCCGATAATCCCACAGGCGAACAAGGAAAACCGCGCAGCACCCACGTTTGCAACAGAGCCGATTCTACGCAGTGGACGACACGTGCACCCTGCATGCCAGGATATGCAAAGCTATCTGTGGTGCGAATTCACCTTGTCAGCGCCGCGTCCGAAGCCAGCGCCCTCGCGAGGAGCGCCGCGGTAGCCCTCGCGGCCTCCAGGGCCGCCGAAGCCACCCTGAAAAAGCATGGCACGTCAAGAGAGCCACACCCGTCCAGTCACTGTTGGCATCAAGTCTTGCTTAACGCTTAGTTGGGAACTTCACAGTACACGGCTGTGCACCAACCCGGTTAAGGTTGCCACGCCAAGCAGACTCTGCCCAATTTCAACCCTGAAGGTAGACCATGCCTGAATCGTAGAAAACGCGGAAATGCAGATTCAAGTTTGATCATAGACACGGACAGATCGACACACCTCGCGGCGGGGCGGCCGGTCGCCGCGCATCGGCGGGCCACGCTCCAGCGGGCGGGTCGACTTCTTCAGAGTGGCGGGCACGATCTCGCTGGGCAGGTTCAGGTACTCGCGCAGGTAATCGATGCCCTTGTTGGTCAGGAACCTATGCTCATGCATGACAATGGGCGAGAGATGGAGCGGAAAGGTCGGCACGAGAGACACACTTCACGCTGGGCAGTGTGCCGACCCCTCCTGCTCAGGCCTGGGCAGGAGCGCTAGAAAGCCATCCAGACGCCCGTTAAATAAAGTTTAATCAACCGACAAACACCATGCACAATACGTCCACAGTCCTGGGATATTGCCTCTATGTCGCAAGTTTGGGTATGGAGAGCACGTCTTTATATCTCGTGCACGATGGGAGCAATATCTTCACCAGTGGTAGTGGAACTACTCAAATCAGGGCCTGCCGAATCCTTTCCTGCACCACCCCGCTTCCTACCCCACCTCGTACCCACCAGTAGTAATGCCTCCAGGAGAAGCGCTCGGTCACCAGCTCCTTGGACTTGAAGCTCTGCATGAGCTTGATGACCTGCAGGTTGGGCACGCCGGGGATCTCCGAGTGCTCCTTGAGGTTGAAGTCCTTCTCCGCCTGAAGGACGCCCTCTGCGCGGGTAGTCAGCCAGATACCGAAGGATATCAAGAACTCATCATGTCAGGGGCGATGGGCGGGTTGGCGCTGGGTAATGAGACTCAGTCCAACGCGGCAACGACCAAGGCCCCAGGAGGACCGCTGCCGGACGCCGTGGTTGCCGCCGCAGAAAGCTCAACTCACCCTTGAAGAGGTACTTGTACACCTCCCTGCGGTTCTTCTTGGGAATAAGCATTTTTGCTGTTGGCCTGAGCAGAAAGAGACAGCCACCAAGTGGAAAGTTGGGACCTCTCTTTTACGCGTCGACTCGAGGTCGACTCGACTCCCGCTGCACACCTACAACCACACAATGCGGGAGCAGCTCTTCTATGTGTGCGCACGAAAATGGATGGCGGCGCAGGTTGTGGACTACGCTAGATGGAGAAGTCACAAAAATTTATGACAGATACACACCTGAGGTGTGAGAAGAGTCCAAGGATGGGGAAAGAGGGCCACACCGGGGTCGACGGCGGCAATTGTACCCGGTAAATGGTCGTACTTGAACCCCCGACAAAATGGAGAAAACGTTCCAGTTCATCAAACCCCTCCATACTTACATGAAATCCATGCAGAAGGCAGCATATTTTCTTACAGTTTTGAGGCAGCGCTTACAGTCGTCAATTCTCAAGTGGGTTTCGCGACGGAGTATTCTCGCTGAATCTTACACCCTGCGCACATCTTTGGTGTGAGGCTTGACAGTGAAGATCCCTATTTTGCAGCATGACTGGTCAAGCGCAGCTCTGCACGAAAGCGTCATCCGTTCGGCGCCTGGCCTGTGGTTGAATCTCAATGGACCGTCCCTGCAGTGCTTCAGAAGTTTAAGCCTTTGCGGTTGCCTGATATTTGCTGAGCGTCACGGTCAACGGAAGCCATTGATGTTTGTCCCGGAGGTTGTCAGGGTGCGCTAACGATTAGCTGTCGGAAGCCAGCTGCTAGATTGCCTTCATAATTACGGAGCTGGAAGGCTTTGCTGGCCAAGCAGGGTCGCGAAGCATACCGTCTGCCGAGTCCTGTTTTCCTGATTGCGCCGGCCCCGGACGCGGGCAAACATGTCATCACGTGGTCATCGAGATGGAAGAGGTGGTGGTCCCCGTGGCGACTATCGCAGGGGTCCTCCTCCCTCCCGCCAGATGCCCAAGGGTGATCGCGAGCGTATCAGCCACGACCGCAGGGGTCCCCACTCTGCCGCGCCACCAGCCGCTACGTCATCCTGGCCCTCAGGTCCCACTCCAGATCGGGGGTATCCTGGCGGTCAGTACGGTCCCCCTGGAGCCGAATTTGGAGCTGAATTCGGAACCCAGCATCAGACAGCTCCCTTCCAGCATCCCCACCCCGAGGGAGAACCCTGGGGTGCCAGGCGCGAAACTTACGAGCGCCAAGGCCCCGCGTACCCTGGCCAGGGCCCGCCCGATGCAGCGCGTGGTGCGGTCTTTACCCACCCCCCAGGCACAGGCGGCTACCCCGAACCACCACACCCGGAATGGGGCCCAAACCCACGGGCTTACGCAGGCCAGGCTGGCCATGCCAACGAACATTACGGTGATGGAGGAGGACAAGGCTTCTACGCCTCGCAGGGTCCGATACAAGTAAAGCCAGGTGCGATACTGGAAGTGGCGCTCATCAAAGGGGATGACGAGGACGCAATGCGCGCTGTGTGGCGGGGAGCGTGCTGATATCCTGATAGGCAACTGTTCGTACTAGTTATTTTTGCCGTGTTGTCACTCATTACCAAAAAACCAATTGAGGGTCTAGGGAACAGGGTATTGCAGCGCATCTGACCTGCTGGATCATACCGTTCATTTCATCCATTTGGGCGTGGGGAAAACGTATGTGGGGTTACGGACCGCTTCTCGGCCGTCAGCCTTGATCTCTTGAACCGCCAACACATCAAAAGCTTTCCTCACCTCATGGCGCGCAATTTGACCAAGCTTTCGGGATTCAGTTTCGTGTCTACGGTTCGCAGTGCCTCCCTCGTTTGCTGCACAACAGCTGGCCCATCCCTTCAATTACGCTTGCCATGCGAGCCGGGTGCGGTATGGAGTCGCTGCCGTGAAAATACTTTTGCGGCATTGTCAGCAGAGAAAAGCTGCAAACGCTCTTGATGAGGATGTTGCTTGATTCGTGGGTAGGGCCGCGAGACTGGCCATGCATTGCGCCTGGACCGACCCGGACCTTGGTTGCTCCATGCCACTGCGCGCGGCATAGGCCCGCATAAAAGACGTGCGCAGGTCTGCCCTCGACTTGAAAGGGTTCTACAGAGCTGACAAAGACTGTCGGCAACGTGGATTGGGGCTTTTAAACGTGATGGGCCTCGTGCCCGTTATGAGATCGCAACGGTCGACCAACTCCGTAGCGCGGTGCGCGGCGTGAAACCTTACACCGGGGCCCACCAGCACACCTTGGCGAGCCCATCCTGGGGCTACCGTGAAGCGAATCTCCCTCAACGTACGAGTATGTGGGACCGGCGCCATTCCCTGGACCGTTGGCCATGTTTCGTCGCCGCCCTGACATTGGTCGGGCCCGACCACTCCCCAGAGGGGCTTCAGACCCAGGTGGCGCGCTACTACTTGAAATAACCGACGCGGCGGGGCCCCCAGTGCTAAGCTCCTGAAAGTGCCTAATCCGATTCCCTGCCCTGCGCGCCTGTGTGCATTTCATCCTTGCGCGGCCAACAAACAAACGCATCGTTGTATTGATGTCCCAGATGAACGCTCGTTTCAGTCCGCCGTCCCGTTCCGTGTCCCCCTCCCCCCCTTCGCCGCCATGCCCATGGCTGTCATGCGTCTCTTTTGCGCACAGGCCCGCCGGAAGCGTCGTACGGTTCGTACCCTCCGCATGAAGCAGCCGGGCTCGACCATCACCCCACACACATCCCGCACCCAGGGCCCCAGCCCCAATACCCTCCTCTTCCGTCGGGCCCGGCCCGGCCGCCGCTGCGCATGGATGCCCACCTACAACGGCCGCAGCTGCAAGAACCACAGCAGCAGCCACCGCTAGGGCCGGAAAAGCGCGTCAGCGACGGCGCGAACCAGGCTCCAGGGTACGGTGCTGCGGCTGCAGGGCCCGGTGCGGCTGGGCCAGGGCCCAAGGCCGGTGAGAACCGCCTGCAGGGCCACACCGGGGCCAGTCCTGCCGCGTGGGGTCCGGACCCCAGGCAGGGTCCGCCGCCGGGCGCGCGGCAACCCGATAACGGGCCAGCAGCCGCCCTCACGGGCACGGCCGTCACAGGCGGCACAGCCGGCGCCCCCAAGCCGCGACCGTCCCGTTGGCGAGATAGCGCTGACGTGAACGCAACGAAGCCGGTAGACGCGGGCAGGACTGGGCCTGGTGATGGGTTGCGGGACAAGGGGGGTCCAGAGGGCGTGGCGGCCCAGCCGTTCAGTGCAACTCCTGGCGAGCTGGGACGGCAGCCGCCGCAGCAGCAGCAGCAGCCGCAGTCCTACATGACGGAGCCCGGCGGCTACCACGGACGGCCTGGGGATGGCGGGCCGCATGGGCACCATGCGGCACCGGGGCCAACCGGGTGGGAAGCGGCCGAGGGCGGCAGACATCATGCGGCGGCGGTCGCATGGCAGGGGCCTCCAGGTGGACGGGGTGCCGACCCATGGGTCAATGGGCATCCGCAGCAGGACGCGTACGCACAGCAGGGGTACCGCGCGCCGGCCGACCAGCAGGCACCGCCGGGCCCAGGGTATCCGCCCGGGCCGCAGCCGCCGTACCCGCAGGAGCATCACGCAGCTGAACAGCAGCAGCAGCGGCAGCAGCTGGACCAACATCAGCAATACCCACCGCCGCAGGGGCGGCTTCCCGAGCCCTGTCAGGCCATGTCATCAGGCATGCACGGCAGCTTTGGTGCAGGACCCGCCTGGCCGCCACAGTACGCGGGGCCTCCAGCCATGGGTGAGCCCAACGGCCGACCGCCGGAGGCGTACCCGCCACAGGACGGACCCGCGGATCGCGGCTTCCTCCCGCCAGGACCCATGGGACCTGCCCACGTCGGTGTACAGCCTGGCGCAGTGCAGCAGCCGTACAGCGGTCAACATCCTGATGGCCAGGAAGCGCCGCCGTACATGCAGGGGGGCGCCGGCCCTCAGTCGCAATTGCACCCTGCGCAGCAGCAGTACCCTCACCAAGGACACCCCGCGCAACCACACGGCGCCAACCCCTTCGTGTCTACGGATGCCTTCCCGCCCGCGGGCCCCGCGCCGATGCACGGTCTGCAACCGCCGCAGCAGGGCCCGCCCGGCCAGCACTACCAGGGCGCTCCCGACCCTGCAAGTCCGCAAGCGCAGCCACCCAGGCCGCAGAAGCGCAAGTCGAGGTGGGACAATGACCGTGCAGGCGGCGGAGTGGAGGGACCCGCGGGGCCCGAGGGCGCCGGCCGGCCCCCAGCGTCGCACGACCAGCCGGGCGGACTCGCCCCGCCAGGGCAACCGTACCCAGGCGGACCCCAGCACCCGTACCAGGGCCCACACGGGAACGGTGCGGCCGCTCCCCTTCAGCAGCAGCAGCAGCAGTACCCAGGCAGCCACCAACCGCCGCCTGGCTACCAGGGAGCCCAAGGCCCCGGCGCATATCCACAAATCGCACAGCAGCATGGCTACCAGCAGCAGCAGCAACAACAGCAGCAGCAGCAACAACAACAGCAACAACAGCAGCAACAACAACAACAACAACAGCAGCAGCAACAACAACAGCAGCAACAACAGCAGCAGCAAGAGGAGAGGAGGCAGAAGCGCTCCCGATGGGACCCAGACCCGTTGGCGTCACAGGGCACCCAGCAGCCCGAGCCGACGCAGTCCCAGCTCGGGCCCGGCGGTGCGCCCTACCCGGCCGCTGTCCCCGGTTCCGAGTACCCTAGGGGGCAGCAAGGTCCCGACGGCGCCCCGGCGGGTCTGCCGGCGCAAGGCTACAGCCTGCCGGCCGGCCAGCAGGCCATGCCCTCGCAGGTGCCACAGTACGATGCCACGCATGGCCAACCCTTGCAGTACAGCGTGCAGGGTCAGGTGCCGTACGGGCAGCAGCCGGCAAGGCCGGGCCCGGACGGAGCTGCGGGGGCACAGCACCCGTGGCAGTTGCAGGAGGGGGTACGGCAGGAGAGCGAGCGAGCGGCGGCGCCTCACGGGGCTGGTCCGCAGGGGCATGTGCCGCCACCGCAGCAGCAGCAGCAGCAGCAAGCACCCATCTCTGGGCCGCCGCCCGCGCTCGGATGGGCCACACAGCCAGGGTCCACGCCGCAGCAACCTCAGCAGCAGCAGCAACCTCAGCAGCAGCAGCAGCAGCAGCAACAGCAGCAACAGCAACAACAGCCGCCGTGGGCTGGGTTGCCCTGGCACGCTGGCGGTGCGGCACCGATGCAGGCCTCGGGTGCCGGCGCACAACCTTCGCAGCCCCAGACGCAACCTCAGCTGAGTCCGTCTCATCCGGGGACCACGCAGCAGCCGCAGCTCAGCCCGCCGCACTCGGGGTCCGTGCAGCAGCAGCAGCAGCAGCCGCAGCAGCCTCCGCCTCAGCAGCAGCAACAGCAGCAACCCGGCTCGCAACCTTACCCTACGCGGCCACCACAGCAGCCGCCACCACTGCAGCAGCAACAGCAACAGCAGTACCAGCACTCGTACCCGCAATCGTACCAGCCGCCGGGATCGGGGTCCCAGTCGCGCCCCGGCGCGCCAGACCCGACACACCAAACCCCAGCAGGGCAACAGCAGCCGCTGCAGCAGCAGTACGGCGACCAGCCTATGGCACGGCAGCTTTACGACCCGGCAGCCCAGTATGACCCGGCAGCGCCACGCCAATCGCCGCCCCACCCCGAGCCGCACTTGCGCTCGCCGCAGCATGGGCAGCACCCGCAGCACCCACACCCATACCCGCACCAATCCAGCGGTGGCGTCGGTGGCCAGCAGCCTCAGGGCCACTTTGCGAAACCGTCAATCGTGCAGCAGCAGCAACAGCCGCAGCAGCCGCAGCAACAGCCACAGCAGCAGCCACAGCAGCAGCTGCAGGCTTCTCAGGCCGGGACGACCGTCTCAGAAGCCTGGCCAGGCTATGCGCAGCAGGCGTTCGCGCATGGCTATCAACAGCTGCCCCCGCAGCAGGCCCAGGGCTATCCCGTGCAGCAGCCGCAACAGCAGCAGCCGCAACAGCAACCGCCGCAACAGCAACCGCCTCCTGGCTATGCTTACCTGGCAGTGCCTCAGGCCCCGCAGCCGCAGGCCCCGCAGCCGCAGGCCCCGCAGCCGCAGGCGCAAGGGCAAAGCGCGCCTGCGCCCAAGTCCGACCCTCTGGCGGGCCTGGCGCAGCAAGGGCAGCAGGCTTCACTTCAGCAGCAGCCAGTTCAAGTCCAGCCGCTGCAGCAGCAGCAGCAGCAGCAGCAGCAGCAGCAAGGGAGTACCAGCTTCTTGCAGCCGGACCTGCTGTCCAGCACGCTGGCCGCGCTACAGCAGCACTTCAGCCAGCACCAGCCGTCATCAAGCTCGTCGTCAGCTCCGGCGCCGCAGGCCTCCTCAGGCGCCACAGCAACGGCTACACCTGCCGCGGCGGCTGCAGCGCCGTCGTCGTCTCAACAGCAGCCGCCCCCGCAGCCGCAGCAGCAGCAAGCATCACAAAACTGGCCGGCAGCATCCATTACACAGCAGCAGCAGCAGCACCAGCAGCCGCCTGCGCAAGCGGGACATTTGTACGGCAGTAGCGGCCAGCCGCATGCCTCGCAGACCGGCAGCAGCAACGCCAACGGCGGCACGACGACGGTGACGGCGCCGGCGCCGGCTGCTGGCGGTGGGTCCGGCGGCGGGGGAGCCGCTTCGGGAGGCGCTGCCCAGCCCCTGATGACCCTGGGCACCATCACGCTGCCCCCCAACGTGGACCCCACGAAGCTCACCCCCCAGGATCTCCTGGCCCTGCTGATGCAACAGAAGGGCGCAGACAGCGGGCAGCTGGGCGGGGTGCTCGCGGCACTGGGTCGGGCGGCCGGGGCCCCGGCTGGGACCGCCGCCGCCGCACCGCCGCAGTCGGGCACGGTGGCGGCCGGGGGCGCCGCGGCGCCGACGGCGGGCACGGGCGCACACGGCAGCAGCGGGGCGCGCGCGGGGACGGCGGCCGGGGGCGCGACCATGGAGTCAGCGGCGGCCGCAGCCGCCGCGGCAGCCGTTGCAGCGGCGGCAGGCGCGCTGGGCAGCGTGACGTCTCTGACAGCTGGTGGCGCCGGGGCTGGCGGGGGAAACGCCCCGACGGGCGCGGGAGGCGTGCCTTCAGGCAGCGGCTATGCGTACTGGCCGGGCTACCCCCAAGGGGTGGCCCATGCACAGCAGCAGCAACCACAGCTCCAGCAGCAGCAGCAACAGACGACGACGACGACGACAATCCTCATGGGAGCACCCGCGCCGGGTACGATGGCTGCAGCCCCAACCGCCGACATGAATCACCCTGTCGGGCCTGCCGCTGGCGCGCCTGCAGCTGCCACTGCAGCTCCGCCGCCACAGCAGCAGCAGCAAGCGTATGGCGCTGCTGTCCCGCTGGGTTCGATGGCCTATCCTTACGTGCAGGCATACCAGTACCCCACGCACGGCTATCCGTACGGAGCGTACGGTGGCGGGTACGGCCAGATGGCGGCGGCACAGCACTATGCGGCGGCAGCGCCCGTAGCCGCGGCCGCTGTGCAGTCGGGCGCCGGCATCCCAGGCGGCGCCACGGTGGCCGCGTCGCAGGGTCCGCCGCCGATTGACCCCCGCTTGCGTCGATGAGCGCTGACAGCACACCCCCGGCTAGATTACACGAAAATTGCTGCGAAGGAAGGGCGCGGCGGGTGCGTTGATGGGCTGCTCTCAACGTGCTGTTTTGATATTGGCATTTGAAACCATGGGCAGTGTTCATTTATTCCCGTGTTCGCTTACTGCCGTATGTTTTGGCATTCCTTACTGGTTGGGCCGCGTTAACTGGGAGGATTCTGACGTGTAGGTGGAGTTTGGACTTACACCGAGCCGATCACGGACATTTGGCGCAGTCAAACTCACGATCCTAGCTCGGTCAATGCATCCTGCAGCGCGGTCGTACTGTGTATGTGGTGTCCGTGTATGTGTTATCCGTACATGTGTTATGTGTGGAATTGTGGTCATGTAGGTGGGTTGAGCATTGGCGTATGTTTGGGAAAACGCGGTCGCGGGGTGGTGGTGCGCTGTGCGGTGGTGACGTGGCGTATAGCATCGGCCGTGGGAAGGTGGCGGGGTGTGGGGGAGGGCGGTCGGAGGGGGGGGGCACGCGGGCGGGTGGACCCGGGAGGGGCGCTGCGCGGCTCCACACTTGCGTGCTCTCTCACAGAGCTTGCGCACACAGTTTGCCCACATAGCTTACTCGCAAAGAGATTGTCGTTACTGAAGGCTATCGTGTACAGCAACGGGACCACAGGGGTTTCAGGTTGCTCCACCGGGCGTTGCGAAGCTGGCAGGCATCCGGGCGCGGAGCGGGATCGAGGAGCCGCTAGTTGCCTCGGGGTCCCGAACTCACCAAGGATGTTTGACAACCGGTTACGATGCGGTTCGGGACTCGGTTTTGAACTGTCGGTAAGTACGGTAACGTCCTCGTACTGTTCACGCCATGAGGTGCATCGCGCCGCCTTGGCGCGTCGGGGCTTGCGACACTTGCTGCTCTCCTTGTTGTCGGGATCCCCCTGTTCATGGATCAATTGTTCATGGATCCCGTGTTCTTAGGATCATAGGATCCCGTGTTG
Source organism: Eudorina sp. 2006-703-Eu-15 (assembly GCA_003117195.1). Taxonomy (NCBI): domain Eukaryota; kingdom Viridiplantae; phylum Chlorophyta; class Chlorophyceae; order Chlamydomonadales; family Volvocaceae; genus Eudorina; species Eudorina sp. 2006-703-Eu-15. The sequence continues at coordinate 1,108,312 of BDSI01000022.1, read as the reverse complement.
CCTCCATCGGGCTGTCGCCAGCTGTCCATGGCACCCTCGGCAGCTGTCCCGGCTCGGCGCTGTTCGCGGACTCATGGTTGTACTCGGACGCCCGCCATATCCGGGCGACTCGACAAAGTACGGTAGCAATCGAACGCAACGCAATCAGTCAGGGTCCTTGAGCAGTCAGGGATGCTCCAGAGGTCCTAGAACTACACAGACGATGGACGCTTGGACTGCAACCCGCCCCTTCCCCCTTTCGTCCCTGCCTCACCCGCGGCTGCCGGCGGCGTGCCCCCTGCCGGGCAGAGTACCCTACCCGGGCGCAGGCCGCTGCGGGGCGCCGTCCGACGGCGGCGGCCGGGGACATGAGTCGTGCGGTGTGCTGTGCATATGGCCCCCAATGTGACCTGGTATGGACTCCTCGAAGAGGCGAATCGGGGGCCGTGTCGCGAGGAGCCGTAGCGGCCGTTGGTGTTGTGCTGTGCTGCCCGCGCAGGAGGGAGGCCACCTCGTGGCAAGCCGCCGTCGAGTGATCGTCCACCTGCCGCTGGCGGGGGACGACAGTCGGGGCCCCGCTGCGCATGCGAGGTGTTCCTGGACACGGTAATATGGAAAAGAGCATCCTGGCGCGGACGTGTGGGGGCAGCTTAATACTGAACAGCTGGTTTGCATCTGCCGGCTTTATATGATGTGCGGTGGTGACGCTGATGGGCGGGGAGACGTGCTTGGAGGCCGATGGACGGCCGCGCGGGCCGCGTCCTCACGACTGATCGCCGGCGCGCAGCACTGCACGCGCGAGGGCCAAAAAAGGGCCCTTCAAACGGCGGCGGCGGCCCTCCAAAACCCGTTGCTGCTCTCAGCACGCATCTGCCACCAGCCCACCATCCGAGGGCGGGGCGGCCAGGTCGAGGGCTGGCAGCAGGGGCGGCGGCGCTCAAGTCGCCTGGATGACGTCATGGGCACGCACATTAGGTATTACACATGTTGTGTAGATGAGGTACCGCAGGCGCGATTCCCCCGTCCCGATCCCGCTGTGCGGTGCACATGCCTCACAGGTCTCACAGATCTCACAGATCTCACCCAGTCCGCCACGAAGGGAAGAGGAGCGACTCCCTCCGTTGCCCCGCCGCCACCCAGCGCGGACCGCTCGAGCGGGTGGCCCACCCAGGGGCCCCACCCGCGGGAGGCGGAGATGATACAGGGTACACACCGCCCGCCGGCGCGCGGGGCGCTCACCGTAAGTCCTCCCGCCAGGGGGGAGGAAGCGCGCCCCTGCGGCTGCTGATGCGGCGAGTGGTAGCCTCTCCTGGCTGGGGGCCACGGAACTGATCGACGCCCGCCCGCCGCTGAATCCTGCCCCCCACCCGCCCGGTCGGGCGGTCACCTGTCTTCCAGGTGGCCCTGCACATCGCCCTCCCAAAACCTAAAACCCCAAACCGCCTCTTCAGCTTCAAAACAATCGTACCCGCGCGCCGATCTTTACAAGACGTCCGGCGGTGCTCGCCGGGGGGCCCACAGGAGGGCGGGTCCGCGTGCCGCGCAGCATGCCACCAGCCCTGGGCGAGGCTGCTGCCGCATTCGGCTGCTGTCGTACCAGCCGGCCCTCCGCAGCACTCACCGAACAACCATGTACACACGCAGCCATCCCGTCCAGACCGACAGCCGCGAAAGTGGGCAGAAAATGTCTTCCGAGGGTCGCACAAGCTGGCACAAGCGTCAGGCCACTGCACGGCCACAACCCCGTCCTACACGAGACGAGATGTATCAGTGGTGGCATCTGTGGGCGATGCGGGCACCATCGTGCGCCGGTTCAACCCATAAAGGCAAACAAGGAGATGAACAAAGACAACATTGACATATCAACGTAGTACCTGCTGTTAAAACACCCTCAATAATATACGGCACTGCTCAGTGCTGCTCCGTCGCCTGCGCGTCCGCTGCATTGCCCCTCCCCCCCTCCCCCGGTGCCTGGGCCTCGTCTTTCGGGTTTACTTCGTTTCTCAGTTTGGCCCCCCCCCCCGACGACACCTGCCTGGTCACATCCCCTTTCCCCCCAACGACATCCCCCGCCCGGCCAACCCACCTCCCATGACAGACAGCACCGCAAACGCAACGCCGCGAGCTGACCCATTTGGCCACCGCAACGCCGCAGAGCCCCCAAATAAGGCAGCATCGAGTCCCATCGCGGCATGACCGCCCTCGGCCTTCCCCCGATGTGATCATGGGCCGGTGGTGGCGCCGCAACCTGATCCCGTTGCTGGATCCTTGCATTCTTCATTCGTAGGTAGTGATGGCAAGTACCGTAAACACACTTGAATCCGCTATCCGGTTTGGACCGAGCGGTGTTCCTCGCGGGGCACACGCAGGCCCTGCAGTCCTGACGGCGCCGCGGGTCTGGTCGGCGAGTCACGCGCAAGCCGCCGCATCGCAAACAGCTGCCACCGCACATCATCCCCGGCCCCGGCCCCGGCACCCCTGGGTCGACCCCTGGGTCGCATCCACGGGCCGCCCGCCCCTCGCTGGAACGCTAGCGTGCCGCCTCCAGCTGCCACTCGCGCTCCCACCTTGCACCGCCGCATGCAACAGGGGTCCCCGCATCGCCCCCGCTTGGCCGAAGCGCTTTGGCGCACAGCGGGGGCCTTTGGTGCGCCGTCACGCCCTCACAACCGCGCGCGCAGCGGCGCCGAGCCCTCCCCCAGCAGCGCGGCCTGCCGCCGCTTGAACCTGCCGAACTCCTTGCTCACGATGTCCACGATGGTGTCCGGGTACTGCCCAGGGGGGGAGGGGAGGGCGGTGTGAGGGGTGTCCAGAGGCAGGAGGACGGCGAGGGGAAGGCACACGCGAAGGGGCCGAGAATGACAGGGTTTGACAACATTTAGCTGAATTCATGGGTCCACGCACCGCCTTGCAGGGGTAGAACTTTTGTACAGATCAGCGCCCTTCACAAGTGTGAGGCATCTCATTTCTCATTCATTCCGCGGATGGGACTGTCGCAAAGCCATGGCGGCTGAGACCAGCGGGGCGTCACAGACAAGGAACGTGGGGCAACAATGGCGCGGGTGCGTGCGAGCGAGCAGCCGTCCCGCGAGCATGGACTTTGCGGCAGTTCCCTACCCACCCAACCACCTATCGACCCACGCGTTCATTCTGGGTTCGGTCCTGGGTTTTCAAATCCATCACCACACCCCGTGAGAGGTGGGACCCCACCCACCCACCCACCCACCCGGCCGGCTGCCCGAGCCTACCCGGATCGCGCTGTAAGCCCCTAGATCGCCATTCTGCCACCTGCGACCAGGCATCGCCAACGTGCAAGTTATCCTTGTTGCTTCCAAAGCGTGCCGGTCTGACCGCGGTTCGATCCGGGCTGGGTTGTCTCGCACCACCCTCCTCGTCGCTCCCTCCTCCCTCCCACGACCCGCCTCTGCAGTACCACTCGGTAGGCGCTGGTAGCCGCCACCAGCTGCAGCAACAGCGGCTCCAGCCCGGGGGAGTCCAACAGATCGATGTGCTCAGTGATCACCTGAACACACACACCCATACATGGCGTCGGGTTGTTTCGAATACGGGAAGCATGTCCGCCGTACAGATCGGTACGGCAGCAGACGGCCGTTCGAGGGATCTGCTTTGACCGGCCTTGATCGAGGCTCTTAAGACATTTTGCAAGGCAGGGACAGCGAGCGGTTCTTCAACACACGGCGTCGTCGCGGACTGTGACAGGTGGGGTAGAGCCCGGCGAGGGGATGGGTGGAGAGGTCGGCAGCGCAGCGGCGGCGAGTAACCCATCCGCGGCGGCGGCGGTGGCGGCGGCCGGGGGCGCTTCAGCCATCCGCTCATCACCTTGGCGGCTCGCTCATTCAGCGGCTGCAGCACCTCCGTCATCCACAGCCGGTACATGCGGGCCTCGGGGCCGTCAGGGTTGGCCTGTACGGCAGCCTGGAAGGACTCCTGTCGGTGCGACTCGGACACACAAACAAGGGGCAGGAGCGTGTCTCAGCATCTCAATCTACGGAAGCCTCACCCCTACACCGCCGGTAATTATCGTCGGTCAGTATTTGTCGCCGGGCTGGGTGTGTCTGGGCTGGATCTTTTTAAACCCCTACACCGCCGTACAGGTCCTTGGTCCCATCCCGTGATCAATCGGGTCAAGGGATTGAAAGATTCCTCCCCTTGCCTTGCTGTCCCTTTCCGTTCGCCCTTCCCTTGCCCCTTGCGCTAGGTTGGCCCTGTTGTATTACCGCATCCCGAGCTCCCCCGCCCCGGACGCATGTCTTGGCTGTGTGTGCACCAAGCCGGTGCCGTGCCGCAGGGCCCGCCGGCGTCGGCCCCGGCCGCGCATCGCCACGCCCCCGGCCCACCCACCTTGTTGCCATCCGGGCTGTGCTGCTTTACCATCGCCTGGAAGGCGGAGCGCGAGGCGGTGACACTTGACAGCAGGGGGCCGTACAGGTGCTTGAGCTGTGGAGGTGTACGGAAACACATACGGTTATTAGGGTTTTGTTTGGGTCGGGCGGGTCTCTTCTCTAAACATACGGTTATTGGGCCATGGGCAGCGGACGGGAGACTCCGCCTGTGTACGGCGCCGCTCTCGGCTGGCCGTGCCTTGCATGGTGGTGGATGCGGGGGATTGGCGCGAGGGGCTTGGTGCGGGTCAGAGGGTCTCGGAAGGGTTTGTGTCATGTTGCAGGCGGCGCCCATGCACTAATGCGACCCCGTGTCGACGTGTGCACGCACGCTAAAGATGATGTGTACGACGACGTGAGCTGACAACGAGAGAGGAGACATCCCACATGCGCTGGTAATCCGAGGGGGACCGGTCGCGCATGTCTGTGTTCAGGTGGGCTCCGGTGGGCGGGGCTGCCCTGTCTGACGCAGGGGCGTCGCCGTTGCGAGCCCCTCACCTGCTTGTTCACTCGCTCAATCCGCGCCTTCCGCTCCTCTATGCTCTTTGCATTAAAATATGCAAACAAGTAACCTGTGGAATGCAAGGAATCAAAGGCCTAGGTCTTGGCTGGGAGCAAAAATAACTTCGGAGCCAAGCCTTCGCACCCGCTGCAAGGGCCCAAAATCCGCCAGCCATAGAGCGCTCCAGCTTAACTCGATGAAGCTCACGGCACGCAAGTTATCGGAAATTCTAAGCGCTTTATACGCAAGTCTCGGAGTCAACAGCGGTGGAAGTGGAATTGTGTACCCATAAATGCATTACTTGTTATTGTAAAAGTATTCTATGTAGACTACAACAAATGTTATCTCTCTTCTCCCGGCACGTACTTGACCTGTTGGACTTGCTTTACAACAGCGTGATGACGTGAGGTAGCAGTCTTTCACTGGCAGATTAGCTGCGATTACTGTCAGTGGAGGCATGGCGATGTCCATGTTGGGGCCTGGTGCGCCTCTGGGCGAGGCGAACTTGCTAGCCTTGACCGGCGAGGAGACGCTTGAGGACATCAAAGAGCTCACATTGCGCAACCATAAGTTGCAATCTTTTGACCAAGGGGACACAGCGAGACTAGTAAACCTGGAGGTCATGTCGCTTTCGCACAATCTCCTAAGCTCACTCGCTGGGTTTCAGCACTTGAAGCACCTTGTCAGCCTCAACCTGAACTTCAACGCCCTGACCAGCCTGGAGGGCATCGGCAGCTGCGTTGCCCTGCAGCACCTATTCGTGGCGAACAACCGGGTGCGGGAGCTCAGCCCCCTGGTGACGTGCACCAACCTGCAGACCCTGCACCTTTTCCGAAACAACATCAGCAACCTGGACCTAACCATGGTCGCGCTTGGCAACCTGCCTAAGCTCCGGGAGCTGGAGCTGGCCGGGAACCCCTGCACCTTGGTTGATGACTACAAGCACCGGGTGGTTCTTCAGCTGGACCTGCAGAGCCTCGACGGCGACGCCGTCACCCAGCTAGACTATGACTTAGCTAACGAGTACTATGCAGCGCACGGGGGCATGCCGCCAGGCCTGGGCCCAAGGGTCGACATTTTGACGCTGGAGGAGGTGGACGGCACCGCCGCCGCAGCGGCGTCCACGGACCGCCGGAGCTCATCCGATCAGGGGGCTGCTGCTGCCAGCGGTAGCGGTCCCGAACCCACCACAGCACCCATGGCTATGGCAGCGGCTCCGGAGCCGTCCACGGGGGCGACAGGGGCCCCTCATCTTCCCCACCATCATCACGCCGCGGACACGAACGGCCGGCCAATGACGTCCGCGTGGGCGCAGGTGGCGCGACCGGGCACCGCCGCGGCGGCGCGCTCAATGCCGGCTGGGCCAGGTCCAGGCACGGCCGCGGGCGCGGCGCTGCCGCCGCAGCTGCTTCCGAGGCCTGGTACGGCTGCGCGCCGCCCCGGCAGCGCATCCTGTTCATCCACGGCCCGGCCAGGGAGCGCGTACTCGGGTCTGCAGTCCTCCGTGCAGCTGCTGAGCAATGAGATTCTCAATGACCACCCGCTCATCATCGAGTACCTTGCCAAGCACGTGCTCATGGAGGGGCTGGCGCTAGCAGAGCAGACCGGAGGGCCAAGGCGGCCGGGCAGCAGCGGCAACGGGTCAAGCCGGGGCCCGTCGTTCGCACAGCGGCTGCGGGACACGGCCGCGGCGATGAGCGCGTGCGAGGACGTGGACCCCAAGAAGCTGGCGGGTCAGCAGCTGGAGCTGGTGGCCACGTCGCAGACCGTGCGGCTGGGCATGGCGGAGGAGATGGTGGCATCCGCGTCGCCCAATGAGCTGTGCCGGCAGCTCGTGAAGCTGTGCGAGGTGAGGAGTGTGAGGCGCATGGCGCAACGGCGCTGTGGGCTGGGGGACGGGATGCGGGGACCGCGCAGAGATTGCGCCACCCTGCGGGAGCCGCGTTTGCAGACCGAGCCGCACGCCGGCTGCATTGGGTCCGGAGCTGGCGTGCATAGATTAGGTGTTAGAGGATTGAATCACGTCTTGCGCACGACTCGATTGGCGGTAGGGTTGACGGAAAGCGCACTGCAATGATTCAAATCCGTACTGCTATGACCGATGTCCACATCGTGTGGTCCACCTGACAGTACAAATAGTCAGCACGCAAGGTCAGAATCTTGGCGGAAGCATATTCGCCGGCCCGGCCGAGATGGTGCGGTCCGCTGGCTGACATCTTCGGACAGCGCTCACTTGTTGGCAGCCGCGGGCGCGTTGGGAATGCATAATGGGAATATGGGATTCTCCTCCATGCACCCCTGCCATGTGACCGGGGGGCTGAGTGGCGACAAGACATTTATCGTGTGACAAAATTGTGGTTTGGGTCGGGGTAAAAGAATACTGTTGTTTTCAGTTATCGGGCCGTGGTTCAGTTGGAAGACAAGCCCAGAACGAATTCGGCTGGGGGTTGTCCAAACATGGGGCAAGGTGGTGCTGACCTTGGCAATCACACAGCGGAGCTAAGGGCGCGGATGAGCGATGCGAGGACCAGAACACCTATCGATATGCGCGGGGCTCAGGAGTCCGCACCCGAACATGCGGCCTGTCCCGATGTCTAAGCGGGAACGGCGACCAGTACGGGCATCGAAATGCGCGCAGGCAAGAAACAGATCAGCCATCGGCGGTCTCCTTCACGCTCAGAGCGTTCCCCTTCTGAAATGATGCGGCGCTGCCTGCAATGGATGTTGCGCGGACGGATACATGGTCTGGCAGACGGATACATGGTCTGCCAGACAGATACATGGTCTGGCAGTCAAAAGGGTCAACCTAAGGTAGCTGGCGGTGATTCTGGCTGTGCACGATTTCACCTGCTATCCAGACTCTGTTACCGTACACAGAGTCGGGCAGGGGGTAACGGCCGCGTCAGCAACGCAGTGTGGGGTTGTTAACGGTCGCCTGCTCTCATGTCGGTGGGGCCTGCTGATGCTTGCCCTGGTATACACCGTTGGTCCCTTTCGGGGTCCGCTGTACCGCTGTAACGTTCATTCACTCATTCATGACCTTCTCATGTGCTGTGCCCGCAGGTGCTGATTAAGGAGGTGGAGGCGTGGAGGTCGACCGGGCGGCCACCGAGCGGTGGGCACACGGGGACGTCAGCAGGCAGGCCGGGCACGGCAGCCGGGCTCCGACCTGGGACAGCCGGTGAGTGGCGACAGGGGAGGGGCCCGCGTGGAGAACCAAGAAAGGTGTCGTGGGGAGGCGCTACAGAGGAATGAGGGTGTCAATTAGAGTGAATCACGCGGATGATGCGCGGATGATGCGGTTCAGATTGAAAAGGCCTGGGTGTGTCTATGAAGTGTCCATGAAGTGTCCGCTCCTGGTATGCGCCTGCAGGCAGCTCCGCGGCAGGCGTGTCTGCGGCCGCGCTTACACCTGCCGAGGTTGGAGAGCTTGTCCAGCTTAGAGCAGATGTCGAGCGGCTGTGCCGTGAGAACAAGGCGCTTCGGCTTGAAAACGAGAACATGTATTGGCTGGTGGAGGAAGTGAAGCGGTTGAAGGCGGAGCGAGGAAGTTCTGAGGGGAGATGATGTGCTGAGGACGCAAAAAATCTGCGGTTAGGATGCCTTGTAAATGTTCCATGACGGTTTGGTAACCAGAACTTTGGTTGGTTCCGAATCGGCGTACGGCATCCTTGTAAACCAACTTAAGAGTATGCATCCTTCAGCAGCGTACACTTTACTCTATACAAATCGTTCACAATGCAGCAGCTTCAGCGTCAGTGCACTGCTAGCAGCAAGGCTTCCGGCAGCTCACTCCTGCTGCCTGTAGGACTCGTGCGGAAGGGTCTGCCGACTCGCACAGCGCCACGATGCTTCAGCCAACGAAGTGCATTCGGCAGGACATCAGATGTCCGTGTACGCGCCACGGAGGAGTCAGGTAGATATTCACCACACACGGCAGCATTTGTTCTGCTTCGTGAAATTGAGTATTTTCTATTTTTGTATGATCACATGTAGTCGAAGTGAAGCCTCTGGCATCAACAAGCGCTCCGGCTGAGGACATCGAGAACTGGGTGCCAGTTTGCCGACCGGAGGACTTGCCGAAGGGTACGCAAAAAGCCTTGTCCGAAATGATGCACGCGAGTAAATGCACATGCGGTTAAACATTCATCGTATCACCAACCTTTTCAGGTGTGCGGAAGGAGGTCGAGGTGGATGGGCGTCAAGTCCTGCTGTTCTGGTACCGGAATCAGATATACTGTATTGAGGCGCGGTCCCCAGCGGAGGGCGCGTACAGCGAAGGCTTCATCAAGGCCAAGTTTACACAGGTATACTTGCAATCAGTTCATGCCTCGCCTTCATGGTTCGTTGCATGTAAATCCATTGTTTCGTTGTCGATCACAGGATTACGCTATCGAATGCCCGTCTACTGGCAGCTTGTTCTCTCTGAAGGATGGGTCGATCGTGTCATGGTATCCCAACAACCCCGTCCTCCGTGTCTTGACCCCGTCGTCGTACTGCCGGCCAATGGAGGTAAGTACCTTACCTGGCAGGAGACGTGCCATCCGGGTGGCTGTGAATATCCCTCGCCTGTACCAGCTTTTTCCCCGTGACGGCATAGTTAGGAAGTCAAGGCGACATCGCCCGATCGGTGATGCTCGCTTGCAAGAAGGGACCGTTAGGTGTACCTGTTACAGCCCAACAAGTAGATGCGGGTTTCTCGCTGTACACAAGTAGATGTATGTGCGTGACGGCCAGTTGCAGCCGACGCACCAGGCGAAGCATGGTCTTGCTCCACCAAGCATTTCCCTTGTTTGCTTTCATCAGTACGTAGCAGATGGTTTGCCAACCGCACGGATCCTAAATGCTGTTTATCGGGACGAACTGACCATGAGCGACAAATTTCGACGTATGTGCACCTCGTCCCCCAGATCTACCCCGTGAAGCTCACCCAAGACGCTATCTATGTGGATGTGGACGCCGGCACGCTGGGTGGTGTCCGCGCCGCGCGAGGCCGTGGTGGAGCGGGCACGTCGGTGGAGAACAACAACGTCTTCACCGTGCAACCGACCGTGTATTTCGAGGGCATGGACCCCACCAAGGAGTCCGCTAGCGTGTATGCCGACGGCGGTGCGCCCCAGGAGTTCAACCCCGTGGTGCTGGTCACGGGCATCATCGCGGTCGGCATGACGGCCGTGGCGGGGACCGCATTCGCAATCTACTACGAGAACCTCACAGCCCTGATCGCGTTCTGGGTTCTTCTGGGACTCGGCGTGGGTGTGGCTGGATTCCAGTACGTCAACAAGCAGATCAAGAGTGATGCATGAAACTGTGCAGGCTGAGACAGCTATTAGCGACGGGGTGTCATGAAGCCTGTATTGGGCTTCGATGACAGAAGTTTTGTTTGTATGAGTCCGCGTGATAAGCAACTCAGCTTCTTCGGAAAGGGGTGATTGCAAAGAGTGAAGAGCAATTTTGGTAACGTTTTTGTCGGTTTTGTTTATCCGGTCTGAGAGGGCGTCGCGGTGGTGTATGAAGGTGATGACTAAGGCTGTATACACACAAGATACGACATTTCGCATACAGAGGTGGCCTGTGAGGTAATTTTGGTTTTGATTTGGTGCTGTGCACAATCTAGCGAGGTCTGGGTTGTCGTCACCAAAATGATGTGGCGATTCCGTGAGGCGACGGGAGAATCCCCAAATTATGTTATAAAAGTGGGTGTGCGTGTGCGAAAACTAGTTAATCTGCAGTAAACAATTGTTGTTTGCCGTGCAAGTTGTGGTGCGAACAATCCTGAACAATGGACGGGGTGCACGGCTGTGAAGGATTCTTGGCATGAGGCATTTTGTCGCGTGAAGATTGTACGGACGCCAACCATGCAGTACCTGATTCTCACCAGTTGTGAAGGCAGGGGCCGACGGAGTCCGCCCATCACGCTTGTTTTGCCTCAAGAGCGACACATGAAACGTTGGATGAATGCGCATCTATAGTTAAAGCTAGTCAAACATATCTCTTAACTGTCGGGCCCGATACAACGCGGCATCCACCAATAGGGACTGTGGAACGAAATATTTTTCGTGCAAAAACTCCTGATCCTCTCTGAAAACTGCACGTCTATCGCCGCTGTCGTCGACCGGGCCGTGCTCCCCCAGCCAGCGTGCCGCTTCGCCCCGCCTACCAGGTGTGGGCCCCGACCTCATGTCCCTGCCGCCCGTGCGTGGGGGCTCCGGCCTCCTGCCCCTGCACGCGCACGTTCGGGCCCGGCATGCTGTGACTGCGGTTCAGTGTGTGCGGCCTGCTCGCCGCCGATTCCCCCTGGCCGGTGCTCGCTCTGCAGCTTCTTCGCCGTTGCCACGCCGCGGCACATCCCCTCTGCCTGCTCGCTCCCCCTGACGGCCGGCTGCTGGAGGCGCGTCCGCCGGCTGGCAACACGGCCGTCAACCGCCTCCTGCGCGCGCAACCCCGCCCTCCTGGCGCCGCTGGGGCCGCCTGTCCTCGTGGATCCGGTTTCCATCGCGAGGCCGTGTTGCTTCGTGGCCCCGCTGTGGGGCAACCCCGCCCTCCTGGCGCCGTCTTGTTGTCGCTGCGGGGCCTCACCATGGCGCTCCGTTGCTGGTCCGCACTTGGGCCGCCCTGGACGCCCAGCGCCAGCGGAGAGAGGATCCCTCCTCACGTGTCGCGCGCAGGTACATGCTTGAGTTGCGACGTCGTGTCCTCCGAGGCGTTCTCGGCTACCAGGAGCTCGGGGCGGCCTTGGAGGTTTCTGGCGTGCAGGTGGCTGACGACATGGATGCCCTCGTTCGTCGCCTACCGGTCAGCTGGTTGGCGGCCGCTCGGGGGGTTGCTCGCTGGTGCAGCAGTTGCTCCGGCTGTGCCTGACGCCTGGCGTGCGCTGCTCCACGTTTTGGCGTGGCAGTCGGTCAACGGTCCGCCGGTGGCTCTCACCGTGCACGCCGCGACCACCCTCCAGCTCGGGCCATCCCTACACGAGCTCGCGATCCGGCACCAGGCCTCCGTCGTGGATGCGTACGGCCCTTTGCCGGTCCCGCCGTTTGCACTGGCTGTGTGGCTGATTCCCGTGCTGCCCTCCGGCGGCTGTGGAAGCTGCGCTGGGAGAACTACCACAAGGAACCACTTTGGCGACTCGCTCTGCATGGCATCGCGGGCTTTCCGTTGGTCGCACAACACGCCGCGAGGGAGCAGGATGCTAGCCTGCGGGCGGCAACGAAGTGCCCCTGTGGCGCCCTTGTCACTGGGCGTGGCGCGTGCTGGGTTCGGAGCCACTTGTTCTGCTTTGTTGCGCGGTCGTTGGGTGAAGAGATGGGGGCTGCCATAGGGGCTGCTGTGGGCGCCCTGGATGCTGTGTTTGCCCGCCACCACTTGTGGCTCGTGATCGCCCCTCCGGGTGTCCGGCAGGTTGTCTGGGATGTCGTGGCCCTGGCGGCCCTGGCGGCCATTGAGCGCGGCCGTCAACGCATGTACCATGTGTGGGACACCTTCACTGCTCTTTCGCCTTGTTTCGATCTCCGTGGCGGTCGCTGCGGACCTTTGGGCCCGTCTCGCTCTTTTGCGGCGCTCGGTCTACCCCTGCGGAACTGGTCTTCCGTGCCGTCAGTTCACCCTTTACTGTGCGGGGTGTCCGGCCGTGTCGTGCTTTCCCGGCCTCCGGCGTGAGTTGCTGTGATTCATGGCGGGAGGGTCCCACCCCTGCTCGACGCGTGTTGCGTTCGCTCTTTTGTTTGCATTCGCGTTACTTGAATGCCTTGACTGCTTTGAAGGCTGGGCGCTGGTGGTTGTTTTTCGTTGGCATGGCTCCATGCTTAGTGCACGGCATGCCCCTGGGTAAGGATGAACAGTCCGTCTGCGCCTGTACGGCGAGCGAGCAGCTTAATTGCTGGTCCCCTTTTATCCATTGCTTCCTAAACTGCGCGGCGTCTCTCTTATTGTCCAACAGTTAGGGACCCGGCAGGCACCGCTAGCACCACGTTATGAAGGCGACTGATCGGACGGTTGGCTCTCCGCGACCGCCTAACTGCGCGCTTCTCGTGCAAGGACCTCTGTCGCTTGTTTGTTTAGCAGGAAGAAGCCGCATTTCCTGATCTCAAAAGTTGCGGTACTAAGCAGCGTTTTCCCGGTACGCTTGCAACGCTGCGTACGACGGCTTGGGTTTGAGTCTGACGCATCTGCAAGCCGTACCGAAATTGTTTTCCTTTGTTTCCGAGTATCGTACAATAAAAAATACGAACGACGTGAAAGTTTTAGCGTAATGAGACCATGCGCAGTCCTAGCATCGATGGCTGCGCCCGACGTGCAGAGTGCTCAATTTCGCCGGTTCCCTGGGCGGATCATACCGAAGCTGCACCGGTCGATGAATTCCCGTTGCCCATCTTTCCCTGGACCTGTAAACCCGTTAACAAATAAAAAAAACTGCGTGCCGAGCTGCCGACAGAGTCATCTTTTTCAAACGTTTCCTGAAGTGGTGCGGCCATCCTAGCAGACGTTGCACTCGTACCTCGGGTAATCTGATCTCAGAATGCTGCAGCCATTTATCAATCTGTGAAACTGGAGGGTGATCCCAAACCACTTCGTCCCGAACCATTTCGTCCCGAACAACTTCGTCCAACTCATCATCTTGGTCGAAGAACGAACGGCTGGGGCAGGTAAAGCTGTGACACAATCGGTCGCTGGTACCGTACCTACCGAATCCTCTTTACAAGCCGCAAGGCACGCCCGACAAAGGTGGACGTCGCATCGCGCTTGTTCGTACATACCGCTCGAAGCTCCGACTCAAAGGACATCATATCGGACGTTTCTGCCTTTGGCGGAGGCGGCAACCAATCGTCCATCCCGGGCGGATCAGCAGCAGCCGGCCTATCCTGCCTATCAGCTACCGGATCATCCAGCATCTCAGCTCCGGGGTCCCTAATGCAAGCGAACACGGATGATGAATTGGCGTAGTGTGGCAGTAAACCCCAAACACTAGGTGGTTTTTAATGCAACCGCTACAGATGGACCCTTAGTCCCGACAGGTCCCGACCCGGCGATCCAACGGGCCCAGATCGCTTGTGAGGCGCCTTACATCATGAACTCTACCAAGGATTGCGCACACATCCACCAGCTGGCCGGTATGATCATGAATGAATGAATGAATGAACGAACGTAACAGCGGACCCCAAAGGGATAAACGGTGCATACCAGGGCAAGCCCCAGCAGGCCCCACCGACAAGGCAGCAAGACACCTCCACACCTCATCGCCGCGAACGAAAACACAACGGGCCATGACCCCACCCGGACAAACACTGAAGCAAGCAGAGGCGCACAGCGGGGCAACACTACCAAAGGGATAAGCACAGCAAAGGGCGAAATCCCCACAAGTGGATAAAGCCAAGCACGGGGAAGGTCGCCCACACAGGCACCCCATTACCCAGCTATCACCAACCCTGAAGCACCCAGCGCTGCACCCTCTCGAGGTCTTGGAAGAGCCACGCCTGGCTCGTGACACTGCCTACGTGCCCAGCGACTGCTATGGTCACGCAACCATGCCGGCCAAGTCATCAGGTTACTGACGCGCAAGGATTGCCTCTCCTGGAAACCGCACCAGACCCGCCGAATCACTGGCGGGTGATTGACTCATGCAAGACCCGTCCGAGCCTTTATGCACCTGGGACATCGCATCATCTTGTGCCGTACAATGATCGGCATCGTGTGCATCCTCAGATTCACCACCTCCCCGTATGGTACCCCGTGGGCGTCATTAATTATCACAAGAGATCTCGACGATCTGTCAGCGTAAGGCGGCGAAAGTTTTGAGGCCCGAGGCCGCCCGAGCCTGCCCGAGGTAGGTTCCAGAAGTCATGCTCAGTCATGTCAACGATCTATTACGTAACTCAATTACGAATGCTTTGCCTTCGTGACACGGCCGAACCTATCTCTACACCCAATGGCTTCCATTACGAATCTTGATAGTGATTGTAAGTATATTATAACATTAGCGCAAGAGCTTTGCGACTAGCTGTAACGACGGCGAGCGATCTTGCAAGATCTCGTATCCATAATCACCGAGTCCGCTAGCCCCTTTTTACAGCGGCTTCAATGATATCTGAATGCTGGTAAGGAGATGAAAATGCCGCTCCGATCAGGTTTGGACCGCTCGGAGGTGGCTTATGTGTAACAAATAAGGAAATGCGGAGCGCATTATTTCATCGCACCAGACGGCCCAAAGACTGCAATGGCAAGTTTCGACGCAACAAGCCCAGCGCCTAACACACCAAGCATGATTGCAGCTCTCTCTGCCACCTAAGATAATCCTATGCATGTTGCGTCATTTCGTAAACCCGGTAGTCGGGCACAACAGTCCCCGCGGTCCCCGTGACATCGCCCGGATGGGGCCCGCCGGCCATCTATCTCATTCATCAATTACACGCTCATTTGCCAATAATCAAGCAAGCATTCAAAATCCTGCATGTTTGCCACTGGACAAAAATGCGCTCACAACACGCACATCATGGTGCCCGTTCACGCAAGTTCGCCCGTAGCGCGACGTAGCTAGTCGTCCAGTGCCGTGGTTCAAAGCAATCCCAGCATTCCGTCCCCTCGCTTTGTCCCTGCTCTTTGACCACGTATTTAAAGAATCATCGAAATGCCTTATTTGAGTCATGTCAACAGCGCCGAGTGCTCCGTCAACAGCGCGACAACCGACTGTCCGTCAACCGGCTCCGAAGCCAGTGGGTACGAGACGGTAAGAGTGAAAGCCGGTGCACAGTAAAAAGCAAATGTGACGAGGACCATATGCATGGTACTAACCATCAGTCAAACAGAGAGTCAGATTTCTTCAGTGTTGCACCGCCGACAGCACACCATGAGTGCGCATATTTGTGTCATCATCATCAGTCATCATGACGGGCATGCAGGCATGCGGATCTTAATTGAATTGCAATGAGACCAGATTGTAACTCTATCGAGCGATTGCACAGCTCTGTGAAACCAGAATATGGGTATTTGCGCACCGTACAGGCCTTGGTTTTGGAATGTTACATGTTGTACTGACCGTCCGGGCCGGACGGTCCGGCCAGTCACATGTGGCCCCGCAACGGACATCCGTCAAAGGCCGCTCATCACGATCTTCCCGCACCAGTTACCACCGTAACCGTTTCACGATCTCCGCCATATCCGTTCACCCGACCATCCTTCGAGTTTGAGGGTTAGGCATCGCCACCAATCAAGCGTGCGTATCTCGGCCCATCAACTAAGCCTCAACACCACATCTCAGCAACTAGCAGCTATCTCATACCCGACTTCCTTCGGGGATCTGTACAGGATTTGGTTTTGGACTTTCGGTCGTACGTCTACGGTACTCCCATTTGACCATTCGATTTCTATATCTATCCTGCAACTTGCAACAATCTGCCCCTTAACATGCAGTATTGACCATCACCATAGCATTACTACAACATGCTTTAGCACGAATTCAAGTGAACATTCAACATTATCGAGCGTCTTCCCTCTTCATCAGGTCGTGTTTCCCATTTTCATCTCAGGCATAGTTTTCCGCTCCACTAGCTCCATCCGCGACGCGTCGTACTCTCCGCGAACCGTAACCACCTCACAGGCTTCAACAAACTCCATGGAAATGCAGGACACGCTATGGAACGGTACTTTTCATCATAGGAATACCCCTGATGTCGGACTGTACTCACCAGTGCAATCACGGCTTCACGCCATAGTTCGTACACGGCAATTCACACGCCAAAGCACTGCAAAGTAATGTTGTTGATGTTGCTGTAGTAACTCACTTAGCAGAGTTAGCCGCAGCCCATCCCGTATTTTCTTGAAGTACATTGTCTTTTCCGTGATGAATAAGCACCATATTGCTTACAATTGAAATCAAAACGTACCTGAATATGCTTGGCGTGTGCACGAGAAACTTTGTTGCTTATTTGTGGGCACGGGGCTCCGAACGCCTCGCTGGAGTCAAGGAGCTAATACATGTGAATATTTGACATTCTGTTTGCTACATGTTATCTCAGTGAATTTGTTCTGAGCTTCCCTGGCCAGTTGAGGCTACCCTGAGTTGCCCGCCGCTGAGGCTATTCCTCGATATACGATCCAAAAACCTTGGTTTAGAGGTTCTCATAAACCTGGGTTGATCACATACATCACCCGTGTTTGGGAAAATGTGCGGTCGATGAGCGCAGCCGCGAAGCCTTACGGTAAACCAGCCGAGCTGCTCGCCTGCAAGGTGCAGTCGACGCCAGGGATTCAAGCTGAGACGGGGAATGCTAGGTTCAAGTGATGCGCTGCGTGGCCGCGCGCCCCTTTCTGGTGAGTGTTCTGGCGCCATGAGCATGTGACAGGTTTAAAAGGCATTACTTGGTCAATTTAGGCCATCGATAAGTTAGTTGAGGGGGAGACGACCGTTTCGGGTTATGTGGTGAACTCCCGCGCGAACCCGCTGTGTGCGTGAAGCGACTTCCTCTTCGATTTTTAGTTGCCTTAACTTTTTATTTACTCACGAAAGATGTAAGTGGTTGGATTGGTGACGCATCGTTTGCGCTGGTGGGCGCGCTTAAGGCGACTTGCTCGCGCGAAACTAGCCAGCTTCGGTCGTTGCACGATGGCAAACTCTCTGCCCGCTGTCATGCTGATGCGGGACCTGGCAACATCGAACATCTTCCGTCGTGCCCGTTGCTGTTGCGCTGCGGCCTCTGCCCACCCAGGTCCAGCACTACATCGCGGCTGTTGGCGCTCCCTTGCTGGCTCTGCCTGTGAAAACACGGAGCAAGATCAGGGACCTTCCCAAGCAACTGGCACTGCGGTCGACGTGAGCACTTTCCCCGGGAGTCCTGGACAGTTTGGGGACTAGCATTTTGAACGTGCGCGGTATGCCCGCTCAGGTCGTGGACGCGCCCGTTCAAATCACGAACAGGGCGTCCGTAAACATCACGATCGCTTAGAGTGTCCCACTTTCAGTTCAGCTATTCCCATGACGAAGCGACTGAGGGCAACATCGCGCAGCTGCGACAGCTGCGCACCGGCTTTCAGCCAGCGTACTGACACGCAGCTCGAGCTCGTGGCTTCCGTCGCAACGAATGTATCCCCGTTATCCCCGAGGCCGTACAAATATGCGGTAGCTTTTGAGGGCCCCTCAGCCTTGTTTTCCAATTATGTCAGCCCGCTCCCAAATGTATGGCTGAGGGACTCCATCTGGGTCGCGCTGCAGGGTCTCCCAAGGCCGTCCTCTGAGCTGCGCTGGCCCCTGCCGCTACCGCTGCCACCTCCGGAGGCCTGCGGTCGAGTGTCGAAGCTGCTGTGGCTGAGCCCCGAAGATCAGGCGCTCGCAGGTGAGGTGACGGGGTATCCCCGGCACTGCCGGCGGGGGTCGCGGCAGTGGGCATAAACCGACGCGGGATGTTCCCTTAGACCCCGAACTGGGTTTAGTCTGGGCAGGCGGGCATCGCTCCTGGGCAGTTGCAAGGGTCAAGGGTGAAGCAGGGGAGCAGCTGGCTCCATCCAACCTGGGCAGAGGCAGTCACGCGGGTGGGATGGGGGTGTGAGGGTGATGTGTCTATGAAAGAGGGAAGCGCCTGCCATGGCGATCGTGTACGACACTGCGTTCGGAAGATCTGAGCCGCCGCGAGTGAAGGCGTCGACGGCATACTCGTATGTTGCTGAGCGCCCGCGCTGGGGTCTCCGTCTTGCCATTTCGCGCCCGCAGAGGGGGCATGCGACAGCGAGGATGACGACTTGAGTGACTCCGGCAGCCTGGCCGGCGGGTACCGCGGGGCGGGGGTTGCTGGTTTCGGCAACTCGCCGGGCGACAGCGGCCTCTTGGCAGACGGCAGCGGCACCCACGGCGGGGGCTGCAGTGATGGGTCAGTGCCCGAAGCACCGCTCCCCTCCGGCGCTAACCCCGCCCGGACCTCTGTCGGCCGCGAGATGGCGCCGCCGCCCGGCGCGCTCCAACCCGCCACGCCGCTGACCGTCGGAGGCACCGGCTTCTGCACCATCCGAGGCATCAACGGCCAGCGGCAGCACACTGCGCGCTGCCATCAAGCTGCCGGCCAGCCGGAACTTGCGCAGGCAAGCGACGAGACGGGATGCCCAGGCACCGGCAGTAGCATCGCAGTAGTGGGTTGCAGCGGCCACGGCAGCGGCGGCAGTAGCGGCAGCGCCTGCGGCGGCAGCGAAGGCCTCCCAGACCCGGGCGGGCACCTTGTGGGGACAGACCGGGTGGGCAGCGGCAGGTTCGGGGCTGTGGGCCAATCGGAAGCGGGCACCTTCGACGGCGCAGCCACGGTCGCACGGCAGGGCGATGGGGCGGAGTTGTCCAGGTGCCGGAGCGCCCCAGCAAATCGCATCGGCCCCGTCACGGGCGAGCATGCCCCACCGCCGAAGCGGCGGTGTCTGGGCGCGGGCGCGGCATCGACGTCGCCGGGATCACGGGTGGCTGTGGGGCCGCACCCGGGCGCTGATGTACACGACTGTGTTTGGTGCTCGCTGCGCCGCAAAACGCCGGCCACGCCTGCGCCGCCAACGGACGCGATGCGGCCTCCGTCCCATGCAGCGGGGGCACTGCCTCCCCACCCGGCGCGGATGGTGGCAGCCCCACGGGTCGCGCTGCCGATGCCCACGCGACCCATGGGCCAGGAACAGGGGGCTGTGGGCGCGGACCCACGGGTCGGGCGTCTGACCGGGGAGGAGGATGCGCAATTGCATCCGAAAGGCAGTGTGCTTGGCCCGGCCCCGGGTCCCGATGCGCCGGCAGGGCTGCGGCGGTCGTCTGGTTCCGCGGATGCCGTGGCCGCAAGCCCGGTCGTCGTCAAGTCGTCTACCAGCCCTGTCAGGGCGGCGATTCCGCAGCAGGTGCAGCCGTGTCTGTCACCGCCCGGCTGGGCGACCGCGTGGCCGTGCTACGTGACCGGCGCGTGCGTAAGTCCCATGGGTCACATCCAGGAAGCGTCCCGGTCGCCCAGCTCCGGCATTGCGGACACAGCCCACGGCGGCGCCCCCGGTGCGGGACATGGCCCATTGGTCCCCTGCCGGCCGCCCCCGGTGGCGGGTTGCCTCTGCCCCGCATGTAGCGTCCAAACATCCGGCAATGTCGCGGGCGGGGTTGCGAGTGAGGGTGGCAACGGCGGCGGCGGTGGTTCCGGAGCTGCGAGCTCCATTTCTGTGCTGGGCGGGTTCCCGCCTGGTGGCAGTAGCACGGTGCCCCACCAACCGTATGGCAGTACCAGTCAGGTGGTCGTGTCTCCGACGGGCGTTTCCGGGCGCGTCCCGTGCCCCGGCCCGCCGGGACCCGAAACCCCATGCTCGGCGGCCCGCCACGGGGTCATGCTGTCCTGGCCGTCGGGCCTGGTGGAAAGCCCGGCGCAGCGGGTGTGTCGCTGTGAGCGTTGCGTCGGCGGGGTCGGGCAGCAGCACGCCACCGTTGTGGCGGTGCACTCGCGGCCTCAGTCGCTGCCGTACACGTCGTACATTACACGTGAGGGGTTACACATGGGGGGATCACCCTGTGACACCCAGCCGGACCCCGAGGGGGTTGCGGCGAGGACGGCAACTGAAGTCGACCCCGCGGGCTTACAGCATCACCAGGACCCCCCACAGCAAGTACGACAGGTGTTGCATTGTGCTGCAGCCCCGGCGCACTGCCAGGCGGTGGCAGGGGTAGCTGTCGGCAGTTGGGAGTCACCGCTGCCGCCGCAGATGCCGCGCCCCGTGGCGATGGCGGCGGACAGTCCGTCGGCGCACGCCTTGGCGCCTCCGGCGAACCGGCAGCCGGGCCCCGTCCCGGCTCCAACCCGGCCCGGGCTGCACAGCGCCTCCCAGCTGAGGTACACCCACGGCGCCGGCCCGCAGCACCCCCAGCAACCGCTGCACCTGCAGCACCCGCCGCGGCCGCACCTGCTGCGGCAGCCTTCCGGCGCCGTCAGGCGAGCACCACCGTTGTCGAATGCACCCCCGGCGCCTGCCCCCGAAAGCGGTGCACCTGGCGGCTGGGGCCAAGGGGCCGTCTGCAGGCCGGGGCCGACGCCCTGGCAGTCCTCGAGCCCGAGCTCTGCGGACAGGCGCAGCGGGGAGCGGGGCTCGTCCGGCGGCAGCAACACGGCCGCCAGCGCGGGGTCGCCGTCGCAGCCGGGCTCGCCGCTGCGCGGCGGCTGCGCCGGGGAGGCGACGGGGCCCCGTCACGGGCCACCCCAAGTCGAATCCGCACAGGCGCAGCAGCCACAACAACAGCAGCCACAACAGCAGCAGGTGCAGCAGCAGCCACAACAGCAGCAGGTGCAGCAGCAGGTGCAGCAGCAGGTGCCGGTGCGGATGTCTTCTCAGGGGTCGTCGTCGAACACCGTCGCGTCGGATGGCGCCGCGGCGGCTTGGGCCGACGCCGGCGGGCCGCACCGCGCTCAGGAACCTGCAACGAAGCACGGATCGGTGTGGCCTCCGTCGCCTACTTCGCCTCCTCCGCCCGCACAAGCGGTTGACATGCAGGAGATGGCGCGCGCGGCAGCGGCCGCTGCGGCGGCGGCGGCCGTCCGCAAGAGTCGGGAGATCCCGGCGGCGCTGCAGGCTACGACGACGGCGCCGACGCCATCGCCGCACCCGCACCAGAGAGCGGAGACCCATGGGTCGCAGGACGGTGCAACCGTGAGCCCGCCGCCCGCAGCCCAGGCGCTCCGACTGCAGGCCGCCGAGGCCTCCTCAAGCAGATCGCCGCCACCACTGCAGCCGCCGCCGCCGCCGCTGCCGCCGCGCGCGGCCTCTCGTTCACCCGGCGACCCACATCGCGCGCTGCCGCCGCCAGTGCCGCCAATGCCGCCGCCACCGCCACCGCCGCCGGGGAGTCCGCAGCTTCAGGCGTCGTGGTCCACCAGTGCCTCCTCCGGGGGCCTCGCGGGCGCGGGCGCCACAGGAGGCAGCCGCGACGCCGGAGCGGCCGCCGCCGCCGCCGTAGCGGGCGCAGCTAATCCGGAACCTGATGTCGGGCATGCGGGTCGTGGCGGCGGGCCGGAGCAGCCGCCACCGCCGGCATCACCGCCGCAGCAGGAGCGCCAACAGCCTGGCCGAGACGGCGCCGCGGCGGTGCATCATCCCTGCCCGCCGGCTCGCCATTACCCGTCGGGTGGTCTGCCAGCCTGGTCATCTGGCCCCTACCGGTTGGACCGCATCCCACAAGGCGTGGCAGTGGGAATGGACGGGGGAGGGGGAGGGGGAGCTGCAGGTGTGCCCGGTCGGCCCGGCGCATACCGTGCGGCCCGGCAGCCTGCTCCTGTGGGATTCGAGCGTGGCCGCGGCATCGCGGTTGCGGCCTGCGCGGCGGTGACACTAGGACCCCGTCACGTGCCTGGGATGGGCGCGCCCCCAAGGTTGCCGGGCAGGGGGCAGGGGCTGCCGCCACCGCCGGCGCCGCCGGCGGCGGCGGCGGCGTGCCCTTGCTCGCACTGCCGCGTGCGGGCGGCGTGCGGGCCGCCGCCGCGAATGTGGCGGGTTGCGGCGGCGGTGCAGTCGACCAACCCCGCGCAGACGCGTCTTGGTGCGGGGGTATCGGCGCAGCCGCCGCCGCCGCAGCAGCCGCAGCCGGCGGAATGAAGGGGGCCAGCGCGGGAGCGAGTCCGTTCGCAGTGCTCGGTTGGGATGGCGGAGGAAGGAGCCCCGGCCGTCTTGGGCTGGGGACGCGGGTGGTGCGGGGGACGCGGTCGCTCCCTGGAGAGCTCGCAGGAGTGAGCTGCTGCAGAAAGCGGCGGCGGCGGCGGTCTGGAATTTGTGAGGTGGACGCAGGGGTGTGGCAGAGGTGTGTCGCGTTTCATGGTGCGGTGTGTGTGTGTGTGTGTGTGTGTTAAAAAAAACTGTGTGTGTAGAAAAGGAACCCGTGTATGTGTGCATGTGTGTGTACAAGGGAAATGGAGTATATGTGTGCCTGTCTGTGCCTGTGCGGGGACGGAGGTGTGGGGCCGCGGGCCTGCCCCCTGGCCCCCTGTTTAGTGGGCGCGGCATGATGGCAACAAAGCGACAGCGCGCGAGGATAAAGTCTGTATCTATTGCGACGGTAAATTGATAATGCTGCGTGTTCAGGGCCCCAGCTTGTGCGAAGGGTTTGTGTCGCGCGCGATGTAAGTTATCTGCTGCGTATAGAGCATATACATATATGTTGGTGCGGTGGCGGTGGCGTAATTTGGAGAATCTCTCCGAGGTCGGGAAGGCCAGGGTGATCCGGTCAAGGGAGGCTGCCCGGGCAATGGGCGATGAGGAGGGGCAGCCTGCCGGTCAGGGCCCGCGGAGTGCGCGCGCTTCTACTGCTGTCCCCGGCTGCTGTCCCCGGCTGCTCCCGCCTTGCTGACTGTCCCCGGCTGAATGGGCAATGGGCTGGCTGGACACCGTGAGGGTGCGTAGCGGAGCGGAGCGGGGCGAGGGAAGAGTTTTCCGAATCCAAATTGGAATCAGTGGAAGACTTGAAGGCAGAGTACTGCAACGATGTTCGTGAGCTGCTCGGCGCTGCGGGACCCTGGGAGCTGCGGGCGGCACCATTTACAGACGTTTGCATTTCGTGGAATGTGGTTTTCCTTGGTGCTGGATTTTTCGTTGTTGGATCTTTGACGTACTTAGGACATGAGGAACACTGGAGGGGCATTCTTGTACGGCAGGCAGATACGACATTTGCCCCCGCGGGGTCCCCTCAGGTTTTGATGCGGTGCGGGGCTGCGGGTGCAGCGAGGCTGGAGGTCTGAGGGCCGCGTTGCATGTTGCGAACCAGTCACGGTGTTGCCGCAGTTTTACGCTATTGGAGCGCGGTGGGTCTGTGGTGCGGGCCGCTGGCAGTGGTCTGAGTGGCAGCGGGTTGGAAGCGTCGGGCGGATTGGAATCCCGCAGCTTGGGGACTGGGGGACTCTTCCAGAAACCGAAGGCGAAGAGTGGCGACGGCGGCAGCACCGGCCGTTTGGCGGCTCCCGGCTCGTTGCAGGTTGGGTGCGGCGGTGTCCGACCGGCCAGTCCGCTTCGGGATCGAATGTGTCATTCTTGGAGCGGGGCGCGAGAGGTCAAGGGTGCCGTCAGGATTGCCTCCTGGAACAACGTTGCGTGGGGTTGCTGTTCGGCACTGCGTTGCCGCTCGGCACTGCGTTTTACTTTTGTGTGCAATTTTCTACCGTAATAAATTATTTGCACTGGATTGCGTCGCTCTTCGTGAACATTACCCAGTTTTTCCGCCGGCCACCGGGCCTCTTCCCCGGCCGCCGGCAAGGTACACTGGGTCTTGACGCTGGCCCCTCGCTCGCCTGCCGTCGGGCTGTCATTGCCGCGGCGCGGGGTGCCGCCGCCGTACTGCGCCGTACTCGGATGCAGGTGATGTCCTGCGGGTGATGTTCTGCCGGTGCGGCTGGAGAGGCGCCGGCCTTACTGCCGTACCACGCCATCGGGACACGGCGCGCGAGCGTGGCCGAACGCTCCGCGGCGCAGCGCACCGCCCCGCCGGGCCATGTCCGATGTCTCTCATCCGCCGACTCGCCCGGGTCCGTGTGGATCCCGGATACTCGCATCTGGGCCGACTCGCCCGAGCTTCGGGCCCTGCGTTGCGCCGCGGACGTGCGTGGGACGTGCGTGGGACGTGCGTGGGATGTCCGCGCCCCGCGGACCAGCACTCGGAGCCAGCCACCGCCACTTTGGTGGAAGACGATGCCACGGCGAGAGGGGTGCCGTACCACCCAGGAGGTCTGCGAGAGTGCCGTACCAGGGCCTGAGGAACGCGGAGTTGGGATGTCCGCCGCGCTGGACGTTCTCCGGAGTTGACGCCGCGCGCCTGGCCCTTTCCGATCACCGTCGAGGTGCGCTGGCCACTGTCTTGACAAAAGGGGGAGGCCACTGGCGGATGGCGGGGCCGATGTCGTCCGCGGGTGCGGCGCTGCTGACACGCATGGTGAAGTACACGGTGCTGCGCTTCCGGCTGTTAAAATGGGACCCAACCTGATCGAAAGAGGACAGTGGTCATTGCATTC
This sequence comes from Eudorina sp. 2006-703-Eu-15, assembly GCA_003117195.1. Classification (NCBI taxonomy): domain Eukaryota; kingdom Viridiplantae; phylum Chlorophyta; class Chlorophyceae; order Chlamydomonadales; family Volvocaceae; genus Eudorina; species Eudorina sp. 2006-703-Eu-15. The sequence continues at coordinate 1,083,461 of BDSI01000022.1, read as the reverse complement.
ATCCTCCGCAGCCGCTGCCGGGGGGGGGGCAGGGGCCGCTGCTGCTGTGGGGCCGCTGCTCTCGGTCTTGAGGACCGGTCGGGCATGCGGTGTCTGGGCAGCGTTTGTCCGGCCGTGGCGACGGTGGCCGGGTGGTCAGCGGCGCGCCCTGTGTGTATCTGCGCGTGTGCGTATGACGCTGCTGTTGCTGGTGAGGGCCCCGGTTGGTGTGCGGTGCATTGCGGTCGCCGTACTAACCGACGCTGCTGCAGAACCCCCGGGCCCCGGCAAAGCGCTGGAGGTCCCCAGCACCTGTACGACGGGCCGCGCTGAAGCGATCGCGCAGGGCCCGGGACGTTCCTGTCGGCGCCGTGATGTCGTGTGGCCGATATCCTGGCGCGCCTGCCGTACTGGGTGTACCGTACTGCGGGAATTGTGTGCGCACCAGCTCTTCATGACGATCGGAAGTGGAAGTGGTGCACTGCGAAATGGACGCCACGGCTCGTTTCCCGGCGCGCGTTGCGGTGTCGAGGTGGTGGTGGTCGTGGTGGAGGTCGCCTGCCCAATCTCATCAGCTTGCGTTTGGGCCGTCAGTTGTGAGGGAGGTCGCAGGTGGGCCGCCGCGCGCTGGGCCCCGGGGGCTGGGATGCCCTCGCGTCCGATGCCACCGGAGGTGGGGTTGCTGCGAGATGTAACCCACCTCCCCCGGGACCTGCGTTCGGACTTCTGGACGGTGACCGTAGCCGTGCGGTATATCCCCCAGCAATCGCACTCCCCAGCAATGCCCTCGACGAATCCACAACCTCCTTTGCGGGTGTGCGCAACCTCCTCTCGCCAATCCGTGCTGTGGGCCTCACTGGTTGACCTCCCCGACCTACCTGGCACACGGAGGGGACGGGTTTCCTTCCCGGGCAGACAGGACGCAGAGAAGCTTCCCAGAGTTGTCCTAGCGCCATGCCTTGTTTAGCGGCGCATACACGCGCGACGCAACGCAGCCCCCCCTTTTGAAATGATGTGCACCTCACATGACCACGGCAGGATGCATACGGCCAGGCAGCGCATTCCGCTCCATGCACGGCACCCCCCCCCATCACTGCTGCGCGGCTGACCCTTCCTGGCCCCAGCCATCTGCTGGCTGCCGAGGAATCAGGCATCGCCCACACGGCATTCGGCCTCTCTATTCCCCAATCCCGATTTTGAAGTACGGTAGCACAAGATGCAGGTCGTGAGGTTACAGCCCGTCAACAGCGCAGCCGAAGCACGCAGCGCTGTACACGCCGACCGCCTTTCAAAGGGTTGCAACGGTACGGTAACCGCGATTCGGTTGCGATCGCTGTCGCATCACCCACCGATGCATCGCAGTGGCCCCCCACCTGGAAAACCCCAAACCCCATCCTAAGCTTGCAGTCACGCGGGTGCCTGACGACTCAATCACCTCCCACCGGCAATATCACACTGCAACATTACGCTGCACAGTACTGCTTGCAGTCTGCAGGACACTTGAAAAACACGTGCCAAAGCGCGCCTTCGCCGCCCCAGAGCAGTCGCGAGGGGTCCCGGCGCGTCCGGCAGACCCACCGCCTGTATGTACGATGTACGATGTGCGTCACTCGCAGACAAACTGCACAAAAATGTGAAAAACCAGCAAGTCCATACGTTCTCATCTGCGTGCTGTGTACGGCGACTCCATGCGGCGCCGAGGACGCATGGTGCGGCGGTGACTGTCGTACATATATGCACGGCGCCACCGCCGGCCCCTTCGGTGCACGCGTGCACCCGGCGGGCGGGAATCGTGCGCCCCTGTGTTGTTGTACAGCAGACCCGTGGGTCAGACGGGCGCACCGCGGCCGCGGTCACTGCCAGCAGCCGACCCGTGGGACGGCGGCGGCATCACCGCGGTGGCGGCCACCACGTACTCCTGCGGGTCGTGTGTGTGCACGACTTGAAGTGGGTTTCATTGGACCCCCGGGTCAACGCTGGCAGCCGAAGCGCATGAATGAATGGATGAATCAAAGATTGGACCGGAAAAGCAATGGTGCAATGGTGCATCCCTGTGCACCACGGAGGGCCTCTGCTCGTCATTGTTTGGCCCTGCTTGTGCTTGTCGCGAAAGCTGTCAGCCCACCAGTACGGCAACCATCGCGGACCTGACCCACCTCCGGGTCGTCCGAGTCAGCGGGGTGCAGTACAGTGGCGGCCACGTGGTACCCGCCCGGGGTGTCGGCCTCTACCTGCGCCCACAATAAGGGAAGCGAACGGTCCGGGTTAGAAGGACGCCCCCAGCACAAGCTCCGTACGGCTCTTCGCCATGGGCCGTACACCTGTTTTCTAACTGACCTCCACGACATCGTCCTCGACGGTGTCACCGCCGCCCGCCGCTGGTTGCGCCGAGCCGTGCTGTGGCCGGTCGCGGGGAAGGAAGGTGGGCGCCCAGGCGTCGTGACGACCCATGGGCCGGTCTCCCTCCCACGGCACTGCGTGCCCACCGCCGCCGCCACTGCCGCCGCCCGTCTCAGCCGCGCCCGACACGCGGAGCTCTGGAGGCGGGTGGTGCTGGTGGGCGGCCCGGGGGCTGCTGGCGGCCGCCTGGAGGGGGCTGCCTGCAGGTCAGGTGGCCATTGCGATTTCCGTTGCGATGGTTGACCATTACGGTTGACAGCAGTTGGAAAAGGCGCAGGAGAAGGAGAGGCGCATATGTGTGGGTGGCCCCAAACAACACGACGGATCGTTCCGGTCGCTTGATGCCGGAGACACGTGACATGGCGTATAGCCAACGGCGTGCATGATCCGCGGCCCTACACGCCCATATGATCTGCTGGCACAACCGTACCCATCCCACAACCACCCCGACATCCATGTGACGCCATCACCTGATCCGGCAGACCCGATCATCCCCGTCCCTTCCCGACCCGTCCCTTCCCGACCCGTCCGTTCCCGACCCCGACCCAGTCCCCGGCCCCGGCCGCGGCCCAGGCCCGACCGCCGACCCCCTACCGTTACCCCTGCGCGACCCCAAACTCACAGCCTCGCGGCCTCTGGCTGTGGTGCCAGTGACCCATCTTGAGATTCTCCACCGGGATGTCCGCTCCGCAGTACAGAACGTGACGGCCGCCGGACACGAAACCGTCGCCCAGGCCGTGACTTGGCCAGGAGCCGGCGGCCATGACGCCGGCGCCGGCGCCGCCGCCCCCGCTGGCGCCCAGGCCGGAATGCCTCGGCTCGGCCTCGTCCGCCTCGGTGTACGACGAGACTAGTGGCGTCATCCCCGGCTGCTCCGGTCGGTACCTGGACCTGCGGGGTGGCGGCGGCGGCGGCGGCGGTCAACCAGCGCCGGGGAGAGTTCTGGAGGGCCGCGGCGGTGGACGTGCTCGACGACGAATACCAGGACAACGGCGGGGCGGTAGGAGCCGCCGCCGGACGAGAGGAGCCGCACACGACACCCCGACGGCTGCACTGCGCCGCACTACGATGGATTCCGGGGTCGTTACGTCGTTTGCGCACAGCACCGCGCGTCGCCAGTCAAAGCTCGCAGCTCCCCTCCTTTCCCCCTTCATTACAGAACTTTTTGATATGATCGCCGAATAGATTTGTTATTCCCGCCTCTCGTTTTTTAAACATCAGTCAGCCGAGAGGAACCGCACCGCTTCAGGACAAAGGTGGATGCCACACTGTGGCCTCGGTCACCGCTGCTCACCGCGGGATGGCCCATGGGTCGCTCCGTCCGCCCGTCGGCGCCCGGAAGTCCGCATAGCCGGGGCCTTCCTCCGTCTCCATGACCCTTTGAACGCTGCACCTGCCGCTGACGGCCTGATGTTGTTCTTGCCGCTGCTGTTGTTGGTGACTCGGACGGTCAAAACTGAGTCGGATTTATGCTTGCACCTACCACTGAAGTAGGAAAAAGCGACCAGTCAAGAGCACTTCACGGGTGATATTCTGATTGGTGCCCAGTTACTTCCGCTAATCCTCACTGCGTCCGGGATAACGCGTTTAAGAAGTGTAACATTCAGCGCAGCTGTACAATCGCAGATGCGCGCAACCTCGTCATGCCGCATGTCTTGCGGTACACAGCTTCGGGAAGCAGCCGGTTTGAGTCCAGCTGACATACAACGACTTGCGCCCACAGGGCGGGGAGCCCTGCTCTGCATGAGAGGACGCCGGTACCGGCATCTCGTCCTGTCCGAGGTGACGTCCTGTCAGGTCAGGTCATCCGTAACGAGAAATCGGAACTGCTTGACGCGCGCGCCGCGATCGCACCCACACCCGCACGAGCCCCGGCGCCCGCGGCATCCCGTCCGCACCCTCTGTCTGCGCACCGCCTCTTCGTCGCGCTCGCTCGCTGTGCATTCAGGGTCGCTCGCCAGCGGACCTTCACCGTCATCACCGGCCCGCCGCACCCCCGGGCCGGCCGTTCCCCTGCGACCGCCTCATGCGCAACCCGGCCCCGAACCTGGCCACTCCACTACTCCCAACGTCCCCACACACAGACAGACAGACAGACAGACAGACGCGCGCGCGCCTGGGAAAGGCACACTCGTGGACGCGGGCCCGCATCCACCCAAACCCGGACATCTCCCCCTTCCCATGGGCCCTGCCCCCTGCCCCTCAGTCAAGCTCCATCGCCAGGTCCCGTTTCAAACGCGGCTGCAGCAGCACCGTCGGCTCAGGCTGCCCCACGGAGCCGTTCGCGGCAGTACCACCTCCCGTTGCTCCCTCCGCCGCCGCCGCCGCAGCAGCAGCAGCAGCACCATCACCATCACCATCACCGCCACCAGCAGCTGTAGCATCGGCCGGCGAGCTGCCCCGCCCCGACCGATCGGCCGCCTGCGAGGGCTCCGCCGCTGCAGCACCCGGGTCGGCCAGCTCCTCCGTCTGCTCCGCCTCCCGCCGCGTGTGGAGCTCCCGCCACCTCCGCTCGTTATCAGTCAGCGGCGCCGCCTCCGACACCTCGGCCGCTTCCGCCCTTTGCTGCGGTTGACTGTCTTGTACCCCGCTTCCACTCGTGGATGCCGCCTCCGCCCCCGCCGGCTGTGACGGCGTCAGCTGTGTCCCCGCCGCCTCTGTGGTTTCGTCCGCTGCCGCCGCCGGGGGCGCCGTCGCGTCCGCGGCATCCCATTTTGACGACTCCACGGTTGTTCCGGACAGGTGCTCTTGCACCAAGGGGGGGCCGCCGGCGGACGCGACCGACGGCCGCGGCGGCGGCGCCGGCGGTGGTACGACAGGCAGCGTGATCTCCAGCTGCTTACGGGCCTTGTCGAACTTGGCCTTACCCTTGCCCTCGTCAACAGCGTACGGCAGGGCAACGTCGAGGAAGTACCTTGCGGGGACCTGCGGCGGCCGAGGGAGACGGCGCGGCGCACGGCGACGGACCCGTGGGTCACGCGTCGATTCAATTTCATCCGCGGAAGGCCGGTCGCCTCGCCGCAAGCTCAACGGCCCGGGCACGGCTTGCGCCCTGAAATTTACGTCCTATAAGTCGTGTCCTATGATGCCGGGTGGACATGAAACTGAAGAGAGTGCCTGAGCTGAGGGAATGGATTCTGGATTGAGGGACGGGGCTGGGCGGGCCGCCGCTCGCCGCGCTGCGGCCCCGACCGCCGCCCAGTCGTGGGCTGGTCGCCTGTTCGCACCTTGAGGGTGAGGCGCCGCTCGCCCACATCCAGGTCCACGGCAGCCGCCGACGCCACCTCCGGCAGCGTCACCCGGACCACCAGCTCCTGCGCCGGCAGGGAGGGAGGTAGAGGTAGAGGTAGAAAGAGAGGGAGAGAGAGAGAGAGGGGGGGGGCGAGGGCGACAGGAGGGAGAGAGAGGAAGGGCGGCAGGGCGGTCACAGGTGCGGGAAAGGGGGACCCGGCTGACCGGCTGACATAACCAAAATTGAAAATGCGTGCGCACCGACACGTCAGCTTGTCAGTCGGGCCTGCGAGCCGCTCCAGGACAGCGTCACATGCGCCGCCGATGAATGCTTGACAGTAGGTGTGCACTGCTGCTGCGCTTCACCGGCCGGCAGGCGCCTCCTCGGTAGCGGGTCACGCGGGCCGCTGCCGCTGCCGCCCATTTGAGTACGACCTGCGATTCCCATTCATCGAGTCGCAACCTGGGCCCGCTGGTGTACCGGGTCCAGGGGTATCCCGCAGTTGGCGAACCTCACCGCACCCCTCCCAGTTGTCTTTCTGTGATTCTTCCTCATTTTTCCTCATCGTCCCGGCCCACCCGCCCCGGCCCCCCACCTTGGGCACCTCCGTATCCAACGCCAGCCCCCGGCCCGCGTCCTTCCAGGCGGCTGCCAGGTCGGCCTGGCCCCTCCGCACCAGCACCCACTCCGGCGTGACGGCCCCGTCTGGGTGGCGGTAACCGGCCTGGGCGTGATCCTGGAGAGCAATAACAAACAGCAACAACAACAGCAGCAACATAAAGGATGCTGCGAATCAAAGCAAACTGAACGAAACCCACGTGATATCCGTAACATGAAACGCCCGGGTGCGTGCAGGACCACGCGGCGATCCCCCGACTCACCTCCGCATCTTCCCTCCCGCATCCTCCCTGTCGGTGTGCCTGGACTGTTTTTTGACTCCCGCACGCCAACCGACCCATGGCTGCCCCCAACCCAAACCCTTGAACCCCGAACCCCGCGCCTTTGGATATGGCCCCCTTAACGGCAAGTGTCCGAAACCCGATCGCTACCTGTCTCAGGCCACCTTAAGGCCACTGGCCCACACCACCCCGCCTCGGGAAGCGCCAGTTCCGGTGCATGATTCCAAATGGCGGCTCAAACTTGGACCCCGGCGATTCCCCCCTTGCATCCACCACCAGGTACGGCTCTTTCATCCCGGGCCCCCCTGTCCGTACCTTGATCTCAACCTCCGACTTGCTCGCTGTATCCTTTGACCGGTCAAACGAGAACGTGCTGCGGCTGGCCGGGCCTTTGGAACCCGCGTCGGCGGCAGTTGTTGCGGACCCAGCCGCCGCCGCCGCCCCCGCCCCCGCCCCTGCTGCGGACGACACCGGCGCCGTCCTTGCGCCGGGCACGTCCACCCCGGGCACATCCGGTCGAGGCCGCAGTCGGCCCCCCACGGGCTCGCCCCCGCCCTCCGCCGTTCGGATGCACTGCACGGGCGGCTCGGCGCAGCCCTCCGTGGCCTTGAAGCGCAGGTTGAGGCGGCGCCAGCCCCGGGAGAGGCGACATTGCGCCACCCGCTCGACGTGCTCCAGCGCCTGATTGGAGGGAGGAAGGGGCCCCGGGAAGGAGGACGTGGCAGGACAACATGCAGAGGCGATGTTGCCGCCCGCTGCCGCGCCTGAACCAATCGGGAGACGTCCAGTCGCGTAACCCAGCCAGCCAGCCAGCCCGTCAGCCACTCACAGATTCGCCTCACGCAACCCACCGTCTCCGCGAGCGAGGCCATCACTTGGGCGTTGCTGTTGGCGAACTCCACCATCTCCGGATGCACCACGATGTCGTACACGGGGGCGGGCTTGCCTGGGACCGGGAGAAGGGGGGCGGTGATGGTTGACGGGCGAACTTGAATTGGGACGGGAGCGGAATGAATGACATGAGGGGATAACATCAGGAGGGAGAAAAGACCATTGGGAGTGCTACAAACCAAACCAAACGGCAATGCGGGTGGGGTGGGGCAGAAGCGCGGGCAGGATGCGGGCGCACATCGGTCCGTTCGTTGCCTCAGGGCGAACAACTGCGTCAGGTACACCCCTTGTGCTGTAGCGGAAGGGGGGCGGGGGTAAGGATAGGGCACGGCGGGGCAGGGAGGGCATGGACCCTACCCTTCCTGGGAGGAAGGGGATTTACAGGACTTTGGCAGCGGGTTATGATACCTGCAGGGTCCAAACCGAGATGGCTGAGTCAGGTCGGGGTTCGACCTGGCTAGATAGTGGGCATGGACGGCGGCCCCACCTTCCTTGTCGGTGCCCTGCCGCACCGGTCCCAACACGAGCGGGATGCTAAGCTGACGGCCCGGCCTCCCGCCCGCGTCCTTGCCCTCCGTCAGGCTGTGACGAGCCACCTGCGGGTTTCGGAGCGTCGAGCCTGTCAGGGCGTTGCGGGTTCCGGCGCGTCGCACGCGTTTCGGCGCGCGTTGTCGGCTTCGCTTTACAGTTCCAACGTCAGGGCACGGTAGGTGGCGGGAAGCGCGATGTGAACCCCTTGCCGTCAACCGTACCCAGCAGGAGCTCGTGGAGCCTGGCGGCATGAGGCAAGCTAAGGTGTCCAGCCCGAAACCGGCTTGGATACTTGTGTTCGGGATAACAGTTCTTGAGGGAGGGCAGGGGCATAAATCGGTTGGTTGCTCTTTTGCGGTTTCGCTGCCTTCATTGACAAAAGGGGCACCTGGCGAACAGGAGTGTGGGAGTATGCAGCGCGGCGGCTAGGAGTGTGCGCTAGGAGGACACGGCGCCGTGTGCGCCGGTCCTGGATGGGACGGGGCACCTGGTGCCCCGGGGGCCGGGCCGGCGGAGGCCTGCCGCGCGGGGGGAGGAGGGGGAGGAACACTGGTCGTTCAATTGTAGCCGTCCCGGGCTCAGGCCGCTGCCGCGCCCGGTGGAGTCCCCCGTTTTGGCCGCCTCTTCGCGGGTCACAGACCCTACGCGTATCTGAGACCCTTCACGGGTCTGAGGCCCTACACGGGTCTGACCCAGCGATCATGGATATGCGCACCTTGTCGCTTGTGGAGACGTTGATGAAGACCTTCTGACCGACAGACAGAGCCGGTCCCTCCTTCTTTCCGCCCGTACCGCCGGCGCCGGGGGCGGCGGTGCTGGGGGTGGTGCCGCTGCCCGCAGACGGCGCTGCGTCCGTGCCGCCCACCACTTTGGACTTCAGGACCAGCGCTGCCTTGGGCGTGATCAGCTGCACACCTTTGCCGTACACATCCTCTGCGCGGCCCTGCTGTTCCAGCTGCCGTAGGTACTGGTCGGTCTCTGCCTTGACCTGCGGGGTTGGGGGCCAGGAGAAGTATGTGGGACGCGTGCGTGCGTGTGTGCAGTTTGTGAACCCAGATGCTGAACGTGGGCAACCATGGAAATCGGAGTTAGCGTTGGAATAGGGTACGAGTTATGGGAGCAAATTGGTGTGCAGATGATTTGACGGTTGGGTGCAAGACTTACAGGGCTAACCGCCTCGCGGACCACGGATTACCAATGAGTACCCAAAGCTACATTCTCATAGGCAGCAGATTGTGTCATGATATCATGCAAGCATGACGCCCTCGCACTATGCCCGCCGTGGGAGAAGCTATGCAAGTTCACCCTGACGCCCCCCCTGGTCCCCCACCTTTGGATCCGAAACCTCCCGAGCATACTCCTCAAACAGCTTCAGAAATTCTGGATCTTTAAACGCTTTCTCGAACTTGGTCAGTTCCTGGGGTCCAGTTCGCCGAGACGTTCGACGGATGTGGAGGTACCGTGACAGCGGGACAGGGCTCTGCCCGCATATTGTGGCCTACCAACCTCATTTGTTAGATTCAAGTTTTTGAGGCCCTCTTCAAGCTTGTCCTGCTCTTGTGAAGTGGGCGCCATTTGACAAAGTCAAGGGTTCAAGGAGACAGTTATTGATTACACGAGAAAGCCAATGTAAGGTAAACACCTTTTGGTAGGTGGATTGCGACTAAGTTTCCTCCGCGTCTCATACTCTTTCTACCTATGGTGCAGTAATCGATTTCAATCCGGAGACATATATTTTGTGTAGTCACATTTAATGTTATACTCTCGTAAAGCAGCTTCTCGATCCGCGTGGTTCGAAACATTTTGGGTGATAATTAGAAACGTCGCAACCGACAACGGTCCTTGGAACCTTCCGCTGTTCCGCAACTTGGTCATCCGTGATCCGTCAATCCATGTAATATGACTGCTATCATGTATATATGCAAGAAAATATGAGCGCGTTACATGACGCGCTAATGCCTGCTCAGACAGTCCAGGACCGTTCTGGGCACGAAGATCAGCTTCTGTCATTGTGCGTTTAAACCCCTATAATAACATTGAATATGACTCAGTGTAGTTCGTTACTGAGCCAGAGCGGCCGCTTTGCATCCAACTATAGTTGACAGGTACCGTAGACCGTCCGGCAGGGACCGTGTAACGACGGCGAGTTAACGAACGAAACGATACGATTTACGACATGCCCGAACGCTGCGCGTTACAGACCGGCAGACACGGCCGGACCCTGTCAGACGGGACCCTTAGTCCCGACCGGGCGTTCCAACGGGCCCAGCTAGCTCGTAAGCGCCTCATCTCATCAACCCCTACCAAGGACTGCGCACCCATCCTCCGTCACCCGCTGGGGAGAGGGGTCGTGCAGCCATACCGGCCAACACAGCAGTTTACCAGTGCGCCAGGATTGCCTCGCCTGGAAGCCGCACCAGACCCGCCGAATGACTTGGCGGGGAGGGGGCCGGGATTCGAACCGAGCAGCATTGTATAGCGGGAAACGTGATAGACACGTACAGCGGTTTGGAACAGCGCAGCCATACGCGGCCATACGCGGCCTCAGTCCCTATTGCTCCTCACCCGTGTACAGTTGCCAATCATGCATTTTTGGCAAACCCTGGGCAACCCTCCCGTTATTATTTGCACAGACCTCGCGACACGCTGTCGCGCCGTTGGAGCAAGGGAGGGACTGGGGGCTGTTCGGAAACAGATGCTCGGCAACGGCCCGCAAAATATAACATCATCGTGGTCAAAGTTTTCGGAACGCACAACTTTAGGTCTCGCGCCTCCTTACAAGTGCCACCCATCTCTGGAACATCCGGAATCACATCGTTCGCTTGTCGTACGTTGCAGGGAACCTGATGTCGCAGTGGACCCCGCGTGTCATCGGTGACAGCAGTAGACAACCTCCTCACCACACACTGCGGAAACGAAACCGCGCCACCACGGCGCACCGGACAGGCTCGTCGAGTGCACCGCAGCACACCTACCCCGCACCCACTCTACCAGAGAACCACCCCGTTCCCGAGGACCAGCCATAGCCAGGGATAACGCCCGCTCACGGGGGCGTTGAGCCACCGGGACGGCCTTATCAGCGAACCACCACCACGGCCAAGATCGGCTCCCGTCTCCGGCAGTGGCCCGTACCAAGGGCCCTGTCGCCGAACTATCTTCCCGTTCCCCCGCGGAGGCCACTGGTGTTCGGCTAGTCATGCTGCCCGGGTGGCAGCGGGCCCAGAGGAAACCTTGGTGTTACTCGCAAGCGCGGGAACCGAGCGTGTTTTGGGCATGTCGCAACGGCCCGCCGCAAGCTCCGCCACCGGACACTTGAGGCAGACAGACTGTCCTGCGCTGGTGGCCCTCAGCGGCGCTGCTTGATGATTTGGGGGCACCGGGAAGGACAACTAGATGCGCTGTCAGACGACGATTGCCAGACCGTTTTTGAAACGCCCTTGTCCTTCATAAACGCGGTTACTGAGGTCTTATGCGTTGTGCAGGTAGTGTTCCGCGGGTACGGGGTCGTACGGTGGCAGGAACGTCATATTCGGCAACGTGCGGCAGCCGTTCACGCCCACGGCTTGCTCAGCCGCCTGGGTACCTCGGGCGGTGCGTAGTTGTCCTTACTGTCACCTGTCTTTGTCGTGGCAGGGTATCCCAACACGTAGCTTGTCGCCATGGATGCTGGGGATGCCGACGAACTACGGCACGTTACGACCGACCGGCCGACCGTAATTCAACCCCAACACTCACATTAATTATGCTGACCCGCGGGGTTCACTGTAACCATTAATAATAATTATAATTATAATAATGCTGACATAGATCGCTGGTAACGCCATCAACGGACAGTGGGGAAGTCCTTCCTGGTCCTTCCGCTGCGAGCCGCGGCGGAAACTGCGCGCGCGTCAACGACGTTTAGTTGCAGGTGCATGCCTATGCACGTTATAGGAAATATCAAGTTAGTGGATCAACCAGGTCTGCAGTCCCAGGGCTGTCGTCCCAGAGAGTCAGTTTCGTTCCAGGTGCACTCTGCAGCATTAACATGCAATTTGTTAGATGTGGGCAGTCTTAGATGAGATCTGATGAGAGCAAGCACGCGACCTGAGTACAGGTGCGGCAGGAGACGAAGAATTCAAATACTAGATGTGATTGTTCGCTTGGAGGGTGCATGGTGCGGTAGGACAAGGCGCGATGCAAATGCATGGATGTGCAAGCCCGTGCAAGGCTCGAGAGGCGGGAATGAGGGTCGCTGACCGCTCCAGCTTCTCTTTCGCAATGTCGTTAAGCCATGCATGCAGGGTGCGCAAGTACCCACGTAAACAATTGCGGTCTGCATGCTTTACAAAAAAGTGCACGTGGCTGATTATCTAAGAAGATGCACCATGCGAATCTCGAGGCGATTTTCCCCGCCACCGGGAGGGCCAGGTTGCGTTTGGGGCTTAGTCACGCGATATTCAAGAATGCGTGCCAAGACAGTTTTAAATTATTGGGAGCAGCAAGGCCAACTTGAGATGCAAGACCCTTTAATAAACAAACAATGATTGCCCAACGTAGAGTCTCAATGCAAATTTCACCAACCGATTCAAACGCCCATTGGTTGAGATGCATCGGGGACTGACATCATGCACAGCATTGGTGTATGAGGGAAGTCCTGCATCTTATGTCTTATGTTGTTACAGAGAACAACCAGCCATGCAATAATGTTCCTGCCATAGGGAACTTGACCTAGTTGTTTGAAGCTTCCAGGAGCAAGCGGGGCAATCTCTTCTATTACTGCTCGTCCCAATGGTACGGATCGTCCTCAAAAGCCTCCCATCCCATATCGCACGCTACATTCTGCAGTTGTGTTGCATCTTCACAATCTTGAGACAATAATCAAGATGGCCTTCAGCATGAAGCAGCGCGCGGATGTTGGTAGGTTAGCTGAAACTTGCGCAAGTCGCATCTGGTACTTTAACTCACTTTGACACCGGCGCGCAGGCCTGACCCGCAAGGCCGCCCGCACGGCAAGCCGCACACCCGCTGTGGCCGTGCGCGCTGTCGCTGCTCAAGCTCCGCCAGCCGCCGCGACGGAAACGAAGAACGCATATGGCGTGTTCCGACTGTCCTATGACACGCAGAACGTAAGCGCATTCCATGTGTTCCTTCATCCCCGTAGATGGAATGGTGATTGACGCCAAGCTTTTGGTTTACGCAGGAGGATCCGTCGCTGACCCGCAGCTGGAAGAAGACTGTCAAGGTCGCTGTGACCGGCGCTTCTGGTAACATTGCCAACCATCTGCTCTTCATGGTAGGATTTCTGCAACATTGCAGTTGACGCATGTCGCGCGAGGCGCCCAGTGTAGCCCAGGACATGTCTTCAAGTTTTTAATACGCGACGACTTTCGTTTCCTGTTTGTTGCTTGCAGCTTGCCTCCGGCGAGGTTTACGGCAAGGATCAGCCTATTGCTCTCCAGTTGTTGGGCAGCGAGCGCTCAAAGGAGGCACTCGAGGGAGTTGCCATGGAGCTCGAGGACAGCTTGTACCCGCTGCTGCGCGAGGTGTGATCGAAACCCTGGTCTGACCAAAGTCCCCAATCGTGTTTGCACCTTTAATACCAAGCATTTGTTCCCGCCTTGCCGAACTTTAGGTATCCATCGGCACTGACCCCTACGAAGTTTTCGGTGACGCTGACTGGGCACTCATGATTGGCGCGAAGCCGCGTGGTCCGGGCATGGAGCGCGCGGACCTGCTGCAGCAGAATGGCGAGATTTTCCAAGTTCAGGTAAGCGCCCGGCGTCGAAGGTTGGGTCAACGAACCCGTTAGAAGTTACCTGACTGGGGACGACGGGATTCGAGTCAGAGGTAGCTACGCAAAGCGGCGTGCCATGGATTGGCGAGCACTTGCGGCTGCACGTCATATACCAGTGTTTTGTCTATCAACCTAACAATGGTGCGATGCAACTGGGTGGGTTGCCCCCATATAAGAAACAACGTACCGTTGATCCACATGAACGTTTGAAACTGATCACGGAACAGGGCGCGCCGGCAGCGATCTTACATGTCTGAATGATCGACCTCTAATGTCATGGGCAAGGCTGGTACTCAATCTCGACGATATGCGGGATCCGTGGAATTATTTGTGGCCAGCAGTACTCGGTCGTTACTAATCTAACGGCAGATGGTTCCGACAAACCCTTAACGCGCTGGGCCAAGGCCCGTGCTTACCGGGCCTGGATGTTTGGAGAGCAATTAGGGAAGGAAATCGTGCAGCACTCCGTATGAATGAATGAACGTTACATTGGATCCCGAAAGGGATCAACGGTGTACACCAGGGCACGCCCCAGCAGGCCCCAACGACATGGCGGCGAGACACCTCCACACCTCAACGCCGCCAACAAAAACACGTCGGGCCGTGACCAGACAGACACCGAATGATGCCTATGATGCGCGTTTGGGCGGCTGGGCGGACGTTGCGGAACTAGTTATTTACTCAAAGAGGGGGCCGATTAACTACTCAAAGAGGGGACCGATTGCCAGCTTCCGTTCAGCGAATGCAATTGGCAATGCTATCAAATGTGCTTTCCGAGCATTGATCCTGCATACTCACACGCCCGGGTTTAGGAAGGTGCCGCGTATTCTCCCTGAGCGGCCGGTGGGAAGTCTGTCCGCTGAAGTGTGCCAAATCCACCAAACGCAAGTCAAATTGGGAAGTCAAGCCCTTGTCGTGCGAAATGATCCTGGATGTGAGTGATGGTTCACCGTCCGATACCCTGCATGACCGATACCCTGCATGACCGAAGGCCGCTGCTAGCTATCGTACCTACCTTTACCCATCTGCATGAGACCGCCGGTCCATGACGTCAGCCCTACCTACCTTCCGCCGGGAGGAGGAGGCGGACCCTTCCCCCAGGGTCTCCCCGTCGGGAGGGCAGTTATCTGCTCATTGCATACATGCTGCATTGCTGCACTGCTTGATGCCCAGATGCGAAGGGGAGCGTGCTGCCCAATCTAGCACTCATGACCGCGCCATGTCATGCGCTGCTTCGCTTGCCCGTCCATGCACTTGTTCTACACTCAGGGCCGCGCCCTGAACGAGTCCGCCAGCCGCAATTGCAAGGTGGTCGTGGTGGGGAATCCCTGCAACACGAACGCCCTTATTGCGATGGAGAACGCCCCGAACATTCCCCGGAAGAACTTCCATGCCCTTACTCGCCTGGATGAGAACCGCGCCAAGTGCCAGCTGGCCCTGAAGAGTGGCAAGTTCTACACGTCAATCTCGCGCGTGGCCATCTGGGGCAACCACTCAACCACCCAGGTGCGTGTCGTTTGGGGGGGGATGACACATCCCCCGCTCGAGGGTGGTGGCGTGGGACTTTGGAGCGATTCCGACATACCAACTGTCTAGGGTATGGCGGCATTTTTTCGCTTGGAGATTACACTCCGCAACGTGCCGGCTGCGGTGTTTGGCCTGTTCTGTGTGATGGGAGGGTGGAGGGTAGGGGGCTCCATCGGACTAGGGAGAGGCCCCTGCTAGGCGAAATCCTATGCGCGTCGTGCAGTTGCGCCGTCCCAGCCGGTATGAAAAGAGGCTTGTGGGTCGCTCTTGATGCACCGCTATCGGTCGTGATCTGGGTTGATCTTGATCTGGGTTGATCTTGATCTGGGTTGATCTTGATCTGGGTTGTTGATCCGCAGGTGCCGGACTACATCAATTCCCGCATCGGCGGCCTCCCCGCCACCGACGTGATCCGGGACATGAAGTGGTTCCGCGAGGAGTTCACGCCCAAGGTGGCCCTGCGCGGTGGTGCCCTGATCAAGAAGTGGGGCCGCTCCTCGGCCGCCTCCACCGCCGTTTCGGTGGCGGATGCGATCCGCTCGCTTGTCACCCCGACCGCTCCGGGCGACTGCTTCTCCACGGGCGTGATCTCCGACGGCAACCCGTACGGCGTCCGCGAGGGCCTCATCTTCTCGTTCCCGTGCCGGTGCGTGAGGCGCATGAGCGTGGGTGTGGGGAGAATCTCTATGGTCACATCCTGTGCCCATCCTAGGCGCATCCAGGCCTGAGTGTCAACTAGGGGCAATGTCACCTCCAGAGAATGATGAATATATTCTAGGCTTCGGCGGCCTTGGGGCTATGTATTGGCGCTTTGCCCGGATCCGAACGACTCCCTTCAGCTCAAGTCCTGTGTGCCTATCTGTGGTTCTGGGGCGATGCGGTCCTTCTTTGCTTCCGTGCCGGTACTGACATCCGCTGCGCCATGCCGCCGCGGTCCGCGTTCTGCTCCTGAACTCTTCATCCTTCCTCAGGTCCACGGGTGACGGTGACTATGAGATTTGCGACGACTTCATCGTCGACGAGTGGCTCCGCAATAAGATCAAGGCCAGCGAGGATGAGCTGCAGAAGGAGAAGGAGTGTGTGTCGCACCTGATCGGCATGATGGGCGGCTCGTGCTCGCTGCGCGGCGCCGAGGACACCACCGTGCCTGGCGAGAACTGAAGTGGCAGCTTTCAGGGAGGCAATGGGGGTGGCCCAGCGGGAAGGAGACGGCCTGCGAGAACCGCAGGAGGAGAATCGAGCGGCCAGGGAGGGCGAGCGGCCAAGCAGCACGTCTTTAGCGTCCCAAGGACCGTGTATGCGCATGAGGGCGCTCCAGTCGTAAACACTGGGGGCAAGCGGGGGAAGTCAAGATAACCATAGCGCGATTCACGCTTCCGCGCCTGCCTAGTGTGGGCCGAACCATGGCGCAGGTGCTTGGAGACGCGGGTGAATCACGCAGATGTATCGACCTGCATCTGTCCCTGTGCACTGGCTTTACCAGGCCGCTAGAGGGTGAACAGGCCGCCAGACGGGATTTCTGGGATCCATATTGTGGGGCGGGCCCTCAGCAGCAGGAGTACTGGTGCTGTTGGGGCTGGTGCCGTTGCAGCGCGAGGAGTCTATTGCGCGCGGAGTCTATTCACCCGCAAACATACCGGGCCGGCTGGGTTGCAGTTCGCTCGTCTATTGACGCTTTGCTGGAGCGGGGTCAACAGGCTAGTCATTCCACCCGCAGCACGCCACCGGCATCCTGAGGGCGCATATGTACTGAGTTTTATTGTAGGATGAGTTGTCGGGCGGTTGTGGCGGACTCGGTTTTCCGCCGTCGGTCTCCCATCCCGAGTGGCCCGGCCCAGGCGTTGATGCTTGGGTGTGCATCGAGCTAGTTTGACATGCGGCTAAAGAGGTTGGCGGCTAGTGATGGGTGTTTTGCGTGGTTTCGTGAGTGTGCTGCGACCAGTGAATGGGTGTCTTGCGAGGGTTCGTGTGCGGGTCGCTATCCCTTCCCACCCACTTTGTGTGGCGGTTCGAACGCCCAGGACCGGGCGCTCGCAGAGGGCCGCCTGCCGGACCAGAAATGATATCCCGACGACTTGGTGCCGGGAAACGGTTTTGGTCCGAAGAATCGTGCTGTTGGGACAGGCTGCCGGCGTGATTTGTCAACGGCGCGCCCACACACCTGTGGCGAGGAGCAAAGGGGAAGGCGTGTCACCATTTTTAGATCAAGCAGGTGGCGAGAGCAAATCGTGTGTTTGCTATGTCTTGGGATATCAGCTCCATAGCGTAAAACGGGGAGGATATGGTGAGCCGGAGAGGTGTGGAAGACGTTTTCGGGGAGCATGACTAGTTTTCTTGGCGCAGCCGCGGACGGTGTCGGCCGAAAGCGGTTGGGCAGCGGGACAGAATGACTGGGAAGGACCTCGATCTGCCTGGCCAGGGCGCTTGAGTGTGCCCGGCTCCTTGACAATGGCAGGCTCCCTTGGAGCCCTCCCTGATCATGTCTGACTCGATATGTTGGTCGTATATTGGAGCTAGCACGTCAAGCTGGACCCGATCCACTGGCGTGTGGGCGTTGATCAGCGCGCCATCCCCGCAGGGGAGGGTCAACACTCGTGGTCGAGGCATTGCGACATGCGGCGCGGTCCTGTCCGGGGGAGCATGTGTTTCTTCGCGGCGGCCACGCTGCACGTGTGCTTGCGTCCGATCCAAGAGGTAAAATTATGGCGGACATGGGTGTAATGGTTTGCGGGCTAGCGCGCAAATTCCAGCCGATCGCCAGTGGCTTATTACCGACTAAAGTTTTCATGCGCGTGTGACAATTGTTTTTTTGTCGTCTTTCCTCCGTCCTTGTTCTGAGCAGCGCCGCGTTGCTGGGCCGTATTCCATTTGCGCGTTGAACAGCGTGTATCGCCTGGTGACCCCACCAGCCTGCGGAAGCGGTGATGTTCGCGTGGATGGAAGGCCAGCGGTGGTCCATGATGCCGGTGTTCTGCAGCCATGCCTTGGTATTCAGCTCGAGGCCGGCCGGTGTAAGATTTTAGGGTTAAACGGATTTTGATCGTTGGTATGTAGTAAACGCTTGCCGTGGTCGTTCGGAACGACCCGTATTATTTGCTGCGCGATTACTTTCTCGGATTGCTTCTTCTCATCCATACTTGAACGATTACATATGGAGAGCCGGCTGAAGGGCGTGAAGGCCCAAGTAGCACACGCGGGGTGGCCTGCCTGTTCAGAATTCCCTGGTTTGGGGGTTCACACCGGCGATGGTACGGCCACGGCGTCGGGTTCCATCGTACCTGTTGAGAGAAAGAGCCGGATTGATTGAGCACCCTTCCTGGGTCGTTGGCTCCCTCGATGTAACAGGAAGCAAGCGCATGCATCCATCTCCAGCCTCGTCTGCGAGCGTCACATGAGGTTTGCAGCACAAGTTCGTTCCTTGTTGGTTGAAAACCGGCGGGGCAAGCAAGGCTGCAGCCTGCTGTAGCAACTACGGCAGCGGCAATGAACTCTCCTCTGACCGAACGTCGATAATCAACTACCAACGCCGCCAGACTTCGTCATGTAATACGCGGCGCAAAGTGCCGTGGGCATTAGGGCAATCTGAGGTACCAACATGTTGTAGTGTTGCCCCGCTGTGCGCCTCTGCGTGGTTCAGTGTCTGTCTGGGTGGGGTCATGGCCCGATGTGTTTTAGTTCGCGGCGTTGAGGTGTGGTGTCTTGCCGCCTTGTCGGTGGGGCCTGCTGGGGCGTGCGCTGGTGTACACCGTTGATCCCTTTGGGGTCCGCTGTAACGTTCCCTCATTCATGTGGACGACGTCGGCGTTCTGAGGGGCCCTATGTCCAGACCATCGCTTTGCTCTTGGCTGTTCCTGAATGCATGAACGTTACAGCGGACCCCAAAAAAGGATCAACGGTGGTCCTGTTTGGTGAAGGGGCGGCAGCATGACGAGTTCTCTCAGGCAGTCCACACGGAGTGAAATGATGGAGCGCTGCATGCTGGACCCCGGCATCCTCCCGGGAGGGCCTAAATAGCTGTGAGGGGGTGGGAGCGAGCCTCATCTCTACACCACCGGAACTCCGCACGCATACACCGCCACCGGAGACCAGACGGAAGGGGGTCTGTGCACCCACCCCCGCCAGCGACACCACGGACTCGGGACGCCAACGAGTGTGACTTGCTCGCACCCAGTGTTGCTATCTTCCAAAACGGGGAAATAGAATTCCGCAGGTTTCCGGCCTGTCGCCAGTAGCCAAAAAACCTTTGGCAGGGCAGATTTTGGGGGCCTTCCTAGATGCCAGGAAATAAAAACCTCCAGGCAGGCCAGGAAATATTTCGGCGTGTTTCGACAGCAGGGACACTGCTACCACAGCTACGACAGGGATTCTCAGTCTTGGAGGCCTGAAGCACGCTTTCCTGGCGTCGCGGATGCATATGGGAGGGTAACCAGGAGTCCGGGACACGGCATCAGAGTGTGTTTTGGCGGTAGACAGGTGTACGACACAGGAATTGCCCCTGCGCCTGCAGATTTCCAGGCCCTTTTGGTAGTCTGGAAAATAGTTGGCAGGGCAGATTTCCGGCTCCCTACAGCGTCAAATAAATGAAATCTCGCAGGTTTTCTGGGGGTCCGGGAAATGAAAAAATTCCGGGTTTTTGGCCCGTAAATATTTATTTTATTTAAGATAGCAACACTGCTCGCACCGGCGGCATCGTAAAGGCAGCCCTTCGGGACCTGCGCAAGGGCTCCAAGGGCATCGGCCCCAGCTGTACTACTGGGGCGAGCAGCTGCACGGTCATAGGCCGGCAGAAATCGAACTCCGCCATCAGCATCGCGCCTACAGCGACCACCTTCACCGACCTACCTTCACCTTCACCGAGTGGTTCTATACGA
This sequence comes from Eudorina sp. 2006-703-Eu-15, assembly GCA_003117195.1. Lineage (NCBI taxonomy): Eukaryota > Viridiplantae > Chlorophyta > Chlorophyceae > Chlamydomonadales > Volvocaceae > Eudorina > Eudorina sp. 2006-703-Eu-15. Next base: position 1,063,355 of record BDSI01000022.1, on the reverse strand, counting down.
GCGAGTGGGTGGCCTGCGGTGCATTCCCAGGCCCTACCAATTTCTGGACGACGGTAAGGTCGCTGTGCAGTTGCCACATGTTCAAGGACCGTTGCACAACGTCCAGGAGTCCAGTTTACATGGGAGGAGAATGCCGTGTCATGGCATTACTCGTACGTACCGTACGTCATGGGAGACCGTCACGTTGCCTTTCCTGATGGAGAGGAAATAAAATAACACACTCACAGGGTCAGCGACCACATCGGATCAGCGACCACATAGGATCAGCGACCACATCGGGTCCTACCTGCCGCAACCACTCAAACTAATATAATGTAATCCTGGGGCCCCAAACCAGGTGTGCCTACTTTGATAAGCCAACTGCCTGGTGTGCTTTAAACGTTGTGAAAAAACCACCAAAATCACCAGAGCTGCTTACTACCTGCCTAGCTGCCTACCTACACCTTTTGTTGCCTACCCAAAAACCCCAATGCCCATGGCACCCATCTCAAGCCTGTTCCCTGGGGGAAATGGATCTACAACACTACTGATTCAGAACAAACACGCCCGGCAGCTGGTGCAGCTGAGGGTCAAACATCGGGCTCCGCCCTGCAATCTTCCCAACCCTCTCACCGGTGCCGACATACCACTGTTGTACGCGCAAACGCATTGTTGTACGCAGAAATAAAAGAGTCCCGAAATAGGTCTTCGCTCTCTCGTCACATCTCATAAACATAACATCCCTCTCCCGTCACATCCGGCATCATCATACGCGGGCGAAGCAAGGCGCATGCCGTCCGGCAACGCACCATGCTGTACAAGCGTGCCGTAACTATACCATACACAGATGTCGATCGTCCTTGCGCTGCGGGCGGCATTCCGCTGCACTCCAGCACACCACAAAACAAGGCCGCACGCGCGGCTACAGGCACTAGACGGCAACATGCATCTTAGATCGAGCGTTGCACGGCGCGCCCTCCAACAGGAAGAAGCCCCCCGGAAACCCTCTCGCATCTCCATCCGCTCGAAGCGTCGAAACCCGCACTCAATGCCCCTCGCGCTGTCCATCGCCGGCAAGCTTCCGTTACCCACACAACGCTGCGAGGGTGTGCCCCAAACCCTCAACCCGCAGCCAAGCCACCAACGCAACACGCTGACCATTTCCCCATGAATCCGTACTAGGTTGTATCTGTTCACCGAGATTTCTTAGTAGGTTCACGTAAGCGCGCGCGCTGCGCCGCTGCATCTGTCGCGTCGACGACAGCTCCCCCGGGGTCTCACACCCGGGGACGCCGGGGTTCAGAACCCTCAATCCTACACTCAAACAGGCAGCCAGCCACCCGGCCCTAGGCCCCCTCACGAAAGAGCCTCTATCGCTGTCGCGACGTACCCAGCCGCAGGAGTATCGTCATGGGTCCAAACACGGTCGAGAGCCAGTAAGGTAACGACCTTGCATATCCCGTTGAAGGACGGCTCTGTCTCCCCGTTTGCCCTTCCCCCGCCGACCGGCCTCCTTCGCCCCTTTCCACCCACCCCCGTGGACGGGACAGTGCAGGTAACACCGTGTCACAGGCCCCCCAGCTACTGCTGCTTATACAAGTGCTGCTGCCGGACGTTTATGATGCCCGTGTCCCTCCTTCTGCTCCACTTCCTGCTGCTGCTGCTGCAGCCGCTGTTGCTGCTCTACTCGGCTCAAAACTGAATCATCTGCTCCTTGCCGTAGCCCATGGACTCCAGGAAGGGAAGGCAGCAGTGCTCCAGCATGGCGGGCGGCCCGCACATGAGCGCCAGCTGCTCGGGGCCGCTGCTCGCGAAGAGGTGCTCCTGGAACATCTCCCGGGTCACGCGCCCGGTGGAGAATTTCCAGTCGGCGGGGCGGCTCGGCTCCGAGACCGTGTACCTAGGCGGGGTTGCGATGTTGGGAGGGGGGGAGGTACGGAGGTTGCGGCATGGCGGAGGGAAGGTAGGTAAATGAAAAGCCCCAGGCCGCAGCGGGAGGAGGGCGCAAGACGGAAGGCGAATACGGTACAGGGCACAGGAAAGCGCTTGGTGCGAGAGGCCGGGCCGAGTTACACCCATTACACGCCCGCGGCACGTCCCCTACAACGACTACTGCTGCGCCTCCCACTGCATCTGCTGCTGACCCAAGATGCTTTTCGACTCACCAGAGGTGGAACCGATCCGGGTGGTTGTTGGCCAGCTCGTCCAGCTCCTCCCGCAGCAGGATGTCCGACTCGGTGTTGTTGGCGAACAGCAGGCTCAGCTGCGTGGTGTCCTCCGGGTCCTTGAGGGCCGCTTTGATGACCGCGTAGCAGGGCGTGATGCCCGTACCGCCCGCGATGAACGACATGTGCGTGGCTTTGCGGTGGAGCTTGCCGTTGAGCGTGTACGCGCCACGACCGTCGTACACGAAGTGCCCGACGGGGCCCTTGAACTCGACGGTGTCGCCTAACTTCAGGGACTCGAAGTGCTGAGACATCTTGCCGCCGTCGGGGAAGGCGGGGTGCTCGTTGGCGTAGTAGACCTGCGGAGCCCCCGGCGAGGGGAAACGGGGGACGGGATTAAAACAGGAAAGAAAAACCAAGGAAGGGGGACGGGGCTAGAAAGGGAACGGGGCGGGACCGGGCACGATGCGCTGACCAGGCGGTGTAAAAGAGGCTGACCAGGCGGTGTAAAAGCGAACTGCAAAGAACTGCGATGAATTCGACACCGCAGAAACCCCAGCCGCAGAAACCCCAGCCGCAGAAAACCCAGCCGCAGAAAACCCAGCCGCAGAAAACCCAACCGCAGAAAAACTAACCGCAGAAAAACCAATTGCAAAAAACCCAGCCGCAGGAGCCAAGCAGCCGGCCCACCTTGATGAGCATGTCCAGCCGGCCCAACTCCTCATCGCCGCTGATGGGCGTGTAGGCCCGCGTCACGTTCTCGCCGTTGATGGTGGCGTACGTGAAGACGTGCTTGCCCACCGGCAGGCCTATCCGGTGCTGCGGACTGGGCAGCCCGAACCGGAAGATGCGCGTGTTGTGGTTGAGCTCGATGCGCTCTACCAGCGGGAGTCGGATGCGCTGCCGCGGGTTCAACACCACAAGCGGGTCGACGGCGGCGGCGGCGGCAGCCGCGGGTGCCTGTGGGCGCCACGGCCGGGGAGCAGCCACGGCATCCGGGAGGGAGAGGCATGAGGGTGAGTTCCGCGGGGAGGGCGGATTTCGAGCGATTCCAGAGAAGCCTCAGGGCGGCGTTGGATAGATGCTGGCATGCGGGCGGTGAGGATGAAGGCGAAGGCGGAGATGCGAGGCTGGATGGGGACAGTGGCGCCGTCCGGCAGAGCCCACCCACCAATCCACCCGTCGTCCCCCCCACGACTGGGCTGCCTGGGCTGTCTGGGGTGTGTGCGCTGTTTATTTGTAACCCCGCCACGACTCACCGAGCTGCTCGCCAAGGGCGGTGCGTCCGGCGCCTGCGCCTGAGCCGGCTTCGAGGCCACCAGATCACCGATGTAGTACTGCGCCAGCATGGCCTTGGCCTTGGACGAATGGATTGAGTTGAACTCGTCCGTGGCGTCCATACCCGCGGAAATGAGGATGGACTCTGCGCCACCGGGGTGGTCCTCGAGGTACGGCGTGGCGTCGTACACCTTGCCTTCGTGCACGAACCAGCAGCTCTCCTCCGTGTTGTGCTGCGCCACCTCCTCCATCGTGTACTGCCGGGGCCCCGACGCGCCGTTGGCGCTCGCCGCCGGCGGCGGCGGCGCCGCCGCCGCCGCCGGCGCCACGGCGCCGCCCTCCTTCACCGCCGCCACCGCCTGCGCGACCAAGTTGTCCTCCTCCCGCCAGCCCATGTTGCCCTTGTCCCCCAACTCCACGGGTGCGGGGTGCTGGAAGCGCAGACCCATGACGCCGTCAGAGTCCACTTGCGGGTGGATCTTGATCCTGCACGTGTCGTACACAGGTCCATGAGGGGGCAGCGTGTGCGAGGCCGTCACGGCACACTCCTCTCCCGTGTGCGGGGCAGGGCGGGTAACCAGCTCGCGGGCGCACAGACGCGGCAACCGATTCAACCCACGTACTGTGTACGACACACTTACCCCCGCGGGGTCGAAACCTTGAGCGCTGCGCAACACCCTGCCGTACCCTGTACTCCCCTAGGACCTTCACATCGTACGATACCGCAACGATTGCCGTAACGCGTGCCGTACCTGTAGTAGCAGTTGTTCATCATGCCCATGACGTTCCACGTGATGACGGCGGGCTGGGTGTTCATGGTCTCGTCCCAGGCGCGCAGCAGCACCTCCTTGGCGGTCAGGAAGTCGAACGTCATGACGTCCAGCGTCCAGTACACCCAGCACCAGTACTTGCCGTACGCGTTGGGCTTCTCGAACCGCTGGATGTCGCCCAGCCGCCACGTCTTGCCGTCGTCGAGCGACACCTCGCAGCGGATGATCTTGCGGCCGCCACCTGGGGGGAAGGCGGGTGGGGTGGGGTGGGGTGGCAGCAAAGCAAAGAGGTCTTTTTCGTGCAAAGTATGTCGTGCAAGATGTTTGATTTGGAAGCCTCATCTGGACTGGAGCGCAACTACCAAACTACCAACTCTGAAGGCGCATCGCTGGCAGTATCCCGTGCAGCGACTGCATGGTCCTGCGGTAGCGCGCATCGCAGCCCCTGGCCCCCACCCACACAAGAGGGGCCGGTGGATGCAGCCAGCGTGCTGGCATACCTGCGTAGGCGTAACCCCGCATCGTGTACGGCGTGTTGACGTCGAGGCGGATGACCTCGTCGTGCCAGGGCCGCGCCACCGCCGAATTGATGTTAAGGTCGTTGATGATGAAGTCGGGTTTGAACCACCAGCCTGCGCGGACCCAGGTGCCCACGGGCGGGGCGGGGCGGGGCGGGGTGAGACGACGGGGTTACATCGGCGGTTGTCGGTTTTGTTGCTCTTTTGCGGTTTCGCTGTCTTTATTGACAGGAAGGGGTAAGATGAAGGTCCGGGCGACGACACATCCAGACCAACCCACCGCACCTTGTCTCGCTTCTGCAAGAAGAAGAGACAAGTCGGGGAAAGGGCGGCTGATGCCCGCCCTCCGCCTTCGGGAGGCCTCCAGCATGGTAGTTGGGCTTCGATTTGCAACCCGTGCCAAGGTGGACCTTCCATTGCTAACCAACCCCAGCCCCACACGCAGCCCTGGCCCCAGTCAAGAGTCGGGTCGGTCAGGTAGTTCTAGGGTTTGATAGCTCCTCGGGTCGAAGAATCCTCCCTCTCCCTCACCCTCACCCTCATCCCCGCCCCCGCCCCCAGGGGCCTGGGGCCTCCCTGCGCATCCCCCGCCCTCCCTCACCACCCTCCCCGCTCAGCGCTCACCCTCCTCCTTGGCCAGCGCCTCATCCACGTGGGAGGGCAGCACCCGGTTGTCCATGAAGTGGTAGAAGTTCTGAGACTCGATCTCCGTGACCGTGATCTCCGACAGCCACTTGACCATGCGGCCGCCGATGAAGCCCGGGATGATGATGCGCACCGGGAAGCCGTGGTCGGGGATCAGCCACCTGGGAGTGGGGGTGGGGGCACGATGGGGATCAGGGGATGGGAGGATGGGAGGATGGGGGAATGGGAGGATGGGAGGATCTGCCAGGGCGGGGACGATGGAAATGCAATGGGGAGCGACGAGGCGGGGGCCCACGGGGACGCGCGGCGCCGTGACGGAGAAACGAGTGGGTCTGGGTTTGGCGAGGGGTGCTGGTTGGGGAGTCGCGCCGGGGCGCCGCAGCGAATTTTCCCGCAGCTCCCAAATCTTGCCTCGCAACCTCTCGGGGTTGGCATCCCTCGCACTGACACCCACATACACATATACACAGATTCGCAGGTTAATATGGTAAGTATATTGGTGCTTAGATTGGGTCGGGCGGGTCTTTTATCTAAACACACATTCGCACAGTTTTCTTTTACACACATACACACCTGTGGTTCTGCTTGTAGGCAAGGATAACGTCCGATGCGGGGTCCATAGCCTTGGCGTACGTCAGTGACGTGCCGTACGACCCATCCGAGCCGCGGGGCAGCTCGCCCTTGGGGCCGCGGAAGCACACAAAGTTGGCGCCTTCTTCGGGCGTCTGCAAGGGGACGACGGATGGGGAAAGGGCTGCCGAGTCGGGCCGGGTCGAGTTGGGTCGGACCCTGTCCCCTCGAAGCTCGCCCCGCCTTGCCCTGACTTAAGCGTCCTTGGCAATTCCGCCCCGCATACGCCGCGTAGCACCTCTATTGGATCATCTTCCTCCCACGTCGAGGGGAAGATGATGACGCGAGGTCCCCCTTGCGTGTCGTACTCCCGTGCCATCTTCCTCGCCATACCACACGCAAGGGTTTCCCGCTACCCAATTACAGAAGACAAGCACGCGCACATACCTTAATGCCCGCCAGCTGCAGCACGTCCCGCAGCCGCACGCCCGTCCAGTACGTTGTGCTCGTCGCGCAGGGCCCCCAGTTGAACCCGATCGACTTCTTCAACATGTTCTCTTCTTTGCGCCTGTTGCCGGCGCACACCAGCGTCACGGGGAAGGTGACCGACGGCAGCGCCACCAGCTGGTCCATCGTGAGCACAACCGGGTTGTTGACCAGGCCGTTGATCTCGATGCGGTGCTCCTCCCAGCGGATTTTGGGGGCCGCGCCGTGGTTGCGGACGAAGTGCACGGCCGGCGGCGTGATGAAGCCGTACTCCATCAGGACGTCCATCGGCGGCTCGCAGTTGAGGGGGTGCCGGCCGGTGAGGCGTAGGATGCGAGGGTCGCGGCGGACCCAGCTGTCGGGCGTGTCCTGGTCCTTCTTGTCCACTTGGGCGGCCGGGACATGTTGATTCCAATCGGGTTGGTCAGGCGTCAGCGGCGGCTCGTAGGGCGCGCCCAGTTCCACAGCCTGGGAAACCAAGCCTGATTCTGGTGCCGTCATCCTGAGGGCTTCGGCGATGGGAGTCGCCGATGGTTGCTTTGATTTGCTTAACAAACTGTCGGTGGACCAGCAAATGCACGGGCGCACGTGTGAGCTGACTACAGGCAAATATAGCTGCAAAAGTGTTATGCAAAATAAAAGCACTACCGCAAGCAGTCCGGCATATGATAAACGTTTTCGACAACCTTACAAGTAGAACCAAAGTGGCGGAGTAAACAAGGACAAACCTAATCCAGCTGCTTCAACAACAGTTAAAATAAATATCAACGGTATATTCACAGTTGTTGTAAGGGTTTAGGTCCTTGCCCTGGGTCCTTGTTGCGTCCTGCGCCCTTCGGCGAGTTCGTTGGGCCACACCGCAGCCGTACGGGTCCCTCAAGGGGCGTGGGATGGTCTGCGGAAAGGTCCCTAGCAAGCGCTTTTTAGAACTGAACTATTTGTGGGTGCTTTAGATACAGCTGCTCCAGCGTTGCACATTTTAGATAACGCGTGGTCCCCTCGTGGTCTCTGTAGTACTGGTAACAACGCTCACCTCAGTTTGCGTTTTGCTAATTACCTAAACGTTTGACCAATCTGGACAATAAATCTTTAAAATAATCACGATTCATCCTACTAAAGTGTTGCTCATTCAGCCTTGAACTGTTGATAACCCTAGCGCGACCGAACCCCGTGCGCCATATGAGCCCCGTAACACCAGAAGGGATGCGATCGTCGAACTGAGTAATCAAAATAAAATGCTGTTCAAAATTGTTTACTAGCATCCCCGCTATACTGTTTATTGTCCGTCGCTGTCTCCGCAACTGTGCATTTATCACGCTTAGTAAACTATCGCAAGCATAGCTAGTTGTGGCCGAAAAAGATCAAACCGCTCAGCAGGTCCGGGGCGCCATGGCGTATGGACAGGAACACGAGGGAACGCGCACGCAAAGTGACAGCACATTGTTCCACCTTCACATAATGCTGAGGAGGCCGCTTACCGGTACCACGCGAGTGTGATTGGATGAATGAAAGAATGAATAAACGTTACAGCGGATTGTGATTGTGTGTTAGTAGTGGAGTAGTGAGCAGCAGTACAATCCTTGCAGTCGGAGGTAGTCAGGGCATCGATCAGCTTTGAAGTGAGGACCCGGCCCACATAGGAGGACAGAGACGGGCACAGCAGGGAACACCAGGTCCAGCCATACAGTTCTGCCCACTCAGACATCAAGAGCAAGGCACACAAGCCAGTAGCCAACGCGAGGGGCCACCACACAGCGCAGGGGCAAGTAGCCCAGGGAGGCTGTAAGCAAGGACCGGAAAGAGGAAATAACCCAAGAAAGGGGTTCCAGACAGCTCGAGTAAGCCTTGTGTCGCGCTGCTACAGAGCCCCCGACAAACCGCAGAGACTCCATCGACTCCTTCCGTTCGCCCCCACCCCGTCACTGCGAGCAAGCTGCGGCAGCAACTGCAGACAGCCCTATCCCTATCCCCTCCGGGCAGCAAAATTCCCAGAGCAAGTAAGCCGCCAATGAACCAAACCAGCGCAAAACCCTCCACAGCGCCAAGGTCAGGGAGCCAACCATGACCACCCGCTTGTGCAGGGGGTGGTCCTGCCCAGCCTCTGTGCGGCAGAGCCCCCAGTCGCATCGACCCCGCATGCGAGAGCCCTGAAGTCCGCCAGCGTGCGCTCGCAATGCCCCACCCAGCACCGTACCCCCTGGCTCGAGAGCTCGGTCGGCACAGTCATGGCCACAGTTATGGCTCTGCGAGACTGCGACCTCTCTCCATGCATGGCGCCGACCGCCACCCGGACCACCGCACCACACAAGCATCTGCTGGAGATCCCCCCAGGACACCGCACCGGCCACACCTCCGCCTGAGTTACGGTATCACATGGCCACATGGCCCACGGGCAGCACCCTTCAGCACCCATGGGTCAGTCACTGCTTGGTAGGCCCACATGCGATGGCGCCTCCGACGCTTGGGGTGGCAGCCATACTCATACGGCTCATAGGGCGGGTGGCCGCTACCGCCCAACGTTCCAAGCTCAACCGTTGGATGGCCCCCAGCATGTGCTTCCCCGGACGGACGCAGGTCGGGGGTGGGGGGCAGCGGCCGCCGACAAGTAATCAGCCCCGCCATCAACAACGATTGGTATTCCTCCGGACGCAGGCCGCCACCAGCTTTCTCCTCGTTCTCCCATTTGAGCACGAGTGCCGCGGACGGCCCAGTCAACTAAATCCGGTGGTAAGACCAGGCCCTACCAAGCCGGTCAGGTCGCCCAGACACGTTCACCAGGAGGGCTTCACGGACTTCGCTTCTCGAAATTTCCTGGTGTGTGGCCTTCCGAGCCGCCGCCATGCCGCCTAGATCAAGCGAGGTCGGGGACGTCTCCTCGGAGGGCCGCTAAACACGGACATCACTGCTCTCCGACATTCAGTCCGCATCCAACGACAACACAGACGGGGTTGGGCCGCCTTCGTTGGGGATAGGTGGAGACGAGTGGTAGGATTGGTACCGATGGCGGGAGTGCCAGGCGGCCCTGATGGCCCTTCGACAAGACATCTCCAACGTACCGCGCCGTACACCGCATCGTACCGTGTGCTCATGACCTGAAAGCTGGGCACCATCTTGCAGGGCTCCGTCCCGTGCGGTTCACCAGCATGGCCGTGAATTTCTTCCTCAACTGAGGTGCCGCCACGCCTAACGCCGTGGCAGCCTCCGCTGCCTCCCACTCGGCAATGCAGCTGCGCGGGGTCGGGTAGGGGAGACGTGTGGCTCTGACGCTTCGCCCGTGAAACACTATTGGGAGTGGGGAAAAACCCTAGATGCTCAAACGCGGGGAAGGGTCGCTACGGTGGCGGGGAACATGCAAAGGATGTGGATGGAAGTCCGATGGGAAAAAACCCAGCAAGGAGGCGTTTTGGCGGCGTGCGGAGGATGCGGGGGTCAGCCGTGACCCCTGGCGGGAGGTACCCGGGTTCGGCAAATGAACGACTCATAGCGTCATAGGGTGTGGCCACCCGGCGGGCGGTGACGGATTTCGGGAGCCGGCTCTACGGATACCGACGGGGGAGGGGGTCTGCGGTGGGACACGGCACCCCATCTTGAAGGTTCAAGATGGCTGCCTGGTGCCCGGTTGGCCTCGCTCATCTTGCGCCAGGGCAGGACGAGTGCAAGCATTTTGAATGCAGTCATACAGTGCAGAGCGGTGCAATACAGAGCATGTTGTACGTACTTATCGAGCTGCACGGAAAGTGCGATGCGTGCGAAGAGCACCGGGCTGTGATCTCCGGCTGAGAGTCCCCCAATCCCCTGACATCCCGTTTGGTCCACAAATCATAAAGGAGGGAATGGATCCGTCCCTCGACTCCCCGACTATCTGACTATGTCCTAACGGTCCCAACCGCGACTCCGGTTGAATCGGCGACGCGTTAGTGACTGGAGTCCAGATTTCTTGTTACATAAGGCCATAGATTCCTCTGCAATTTTATTATTTGCCTTGTCCAGCCCTCGCTGCCTCGGCCCAGCGGCCATCGCCGCCGGAACGCGCCTCTCCGCCCTCTCGAAACACGGCAACTAACTCTCCAACACGCCCATCATTTCTATCACTTCTGTCGCAGACGCTCATGCACCAACATACTCGCTCACAATTTGAGTGATGTCAAGGTGTCTTGTGTAGTGTACAGGAGTCCTGAGCAACTCAATGCATCAAAGTTCCCAGAAACCAGCGACCCGCCTGCGTCGACGGGGTCAAACATCCGCGCACCATACACCCCACCACGCACACAAACACACGGCGAGGCAACGGCGTCACGAACAACAAGCACGCATGTAGCACATGTAAGCACCTCTTTTCTTCCGAGCACCTCCTTGACAAGAACACGCGCTTCATCGCGTGCCGAACTGCCCATATCATAGCGCTCTTAACAGTGCCTGGCATCCCAGGCCAAGCCGTGCATGGGATGCGAAATACGTAATAGTACCGCGGCTGAGCCCAAGACCTATCACATCAAGTCAACCAGTAGCGCTGCGTCATCGAGTTAAGAGCAATATCTGCTCACCTACCTATGCGGTCAGCTTCTGACAACTAGGCCTGCTTGGCCAATCCTGCCTGTCCCCGCCTCGTGGGGGTCAGGAGCCTAACTAATAGACCACGACACACATGATATCCTAACCTACCACCTCGCTCGCCCTTCTACACAAGCTGAACCCGCGCTCGCTCTGCCCGCCCGCCCGTCCTCATCTCCGCCAGAGGCAGCATGCACACAGGACCCGAAGGGCGGCATGTCACATGGACTGCACTGCACTGGGTCCTGCCCCCAACCCCCCATCATCGCGCCGCTCTGCCACCTGTGTGACATACGTGCCCCAAGTCCCCCGGGGACCCCGCCCCAACTCGGGTTCCCTCGCGCGCTCACGCGTGCGCGATCCGCAGTGACTTGCCGGTGCGCTTGTAGTACATCGAGTCACTGATTGCGTAGATGATGAGAAAGACCGGCGAGAAGATGGACATGGCAATGGCGGCGCCGCGCATGGCGGGCGTGATGGAGCCCTCCACCGCGGTCTCGATGGTCAGCGTGGTGTTGGCGCCGTTGCGGCGGTCGCACTGGCAGTAGTCGGTGCTGCCGTCGGCGAACTGGCACTTGACGCACACCTCGGGGTACAACAGCGCGTCCGTCACCTCATCCGCGGTGGACAGGTCCCAGACGGCCTCCCCCGAGGAGGCGAAGGGGACGGTCTCCAGCGTCCATTTGGCGTGCCAGCCGTGCTGCAGGCGGGGGGATTTAAGGATGTAGGTTGGAGATGGACGAGGGGGGGAGGTTGAGGACATTTCGGACAAGGGCTTGTGTAAGGGAGGCACGTACGGAGCATCTTGACGGTGAGGTTGGCATGGCGCGGTCAAATCCTCCTGTCAATCCGGCATCGCAGATCTCTACATCGCGACAGTGCCTGGCTTTCTCACCCCGGGGTAAGCCTGGTTCTTCTTGCGCCAGCCGCGGTCGACCTGGGAGGCTGCCGCGTAGTCAAGTCGCACGATGATCTCGTACGGCGTGCCGTTCTTCCACGTACGGAACGGAATGGACGCGTTCCTTAGTGCGAACTGTACTTTGACCTCCCAGTCACTGTAGCCGGTGATGACGGGCTGGTTGCAGGGCGCGCCGAAAGCGGTAGCGTTGCAGATATGGGGTGACCAGTCCGCGTTGCCCTCGCGCTCAAGAATGGAGATAGCCCATTGACCCGTGTAGTTCGCCAGCATGGTGTAAGCTGCACAATGAGCAAACCATGGACACAAGGTATGACACACAGCAGTTCGTTACCAGGCTCGGGTTGACAAACCGCTTGCATTCCCCAAATGAACAATCATATACACAGGAAATCTGACTGTGAACGATTTTTTTAGCGACTCACTTGGAGAAGTTGGCTTCGGCGCAGGTGGAGCACCACCACCGGCCTCCCCCATCGCTCTGGGTACTACGGCTACTAGTGCTACAAGCGCAAGCAGAAGACACTGCATTCTGGTAAATTTATAAGTTATAGCAACTTCTTGTATGGTGTATCTACACCAAGAAGGGTTTATCGAAATCCGCTGGAAGCGACCGTTGTAAACAAAAAGTAGAAATTGAATCACTCAGGAACTGTGTGAACTTATATACTGAACATCTGAGTACGCAGCGTATGTATGCGGTTCGGGATGAGCCGTGCAGCTCCCTCCGCGGAAGGGACCCTCGCAAAAAAGGTCACATGCTCGTCTCATCGTTATCGGTTAGGAGTCCATGTGCCCGTACGACAAAGACGTTAAGGCACTCGTGGACACTTTTCTCAACTGTCATCCCTCAAGATCACATGTGCCATACTGCCACGAAGAGGAGCATTCCTTGTCGTGGGTTCACGTGGTTCGTTTCCTGCACGTGATCGCTTTGTGCTCAAGTGTGTGTGAGTCTGCTTGAGCTATACTCTTGTCCAGGCGTGTAACATCACCATCATAACGAGTACACCATCACCAATGAATGTTGCATCGGAAAAGTGCGAGCCCGCCTATCAGGCTGTCAGCGATAAGCCCTATGAGCTTGACAGCGAGGGCAAGGCCAAATCTCTGCCCATTTGGCGTTTTACCCAGCCGCACCTGGTGGCTTTCCATGTAAGCATAATTTCTGTGTTCCCTAGGGAAGTATGGAAGTGTTCATGAGGCCGAAACTGTTTAGCTAGGTTTTCAGGCCTATGATATTGGGTATTTAAAGGCCAATGTCGGGTATCTTAACGTCATATCCAAGCGGCATTGCGATTTGTGTCGAGGGCACATGTGACCTGTACAAGCTTGTACAAGGCCCCGTGACGTCCGGCGCCAACTTGTATGTTGTATCGCTTGTCCTTTGCTAATCGCTGCCTTCATCTACCGCAGCTATCATGGATTTCCTTCTTCATGTCGTTCGTGGCGACTTTTGCGCCCGCGGCTCTCGCGCCGGTAATTCGCGATGACCTCTTCCTCACCAAGTCCCAGATGGGCAACGCGGGCGTCGCAGCTGTGTGTGGTGCCATCGCTGCGCGCGTCTTTATGGGCGCCTTTGTGGACACTGTGGGTAAGTGTGGGGACTTCGGGCGCTTCGGGCGGACGGCACCGGACCACTCTCGTACAGACGCACTCGTACATGCGCATGGAAGAACCACATCTGCTTATCAATCTTTCTGAAAAATGCTCGGTGGCATCAGGGAGCACCTTGTTTGGGTCTTGTTTTCCGAAATGCAACATGGCCTGACCATGGAAATCGATCGACAAACCGCGGCCGCAACATCCCCGTCCAATGTCCTCGGTCCGTCGATCCAACCCCCCATGCGCCACCACACGGCCCCACCCCCGAACCCCCCCTCCTGCTGCAGGTCCCCGCTACGGCTCCGCCGCCACCTTGCTTGTGACCGCCCCCGCCGTCTTCTGCATGTCCCTGGTGGTGGACTTCTCCACCTTCGCCGCCACGCGCTTCTTCATCGGCTGCTCGCTCTGCATGTTCGTGTGCTGCCAGTTCTGGTGTGGCAGGTGAGTGGCGCGGCGCCTTGCCGAGCAAAGCAGAGCAGGGCAGAGCAGAGCGGCGCAGCGCAGGCTGTGACCTTGTTCTTTTTCGTGAGCACCAGCGACATTATGCTGCGTGCCTTATGAAAGTAACTGTATACCTGTATGTGCAGCCTGGCCGGTGAGCGGGTCGGTACCTATGACAACACGCCCATTTCGCCGAGCCGACACGTTTCACAATTTACACGTTTATGGGGATACCGCCCGTGTATTGCGTCCATCTGCCTCCCTCAGCATGTTCAACGTCCGCATCGTGGGCACCGCCAACGCCATCGCCGCCGGCTGGGGCAACATGGGCGGCGGCGCCTGCCTGTTCATCATGCCGCTCATCTACGAGGGCATCCGCAAGTCCGCGCCCGGCTACCAGGCTTGGCGCTGGTCCTTCTTCGTGCCCGGCGGCATCTTCATCCTGACGGCCATCATGACGCTGCTGCTGGGCATTGACCACCCCTCGGGCAAGGACTACCGCGACCTGAAGAAGGAGGGCACGCTCAAGAGCAAGGGCGCGGTGTGGCCGGTGGTCAAGTGCGGCCTTGGAAACTACAGGTGAGGCGTCAAATAAAGGGATTTCTGCCAAAGATCTACGGATCGCGTAATAAGCGAGTTGCGTCACACTCCCGGTGGTTCTTCAGCGATCTTGTCTGTAGGAGGTTCACGTCCCCTGGAAGGTACACTCGCTTTGGACGGCGGCTGCGCTCCTGCCCCGCAGGCAACTCGTCACCCTCCCAACCTATCCAAACCTTCATCCGCAACACAATTCTCAATTAACAGGTCATGGATCCTGGCGCTCACGTACGGTTACTCCTTCGGTGTCGAGCTTACGGTCGACAACATCATCACCGAGTACTTCTACGACCAGTTCGGCCTGAGCCTCTCTGTCGCGGGGGCATTGGGCGCCATCTTCGGCCTCATGAACCTCTTCACACGCGCTTCGGGCGGCATGCTCTCCGACCTCGTTGCAAAGTACTGGGGCATGCGCGGCCGCCTCTGGGCCCTGTGGATCATCCAGACCCTCGGCGGCGTGTTCTGCATCGTCATGGGCAAGGTCCACAACAGCCTCTCCGCCACAATTGTCATTTTGGTCATCTTCAGCATCTTCTGCCAACAGGCCTGCGGCCTGCATTTCGGCATCACGCCCTTCGTGTCGCGCCGCGCATACGGCGTGGTTTCGGGACTGGTGGGCGCGGGCGGCAACACCGGCGCCGCCATCACGCAGGCCATCTGGTTCGCGGGCACGGCCAAGTGGCAGCAGAAGTAAGCGCCGCAACCGCTATCGATCTAGTACAGCCGCTTCATCATTCAGTAAACTGCATTAGACGCACGCCCATGTTTTCTTTTGCCTTCAATCGGACCGCCTATGATTGACGGCCTTGTCTGGCTCCTCTACCCATTCGTTCATTTCCCGCCTAAATAAAAGCTGGTCCATCGCCTTGTGGTCCCCTAACACGTTGCCTGTACGACGCAGCTTGCACAAGTACGACGGAATGGTGTACATGGGCATCATGATCATCGGCCTGACGCTGCCGCTCTTCTTCATCTACTTCCCGATGTGGGGATCGATGCTGACCGGCCCCAAGGAGGGCGCGCAGGAGGAGGACTACTACCTCAAGGAGTGGTCGGCGGAGGAGGTGGCGGATGGCCTGCACCAGGGCTCCATGCGGTTCGCCATGGAGAGCAAGTGAGTGCCGTAGGGTTCAGGGTTTCGAAGAACAGTCCAGACGTACATACACCCTGAGATGATTGCCAGGACGGCCGCGACCCAAATCGATCACATCGCCCTATGACCCCAGCAACCCGAACCTGACCCACATTCCCACCAACTGCAAGAACCAGAACACCAAAAATGCAACACATCTACACATGGCGTGCGCGGGAAGATAGACCGGCCATCTGGTGCGTTGTAATATGGTTTCGCCTGCCCTGTTCTCTGACTGGGTCCCCTCCGCTCAGGTCGCAACGGGGCGCCCGGGATCGTAAGGCCCTGGAGGCTATTTCGGACACGTCATCAAGCTCGGGCACGATCAGTGCACCCAAGGTGGCGCCGATTGCGGCTTGAGGAGTGGGGAAGGCGCGAGAGCTTGGAACCTGGCGCTCGGTGCTTTATCTAGCGGAACGGACGCGCGGCGTGTCACCGAATAGAGCTGCTGCACAGTAAGGACGGATGTGGGTGGGGTGAGGGCAGAACGGATCGCCCGGTCCCTGCTGGCCGGGCGGCGGGATCCGAAACTGGTCTGTTGTGAAGCCGATTGTTTAGGGGTTGGCGGGAAGCCGTCACCCCAAGGCCAGCTGGACGGGTTGGCGAGGGCCTTACGTAACGCATGAATGTGCTGTGAATGTGGTTTCGCCTGTGGGGGCCTGGCAGCTGAGCCGGAGGACCGGAACCGCGACGACGTGAGATACCTGCTGAGGTATATCATCTGGGTGGATGGTTTGTGGGAAGCTTGGGTGGACCCATGTGGGATGTGTGTTCATTCGGCGGTACGAGGAGGCATCGTGGCGGGATGGCGCATTTCATGATTCTGCTGGGCACACGTACCGTAGTTCGGTGTCTTCGTCGATGCAAGTGGTCGGAGTGGACGGAATGGGACATCGCGCGCCGGCGCAGCAACGCCCACGCGCGCCAGCCCCGGATCGTGCGTGCGCGCCTTTGGGCTGCGCAGGCCAGCGGCCGTACGACAAGAAGTACGGCAGCTGGCACAGTACAGTAATCATGAATCGTGCTCTTGCGCGCGCGCGGGGCGGGCCCTCCTGTTGGCGTACATTGCAGGGCCTGGGCGAGCAAAGCAGAAGGGGCTGGTCGGATTAGTTGGATCGGTGTCGGCTCGATGTTTCGAAGGCCGGTGGCGCTAATGACGGGTTGGGGGGACAGGAATGGCGATTCGGAATGGCGATTCGGAATGGCGGTTGGACGTGGCGATCCGCAAAGGTGTGTACGACTAGACTGTTCGTATGACTTGTGTGTGTTGGGGGAGGGGGGTGTCCTGTACGCTCGGGGGAATAGTGTTTTTTTCCTCTCCGGGATGCGCGTGCTTTTGTCTGGCGCGCGCGCGCGCCTGTTTGCTCTTATGTACATATGTATGAATGGTGTACAACACTGTCTATATACATTACGGAATACTCGGAACGCGTGTGACGCCGCCGCCGCTGCTCAGGCACGTTGACGGTCAGGTTACTCCGGCGCTTGACTCGAGGGAGAGGGGCCGTGTGGAGTTTCGCGTGCGGTCCCCCCTAGGTAGGTAGATCCGGGAGGCGTCAGGTAGCTAGAGGGAGAGCGCATTGCTCGTGTTGTTGCGATGCATTTGTGGCTCACGTAGAGGTCCAGGTGTTGGTGGTGGTGGTCGCTGTCTGCTGGACTTCGCTGGGGGGTTCGTAACAAATGTGGTTGTGTGATAATAAGCCCCATCGCAGCAGCCCAGCTCCGGGTACTGGTGGTGCTTGACCGACTGAACCAGGGCGGTGCTGCTCCTCCAAAGATGTAGGTGCGTGCAGCGGCATGTGCTTGTGAAGGGGCCCCGGCTGTCGCCGAGCGATAAACCCCGGGAATAAACTGAACGAAGCATGATCGCTGGTTATCGGAAGCAAGCCTGCTGGTGCACGCACCCGTGGCGTTGCTGCACCCAGATCGGAAGCACTTGTTGTACCTAATCTGTATTATAGTATTTGGCCATACCATGGAGTGTTCTGCTGCTGTTCGGAAGGACTGAAGCGCACAGGATCGGGTTGTCACGGTAGGTTAGGGTAGGAGGCAGGGGCGAGATAGTGTGCGTGTGACGCCTATGGCTCGATGCAGCTGGATTAGCGCTGTAGGTACGTAGGTTGCTTGCTTAAGCGGAAGGCAAGGAGGTCGAGGCGCAGCAGTGCCAGTCGGAGCCGCGTGTGCAGTGCAGTGAAGTGAGGGAAGCGACACCATGTCATCATCAGCATCCGTGCGCTGGATGTGTTTGTTGCGCCTGCAAACCTGGGCTCTTTCGGGGGTGCGTCCGGCACTAATATTATTCTTTCCTCGGCTGGGCGAAAGCGCCTCGGAAACCTCCATCCGCCCTCGCGATGGGCCTGGTAGGTTGGTGCAAGGCTGTCTCCATCTCATGCTCGAGTGGCATTATGGATACAGAGATGTAAAGGGTTCACCGCCCCATGCGCCATGCCCCCGTCCGTTTGCTTCGGAGCTCTGAGCCTCTGAAGAGCCGAGCCTCTGAAGAGCTCGGTCGGTGTGCAGACCAGCCCTGCACCCACTCTGCTGCCGCAAGGCATGATCGAGAGCGAGGGGGGATCCGTTGTTCGGCCGCCTGCTGTATGCCCGCAGTGCAGCTCTGCCAAACTCTGTTCCTGTCGTGGTCCTGCCAAACTCACAAGAAAGTCCATCCTTCGTCACGAGCTCAAGTATGTAAAGCCCTTGCATTACCCGGCAACAATTTTGTCACATTATTACTAAGGATGTTACAGCGGACCCCACGGGTCATCGGTGACAGCCAACGGCGACAGCCGAGGCTTCCTCACCATACACTGCCTAAACGAACTGGCGCCACCATGGCGCTCCGGACAGGCTCCACAAGTGCACCGAAACACGCCCCGGGCCCACACTACCAGGGAACCACCCCGCTCCTGAGAACCAAGCATGGCAAGGGATAAAGCCCGCTCAGGGGGAGTTAGCCACCAGGGCGCCCCTAATAGCGAACCACCACCCCAACCAAGGCGGGGTCACTTCTCCAGCGGTGGCCCGTAGTCTTGGAGAGCCACGGGTGCACGCGAGTCACCATTAGGGGCCTGGCCGTACGGTCCTACCGGGCCACACCAATCGATCGCTCCACCGGGCGTCAGTGCCCCGTCCATCCGCGGCCCACTACTACTGAACGCCTACAGGGCTTCGGTTAAGAGTCCTGGCCTTGTCACATGATGGCCGAAGACAACGTTATACAAATTCAAACCGTCCCTGTGACCAAACCTGCACATGCCCCTACATGACAGGCTGCCCACAGCCGCCACAGTGTACGGCACAGTACGGCATAGCAGCAACAGAAAGGCACGGGCCGATGGCTGCGCAGAGCGTCGGCCCAAGTCGCCAGGTGGGCCTCCCGGACCAGTACTGAAGGGCATCTCGATATGTACATACGGCCCACCTTACCGGCCAGGACTGCCACGGACGCATCATGTTTTGCCCTACGACAATGTGCTTTGCAGATAGACGAGATCGTTTGGCCGCAGCCGGTATTACACTGGCGTCGGTGGCGTGCGTTCTGTCCGTACTATGGTATTAATGACGTTACAACGACCCCGCGGGTCATCGGTGGCAGCAGCCGCAGCCTCCGCAACGCACACTTTGAGGGCCTGCCTGGCCCTGTGAGGCTCTGTGTGTCGGATTTGACGGGATCAGATTTTGAAACCGGAGAGATAGAGCGCGAGGGAGTGCGCCTTAGTCGCTGCTTCCCCAGATTCCCGCCATCCTTACCCAGCTCTCTTACTTATATAGACGTGTTTCCTCAGTTTGTGCTGTGAAGGAACAACGGAGCCGACGTTTCTAGACTGGGGGGAGGCCACCCGACTTGAGGCCAGACGCCACACGCAACCATGTCAGAAATTCTGGCGGGCGGTGAATGATGGGGCCCAGGTCTGGCCCGCGGAGAGCCTGGTTTGGATATTCGGCGGCACCTGGGACCCTGTAGCCGAACCGGCCGAACTCTTGTCGACAATTTTAGGGTTCTCAAGTTGGGCAGGCAACCGCGCCCCTCTGGTAGATGGCTTCTCGGTATCAAAAAGCTACAATGGTATAGGTTTTGCACTTGTGCTTGACACCTGGTGCTGTGTTCAGGCCGCCTTTCGTGTCGTTGGTGGTTGTGGTGCTTCCTAAAGCCTCCATTGATGAAAGCTGTAATCAATTACTGTTTATCAGAATAATGCGAAACCTCTTAGGTTATCAAACGAATTAAAATCTTCTGCGCTAGCGCATTACTCATTGCAATAAGACGCTTCCAGCCGTCGTCGTCTGCTATTGAAATCAGTAGAAAACTACAAATACGAAAATATGAAGTAAATAATTTTGTAGGCGAGCCTCCGTTACACAGAATAAGTAAACATAGTTTTAAAGTTGATCAAGCGATACTTTGTAGCATTTTGCATTCTGCAGTGTGACATGCAAGCGGAATACAACAATCTTATTGTCAGACTTGAAGTTGTAGGTCTGAAACGTCGCTGTCCTTGTGACGGTGATCGAGTCCTCACCAGCCCCACCAACGTGACCCCAACCGATAAGTTCGTTACAGTTCTCCCCGTGGGTCGCTCACGCCGTGCAAAGGCAGGGCATAGAATGAATATACAAGGACTACTTTATGTAATTTATATTATAAAAGCAAGTGTTGCTCAACAACTATCATCGCTCTCCAAGCGTCCCACGTGAGAGAGGGTCTTTGTTAGTTGCCCTTTAGGAGCCGCACTGCCAGATAACTACGCTATCCATTGTGGGCTATTTGTGCGAGTTTCATATATAATACCTGCGCGCTATACTTTTACGGACTAGACCGCTTCTGACTCAGTCTGTTCCGTGTCTTTCGCTCGACTACCACTACCTGTCAGTTTAACGATAGAAATGGAAACTGTTGCCGTGGAAGCGGCAGCGGCGAAATCTTTGGATGGTGGGAAGTCGCCGAAGGTTTTCCCGTATGGCATCGACTCGGAAGGGAAAGCCAAGTCCGTCCCCATCTGGCGGTTCGCTCAGCCCCACATGATGGCCTTCCATGTGAGTATTGGCCCACCTGCCCGCCCTGAGCCTGCACTGATTCTGTTACGCTGTAGCTAGACACATTTACCGGCGCGTCGTCAACGACCCGGCGATTCGGCGTTATCGTCTCCAGGGCAGCTATAACATCGCCAAGTCCCAAATGTCTTCGAGAAATATGCGTACATGTTATGCCTCCATAAAGAAGCGTTACATTGTGGACCCTGGGCCCCGACCAGGGCGGTTTAAAAGAGTCACAACGGGTCCACTAAGCGGCTGTAAATGCGTCCTAACTGGAATTTAAAGTAACGACCACTCCCTTTCCATTTTGCACTCTTGCAGCTCTCCTGGATTTCCTTCTTCATGTCCTTCGTGGCGACTTTCGCGCCGGCGGCTCTGGCGCCGGTAATTCGCGACGACCTCTTCCTTACCAAGCCCCAGATGGGCAATGCGGGTGTTGCAGCTGTGTGCGGTGCCATCGGCGCACGTATCTTCATGGGGACTTTCGTCGACGTTGTCGGTAAGCGTAACCACATCAGATCTCGCTGCCTCGGTTAGCACCCGTCACCCAGCCCCCATACACACCGAGGGTCCTCTGGGATTATTGGCGGGGTTACGCCTCTCGTGCGTACCCACCGGCCCCTCAGACCGGCTCTGGTGGAAGCGCCGTGACGCGTTCGGTCGCTGGTGACTCACGCGCACGATTGCAACACCTAACTAATAAGACAGTTTATAATGTGAGCAGTTCAAGTTGCACCCGAGTTCCCTATCGTAACATTATAGTTTTCATTGACACATATCACCCGTCTCCACTACTGTTGTTCAGTTTCTAACTACAGATCCACACGGTGATCGTCGATCCACTCCCCCATGCGCCACCACACGGCCCCACCCCCGAACTCTCCCCTCCCGCTGCAGGCCCCCGCTACGGCTCCGCCGCCACCTTGCTTGTGACCGCCCCCGCCGTCTTCTGCATGTCCCTGGTGGTGGACTTCTCCACCTTCGCCGCCACGCGCTTCTTCATCGGCTGCTCGCTCTGCATGTTCGTGTGCTGCCAGTTCTGGTGTGGCACGTAAGTCACATTGCCAATATAAAACCATTGTAGGATTGTGTTACGGTATTTCATGGAAACCCTTCGCAGCTTTGCGGTCGGTCATCGCCGCTGATGCAGTGCCAGCACTGGCTTGGTCATATGCTCCCGAACACCTAATCGAACTGTGTCCAAGCCTTGCTGAACACTTGGTTGAGTGCATGCACACCGCTCTGCCTCCCATCTTCAGCGACCTCTAAATTCATCTGTATGTGTGCGGCCGCCTGCCCATCCACGCACTGCTCGGGGACGCTCTTCCCTCAGCATGTTCAACGTCCGCATCGTGGGCACCGCCAACGCCATCGCCGCCGGCTGGGGCAACATGGGCGGCGGCGCCTGCCTGTTCATCATGCCGCTCATCTACGAGGGCATCCGCAAGTCCGCGCCCGGCTACCAGGCTTGGCGCTGGTCCTTCTTCGTGCCCGGCGGCATCTTCATCCTGACGGCCATCATGACGCTGCTGCTGGGCATTGACCACCCCTCGGGCAAGGACTACCGCGACCTGAAGAAGGAGGGCACGCTCAAGAGCAAGGGCGCGGTGTGGCCGGTGGTCAAGTGCGGCCTCGGAAACTACAGGTACGAATGGCCCCTTGACCTGCAGGACGGTGTTCGGCCGTGTGCTCATGCCGTACTGTACTGTCGGTGCCTGGTTGGGGCCCCGCGCAGCACGATGACGCGAGCCTCGTTGAATCATCCAGGGGAAGCCCGGCCTAGCCTCGCCCTTGCTCCCTGACGCCTGGAACCTGGTGGCCATTGGCTTGGTTGGTCTTGGTCTCACATGCAAACGGATCGTCCTTCAATCCCCGCAACCCCGCCCGTCCGTCCCGGCGCACCATTCCCTGACCGCCGGCAGGGCCTGGATTCTCGCCCTCACGTACGGCTATTCCTTCGGTGTCGAGCTGACGGTCGACAACGTCATCACCGAGTACTTTTACGACCAGTTTGGGCTGAACCTGACCGTCGCGGGCGCGCTGGGCGCCATCTTCGGCCTCATGAACCTCTTCACGCGCGCTACTGGCGGCATGCTCTCCGACTACGTGGCCAAGTACTTCGGCATGCGCGGCCGCATCTGGACCCTGTGGATCATCCAGACCCTGGGCGGCATCTTCTGTGTCGTACTTGGCAAGGTCAACCACAGCCTCTCCGCCACCATTGTCATCCTGATCGTCTTCAGCATCTTCTGCCAGCAGGCCTGTGGCGCGCATTTCGGCATCACGCCCTTCGTGTCGCGCCGCGCGTACGGCGTGGTTTCGGGACTGGTGGGCGCGGGCGGCAACACCGGCGCCGCCATCACGCAGGCCATCTGGTTCGCGGGCACGGCCAAGTGGCAGCAGAAGTAAGCGCCCATTGCAGCGTGCGGTCGGTTCTTCGTGACTGTCGCCTGGATTAGGTTCGAATGACTCTGTGTGCAGCCGCAGCCACTACTCTACACGCGGATCTAGGGTTTATTGGGACGGGTTCCGCCGGATGAAGTAGTTCCATCCCCTCCCCGCTGTCCAGTCCAACACGGGGACATGAAGTGTCTGCTGGAAGCGCCCGCGCACGTTTGCAACACCCGCCACTGACCCCAACCCACTACCTCGGCCCGACGATCCTCGCTCACAGGCTGGAGAAGAAGGACAGCTTCGTGTACATGGGCATCATGTCGATCGCCCTGACGCTGCCGCTCTTCTTCATCTACTTCCCGATGTGGGGATCGATGCTGACCGGCCCCAAGGAGGGCGCGCAGGAGGAGGACTACTACCTCAAGGAGTGGTCGGCGGAGGAGGTGTCGCAGGGCCTGCACCAGGGCTCCATGCGGTTCGCCATGGAGAGCAAGTGAGTGCCGTACCTTCTCACCACCGCGAGCGGGCGTGGCCCCCTGGGGCCTTCATTATTGTCAGGGTGTTGCTGTCCCGGCGGGGTTGTCCCCCTGCCGTGGTCTCGATAAGTTTCGGGGATCGAGTTAGTGATCGTCGCCTGGGCGCCTGCTGCCTTGTTTCGTACATGTGTACACGTGTGTCGGTGATGATCAACATGTAGTTGAGGCAGTAAACCCACCTGCGGGCCTGGATTCCCGACCGGAACCTGCTGAAGCGTGCTGACATGTGCCGCCTGTGTGTGTGCTCGCCCCACAGGTCGCAACGGGGGTACCGCGACCGCTCGGCGGTGATGGCGTCTAATGGTGAGCAGCAGGAGACGCCGGCCGTCAAGGCCTCGACCGTCGTGGCATGAGCTCGACTGGGGCCGTGAGCGTGTGCGCAACGAGGCCAGAGAGTATGCGTCGAGCTGCAAGGACACGATTGTACCGTCATTACTGATTTTGCACGTGTTTGTTCGCGTGGTCTGTTCCTCGAGTCTGTTTTCCCTAATTGACATGAAAGCGATTCTGCAGCTGCTAGTACTGCAGCGTGCTCCCAGGCCGTATGCTCCCCGCAACTGGGAATGCGTGCAAATGCGATAGGCAGTGTGCGTGTGCGCGTGGAGTCCTCGTTTCATGTTTCTGACGTTTTGATTCGCGCACCATTAGTCTCGGGCGCGTCGAGTCCTGTATATTTCGGACTGCCTTGTCGTGTTGTCGAGCGTGCGTTGCTACAGGGAGGCGAGTCAGTGAGGACATGAGTTGGTGGGGATGTGAGGGGATGTGGGAGCTCGACGGGCTAGGCGCAGTCGGCCCCGACGGCAGTTCACCGCTTCGCACCCACCAGGGGCATTTTCCCACCGAGTTACTTGAGCTGAAGTTCTGGTTGGTTCCGTGTGCCTGGAGCTAAGAGCGTTTTTTGCATTTTCCCTACCCTGGATGCGGTAAGGGGCCGAGCGATACACGCGCAGACGTGATTGCGGATCGGTGGGGCCTAGGAAGAACGCAGGAGTGGACTGATACGATGATAGCTGTTTAGATTGCCAGACAACCGGTGTTGGGGAAGTATCATATGTCTGTGGGTGTTAGGCAGGATAGGAGGGCACACAGGTGAAGGCAGCAATCATAGACAAGCAGGCGGGCGGACTGCGCCACAGCTCCGGCTTAGTAGACGCAGACTAATAAGCTAGGGTTTAGGCGGCGCGAGGCAAGGAAAGGGATGAGGGCCAGGAATATTCGTGTCGTGGCTTGTTAACGTGGACAACGCGCACCGCTCGGGGCTGCTCCGAAATGGGTATGATGCAAGTGACGAGGAGGGTTGGGCCGTGACGAATTACGAGAGTGTCTTATTATCAATGAGGTTGTCCCGCAGGTCATCCGTGACAGGTGTATTATGCTGTTGGGGAGCATCAGGGGGGAAGTGGAGCCAACGTCGGGTGGCACCCGAGGGTGTGGTACCCCGTGTGGTGACTGAGGGTTTGTACCGACACGCTGTGATCAGTGACCCAAGCAAGGGATGACCAAGCAAGGGATGAGCATGCATCCCTGCTGAATGCTGTTACATTATCTCTCCAAGCCATTCTTGCCGGTGATCTGACTTGCTGTAGGGGCGTGGTTTGAACCAATGTGGGTTCTCGCAGACGGACGCAATCGGTCTACAGATGACTAGGGACGGATGTGAGCGCGCGACGGCGCGCGCTGCGGTCCTGGTGGCCCCGCGGGCATCATTGAGACGGGGGCAGAAGCAGGCCCATGCGGCCCATGAAAGGCGGTAGGCGGCGATGCACACCCGGACGACGTGGTGCACGGCATTGTAAGGATATGATCGATCCTGAAGTCTGTGCGCACCTACATATGCCAGTGCATGTGCGGGTCTTCACGCCCACACCGACACCCTGTCACCTGCTCTCACAGAGCGGTAGGGTTCTAGCGCCGCCGCGGCGAGCCGCATGTGCGGGACGGACGATGGCGTCGTTCATAATCAGGGGATTTGGTTCCAGATATGGCGCAGGCGGGGATCGCCGGCAACTTTGGGGTGGAGAGCTGAAAGTATTTCCAAACTGTATGTAAACTGTACAAGAAACATAGAACTCCAGCGGCGCACATTTTGATGTTCAATTCACAGTGGTGGGCTTAAAGCAGTTCCAACCGTTACCA
Organism: Eudorina sp. 2006-703-Eu-15; assembly: GCA_003117195.1. Lineage (NCBI taxonomy): Eukaryota > Viridiplantae > Chlorophyta > Chlorophyceae > Chlamydomonadales > Volvocaceae > Eudorina > Eudorina sp. 2006-703-Eu-15. The sequence goes on along the minus strand of BDSI01000022.1, from coordinate 1,037,602 downwards.
ACGCGGTTTGGATGCTTCTTAACAGGGGCTCTGCTTCTTAAGCTTCGTGCACAAATCATCCATGGTTGCGTCTACTGGCATCATTTAAGCAGTCACAGGAGAATCGTCAAACTTTTCGGAGTTCGGCTGCGAGGCGGGAGTAATTCTTCTCCTGTTCTGCATGCCCTTAGCCCTTACAGTACAGACCTAACCGGCCGAATGCATAGTAGGATGCAAGAATTGCCGGGAGCGACATTTCTCGAATTAGAGTAAGCATAACTTAGGTGCAAAAGTTCGGTGGTTGATGCAGGTCCCAACAGAAATACTGAAGGGAAATGACATCATACATACAATGCTTGAGATCAATACAGCAAAGTACGTGATATGACCCTGCCCTCATTTTGGGACACTAGCAGAAGCCAACCATTTTGGCCCCTTCGCTTCACGTACCGTACGAAAGCTCGTGGCCCTAACGTCCTTTGGTGGGGCACGCCCCTGCCCGCAGCCGTATGACTAGTAGCATTTCTTACAGTAATCAGGGTCATATATGTGTATGTTTGCATAATCTGCTTTGCAATTGGTCTGGACATTAATAGTATTTGTCAGGCATCGTGATTGCATTCTCAAGGTACCGCGAATTATCTCACGAGTAATTTTAGACGTAGTACTTATCTAACTTGCCATGTACCTGCTCATGTGCGGCATTCGCAAGCGTGAATAATATCCTTGCCGAGCTCGGGTTTTCCCAGCCGACCTGCGCAATATACGTTGTTATCATCTCACTTCTTGAGGCAATACATATTCTTACCCTGTTGATTCCAACAGGTCTTACGGCGCAACATTTCGTCTACACAAGGAGCGTCGCGCGTTTTCCGAGTAACTTTTGGTCTTTCATTCACCGAAGCTCAAGAAAGTAACGCAATGGCCTCACAGATTCTCCTGAACCAGCACCAGCAGCTAATCGCCAGCCGCAGCGCTCACGGCCCCGCCCGCTCCTCCGTCCGGCGCGGACTCGCGCGCCGCGTGCTCGCCACGGCCGCCCCTGCGGCGCCAACTGCCGCGGCCGAGGGGACCCTCAGCGAGCACAGCGGCCTGAAGCACCTGCCGGAAGCCGCCCGCGCGCGGGCCCTCGACCGCAAGGCCAACAAGTTCGAGAAGGTCAAGGTGGAGAAGTGCGGTTCGCGCGCCTGGACCGACGTGTTTGAGCTGTCGGCGCTGCTCAAAGAGGGCAACACCAAGTGGGAGGATCTGGATCTCGACGATGTCGATATCCGCATGAAGTGGGCCGGGCTCTTCCACCGCGGCAAGCGCACCCCCGGGAAGTTCATGATGCGCCTCAAGGTACGTGTCGGCTCTTGGGGCGGTGGCGGCGCACAGGACGGCAGCGCATCGGCATGGTGGCGGTAGCAGAGCGCGCCACGTGACGCTCAAGGTTCCACAAGCCCTCCGTATATCGCCAGCTGGCCGTTAGGGGCGACACGACGCGGAAATTCTGCGTCGTTATGTGTGTACAAAAACACACCGCGCTTCCGCTGTTGCCCCGAACCCACACCTTAATTGCCCACCACACACACACACACACACACTTAACACACTAATGATTTCTCTTACACACACCTGGTCATGTTGCGGCTCAGATCTCTCATACACACGCGCATACGGGGAGTTTTCTTACGAAACACACGCATAAGGGCATGTCAGGGCATAGCAATGCCCCTTCCATATCATGCCCGCCTGCCTTGCCTGCCTACGAACACACACACACACACACACACACACACACACACACACACACACACACATACACACACACATACACACACACATACACACACACACACACATACACACACACACGCACACACACGCATCCATTCAAACCCTGCACCGGTGCCACAACAGGATTGGGTCGCGTTGCTTGAGCTTCATTTCCCAAACATAAAACGCACCGTTCCGCCGCCGCTCCGCGCCAGGTGCCCAACGGCGAGCTGAATGCCCCCCAGCTCCGCTTCCTCGCCTCCGCCATCGCGCCGTATGGCGCCGACGGCTGTGCAGACATCACCACCCGCGCCAACATCCAGCTCCGCGGCGTGACGCTGACTGACGCCGACGCCGTGATCCGCGGGCTGTGGGACGTGGGGCTGACGAGCTTCCAGACGGGTATGGACAGCGTGCGCAACCTGACGGGCAACCCCATCGCCGGTGTGGACCCTCACGAGCTGATTGACACCCGGCCGCTGCTGAGGGACATGGAGGCCCTGCTCTTCAACAACGGCAAGGTGAGGGCCGGACCCCCCTCGGACTTCTTTCTCCTTGCACCCCTGCAACTTCCCCAACTTCTCTTAACGAGTAACGACCATCACCACACTCTCATCACTCTCACCACCGTGACCCCACTACCCACCACTATCCACCCACCAATTCCGCACCAACAACCACCAACCACCGCTACCCGGATTCCCCTCGACATTCATGATGAAAATGAAAACGCAGGGTCGTGAGGAGTTTGCCAACCTGCCCCGCAAGCTCAACATCTGTATCTCATCGACCCGCGACGACTTCCCGCACACCCACATCAACGACGTCGGCTTCGAGGCCGTGCGGCGCCCGGAGGACGGCGTCGTGGTGTTCAACGTGGTGGTTGGCGGCTTCTTCTCCATCAAGCGCAACGTCATGTCCATCCCGCTCGGCTGCTCCGTGACGGAGGAGCAGCTGCTGCCCTTCACAGAGGCGCTGCTGCGGGTGTTCCGGGACCACGGCCCGCGCGGCGACCGCCAGCAGACGCGGCTGATGTGGATGCTGGACGCCATGGGCGTCGACAAGTTCCGGCAGCTGCTGTCCGAGTACATGGGCGGGGCGGAGTTCGCGCCGCCGGTGCATGTGAGTGGGGTGTCGGAATCCGGGAGTCGTGTCGACCCGCTGGGACCCCGCTCCGCTCCGCTCGGGGGCCCCGGGTCGACTTTGTCTTACTCCCTTAACTCTTACTCCCTTAACACGTAGCACACTTTGAGGGCAGGTCAGCAAACCAGGATGCCGGCGGCGTTCAGCCCGCGTCGTCGCGCTTGCTGCTCCATGCCTCACAAGCGCACCTCGGCACGCCACACCCGCCTCGCCGAACTCCGGAAGATCCCGCTTCTCTGGCGTGGTGTGATGGTTACGCCCCCGCGCCCCGCCCCTTGTCCCCTCCCCTTTCCTCGCAACCCAAGCCCAACCTAATCCCCCAAAACAAACCACAACAAACCTAACCTCCTCCAACCCAACCCAATCCCACCCAAACCCAGGTCCACCACGACGACGTGTGGGAGCGGCGCGACCTCCTCGGGGTTCACCGGCAGCGCCAGGCGGGTCTCAATTGGGTGGGCGCATGCGTGCCGGCCGGCCGCCTGCACGCCGCGGACTTCGAGGAGATCGCCCGCGTCGCCGAGGCGTACGGCGACGGCACGGTGCGGGTGACCTGCGAGGAGAATGTGATCTTCGTCAACGTGCCCGACGCCAAGCTGCCGGCCATGCTGGCGGAGCCGCTGTTCGAGCGCTTCAAGGTCACCCCGGGTCTGCTGCTGCGCGGGATGGTGTCGTGCACCGGTGAGCAGCGCGAGGGGCCCGGGGGGGGGGGTGCTTGCGGTGAGCGCGAGGGGACGTCCGCACTGCTGCGGAGTGGGTGATGGCGCCCGCCCGCGCGTGCGTCCTGGACGCGGTGAGGGGAAGGGGGCGGTGTGCCGACTGGACTACGCGCAGTGACCCGGGTGAGCTGCGCAAGGGGGACGTCGGTGTCCCCGTAACGAATGCCGCACCATTACGCATGTCGGCAGGGCCCGCCGGTGCGCTTGATATGACGGTTCCCCTCGGCCCGGCTGCACAGATGGAGCAACTCCGTGAGAGGGCTGCACTGCGCTGCCCGCACGGGGCCAGCGTGCAGGCCCGCTCCAGCCTCTCCCAGCATAGCCTTGCCTTGTGACCGCTTCGGCGTTCTCCCCGGACCCATTCCCCGGGCCCCGCAGGCAACCAGTTTTGCGGCTTCGGGCTGGCGGAGACCAAGGCCCGCGCGGTCAAGGTGGTTGAGGCGCTGGAAGAGCAGTTAGAGCTCAGCCGCCCCGTGCGCATCCACTTCACCGGCTGCCCGAACAGCTGCGGCCAGGCGCAGGTAGGGACTAGGGAGGGTGTCTGGCGACCGTTGGGTACACGCGCGGGGCGCCGATAGATGACGGCAGCAGAGACGGCAACCGCGCCGTGGGGTTGCGCTGTCAGCTGCCACAGATGAGCATGAGCCCATATGATGCTGGGTTGCGGCTTACGGACGGCACTGCTGGGGTCACTCGCCTACAGCGTCACGGCGTTGCGGCGTTGCGGGGTTACGGGGTTGCGCCGCACCCCCTTCGGCAACTCGAACCACATCAGCAACCACCTCGTTCATCCCTTCACCCCATCCTGCATCCAATCCTGGCCGCCCGCATCCGCTCCCTAGAGTTTTTCCTTCATCCGCCCCTGGCTGGTACAAACCTTTCCCGTCCCCTGGCTGGTACAAACCCCTGGCTGGTACAAACCTTTCCCTCCCTCCCTCCCTCCCTGGACTGCAGGTGGGCGACATCGGGCTTATGGGAGCGCCGGCCAAGTTGGATGGCAAGGCGGTGGAGGGGTACAAGATCTTCTTGGGCGGCAAGATCGGGGAAAACCCCGAGCTGGCCACGGAGTTCGCTCAGGTGTGACCCGTATGAGCTGTGCTATGCTGTGTGCTGTGTGTGCATGCGAGACGTGTTCTGAGGAGGCCATATTAGCAGACGTTTTGCATGTTTTGTCAGCTTGGCGAAATTCATGGAAGCGGAATCAAAGAATGGAAAATGAGATGGATTGTGTGTCCTCGTGGTACCGTACATGTGCCACTGCTGCTACGGGTGATCGCTGATGTGTGTGTTTTTCTCCTCCGCTTTTGGAAAACTGTGCCCACCCGACAGGGTGTCCCGGCGCTCGAGTCCCACCTGGTTCCCCGTCTTAAAGAGATTCTGATCAACCAGTTTGGGGCGAAGGAGAAGGTTGCGGCTGCCTAAGAGGAGCAAGTTTCTCTGCCATCAGGGGAAGAGCAGCCGTGGGGCGTGGGCCCCGCCTAGCCTCCCGTCACTGGTACAATTATTTTCTGTGTGGTGGTGGGTTCGTGACGGAGGCATGAGCCTGCATCAGCTCGAAAGCATGGCTCGCTCTTCAGGGAAGGGTTAAAGGTATATTACGAGCTGTCGTACTCGTGATGCTTGTCTTGTTATGGGCCTGTTGTCCTTCATCGTTTCGGGGAAGGCGCGCGCTTCCTGCGATGAACCGCTGTCGTACTGTATATCCTAATGTGACGGGTCTACGTTGGATCAGGCTGTCTTGATGCTGGTGAGTTCGCGATTGACGAAAACGTTGGATACGGCCAAGTCATGCACAGGGGATGAATGCCCTCGTTCATTTCGCTGGAGACTGCGACACTCCTGGTGTGATGCACCGCAGGCGTGCTGGAGGGCCCGTTTTACCTTGGGGGTTAGGGAAGGGGAGGGGAGGGGAGACGCATCGGTTGCGAGAATCGAGGGATAGGTATTTGTCGGCGGCGGGGCCGCTGCCGGGGTTGCTGGGTCCTTTTTTGGGGGGAATTACGTTTTCCGTCACAGTTTAAGCGGGCGCTCGTGCGTTTGGTTTGTCGCTGGTTAGGAGGCTGGCGCGCCTGTAGCGTCCAGCCACGTGGTCTGCCGGTCTGGTGGCATCGTGGACGCACATGACGAGAGCAGAACTCAACAAAGCAGGGAAGCGAGCGGGTGGAGAATGGAGAGCGGTAGATGATGTTAGGTTAGGTGCTGGTGTAGGAATGCAGGTAGGGCAGCTCTCATGACGCTCTTCAGCACAGGATGCTTAGGACACTGTAGTATCATGACAGGTACTTGAATTACAGACCCATTGGGCGCCCCGTCCCGGCTGTTGTATGTTGTTGCCGTACGCTGGGCCAACTGTGAGAGGGTGACTTCCAATCGACCCCCAGATGTAGCTGCTACAGCTGCCATCGCGATTATATGCCGTTAGCTAGCCAGGGTAAGTACATTGTTCTGAGTACGTTGGGAGTGTGGGAGAAAACTTCTCGGGTTTGGTCGCTGGTGGTCGAACAGCTTACACTACCGAATGAAGTGGGGGTATGTCAACACGAGACAACAGGTGCCGACCTCGGGTGCAAGCGGGGCTCCCACCCCGCCAAGCGGCCTGCCCTCCTGTACACTACGTATACGGTAGATCCAGTACGTGCCGTACCCCTCACGAGGTGTGGGATGGCGTACAGTATGTAACGCGAGAGAGCACGATGTCCAGACTGACTCCGCTCGAATCTTGGACTGGCTCGTCTGGCTGCCACTCCCTCCCTAGAGTTCAGGCTGGCTTCCTAGGTCTCTGGAGGGGCCGGAGAGGCCAATCAGAGTGGCCGACGGCCCGGCCTGCCCGGGTCGCTGTTGAAAGTAGGTGCGCCGCGCTGCGACGCCGCCGACTCCGTGAGCCATGACGTGCGCGGCATCGCAGGTCCGCCCCGACCATCAAGAGCATCGATTTAAGAAAGATAGACAGCCGCCTCACATCCACAACCCATCCCGCACGCCGCTTCGTTCCCCGTGCGCCGCTCCCGCAGATCTGTGGACAAGCCCGGACTGAGACCACGGATGAGTGTCGCACGCTGAGACGTTGACGGGCGCCCTGTTCAGTCTAGGGTTTAGGCTGTCCCGCACTCGGCCTGACGCTGACCGCCGAAACTTGCGCAACTTGGATCAAATTTTCGCAGTCACTGGTCCGCTGTAACATTCATACATTTCGGTGTTTCGGTGCACTTGGGGAGCCTATTCGGAGCGCCATGGTGGCATTAGTTCATTTAGGCAGTGTATGGTGAGGAAGCCTCGGCTGTCGCCGGGGCTGTCACCGATGACCCGCGGGGTCCGCTGTAACATCCTAATAATACATTTATCCAAACAAAGCATGTCCAGTTGCCTGTTGTCGCGTTGGGTCTTAAGCAACACGTACGGTTTCAGGACGGTTTCGCTTCGTCAAAACTAGGATTCAGTGAGAGAACGTCGCCTGTAAAACGTGGTCAGGTTCTCCTCGTCAGAGCTCCTTTCCGAGGAGGTGACGACGAGGTTACGGGACACGCCGCCGTCCTTGCTTAGAAGGCCGAAACGACTTGTGCACAGCTTACCATTCGACCAATGGGTCACTCACAGCGGCACCTCATGGTCGCTTCATGCTATGCCGGTTTGAGGGTGAGTACTATATTTATAGAACATATTCAGATTCACAGCGACCAAGTGCACGCGCCGCGACATGGCCACTATTGGTTAGGTCACACCACACTGCACCACAACACTACTATGTCTCGGCTGTCTGGTATTGGCAGTGGCGTTTGTGTTGGGTTTCACGCCAGGTCGACTCAGGGGAATGTGCCTGCCAGCAGAACAAAAAACCAGCACTGGCACCCTCCCCGCCCAGTGATTCGGCAGGTATGGCACGGTTTCCAGGAGCGGCACTCCTGGCGCGCTGGTAACCTGGTGTGTTGGCCGGTATGGCTTGGTAGGTGTTCATGAGATGAGGCGTCTGCGAGGTATCGGGGCCCGTTGGAACACCCGGTCCGGACTATGGTCACCCTTGTACCGGTTACTACTACTGGCTTGCTCGCTGCGGCACCGCCATCGACCGTGAAAGCAGGTACGCCGCATTTCCGATCGAGGGCCGGCGCTCACCGCAAACCCAGGAAGGGTCGTGGAGGAGGTTTCGGGATCCATGACGGGAGGATGCGACCTAACGAACGTACGAACCCAGGGACTTTCTCTTTACAGTGCTTGGGCGAGGGGCGTAGCATAGCCTTGTGGCTGGCCGTAGCCTGGCGCAGGACCTTCACTGCTGGGAAAAGCCGGGCTGCGGCGGCGGAGCGCGCGCCCGGAAAATTAGCTTGCTTTGAGGATTCCGGCCTAACAAAAACTAATGTAATGTTGACAGGTTCCTAACTGCTTTGCGCAGGCACTGCCGCTACAACTCCCCGATGACGCAGGTCGACGGTTTGCCTCCTTTCCCCACTTTTTTTCACATGAACATAGCTTTATCAATGTAATAAGATTAAATATTGAATTCAAACCACATTGCCCCCGGCTAGCCAGCCCTCTAGCCGGGTTTGCAATAGTGGAGCGGTAGAGGACGAGCTACACGTGCTAATTGAATGTCCGGTTTACGAGCCGCTACGTCGAGCGGTGGATCTTCCTGATGACTCGGATATGTTCGGAATCATGTTTTTGTTTGACCAGTGCAAGCTTGGTCACTTCTTATATCAGGTGCAGAAGTTGTGGAAGGAAAAGCTGCAGAGATGAGAGATTCTGCTACCTTTTGTTCTTTTGGTCTTTTTGTGCGCCCTTTGACGGATGACCGTTGTGGGGGAACACATGTTTATAGCCGTAAGGCCTGTACAACATGTAACAACCAACCAGCCAAGAGAAAGCACAAGCTTTACTTATGCCATTTTCATCTAATTCCAAACGTATATCATTCTTGCATAGCGCAGTCGCGTGTGCATCTAGAATCTCACAAGCCCCCAAGCCGTCGGTGCCAGATACCAAGTCGTTGCCAGATATCCCGAACAGCATATAATTGTCCGTTGTAAGAAGTTTCCTTATCGAATGCGAGTATATAAGCTAAACGCGGGTCTCTTCGTTCAGTGAACGGTTTATAACCGCTCAATGAACTTTCATGGTGAACGGTCACCCCTTCAGTGAACGATCCATGAACGGTCACCCGGCATCTACAACAGTCGTGGAAATCGATCGATCTGCAAAGCAGGTCTAGTTTTCACATTGAAAATGCGTAATTGTACTTGGGAATGTTAGCCTTGCACCAGTACTTGCTGGGGAGTGCAAGCGCAGCAGGAGTGAAGGATGAACTCTTCCGCGAGTTCGCGAACACCCGCGCTTCAGAAATACTTGCAAAGTGGTCCATCACGACATTTGCTATGGTGCTGGTCCTGGGCTTCGTAACGACTGTTTGGTGGAAGCCCGGGCTGAGGATCGCCCTGCCTGGGGTTAAAAACAAGCGACATGAACTCGGCTCCACCAGCAGCGGCCACCCTCGAATGTTCTCGCGCAATCACTTTGTGCTTGCTCGCCGTGCGTCGGTCGCCAACATCCCGGACGCGGTCCATGACAGCAGCTGCGAGGGTGGGCGGATTGGAAGGGCAGGGATGGGCAAACATTACGTACCGCAATCGAGGACCTGTGTGCCTCCTATCATTCTGTATACCCGACCCCCGCTGCTTCCCAGGTGTCATGCGCCACAAAGCCCCCTCACCGCTGCAGTTGCTGTACATGTTGTCGGTGCTCCCCGTCACCTCCAGCAAGCACTTGTCACAAGCTTGGTGACGCACGTCCGCCGAGCGATAGGTCATGCACGCCTGCCCTGCTTCTTGCATCGGTATATACCAGTGATTGCTTCTTGATAGGCGGTTTTCACGGCCCAGGCACAGCTGATGGAATGCAAAGCTATCGCTAGTAAGGCACCCATTGCCCCGCTCAGTGGACATGCACGTTTTCAGATCAGCCAGTTCTTCATCAGAAAGTATCTGCCCGCTCGGAAGCAATCGCCTCAGCAACCCAACGCCGAGGCAGGTGGTCACCGGGTGTCCATGGGCGCCATTCAACTTGCAATCAGGAAGCCGGCACCTCTTTCCCATTTCTTAATTGATAGTTGTTCTAAGACTTTGCAAAAATTAGTGAAGCGTTGCTGATAGATCAATCGGAATATCGGATTCCACGGATGCTGTGGAGGAAGTTGGTGACCGTTCATAAACCGTTCCCGTACCGTTCAGTAAACGTTCACTGTGAGCGCTCATGCACCGTTCATGGATCGTTCATGAATCGTTCATGCTGCGTTCAGACCCTGAACGAAGGTCCCCGCGCTACACCTAAGTAGTGTTGGATTGAGAACATAGCTTCTAGCAGGAGGACTGGAGCATCCCCAAATGCACCTGAACGCACCCGCACCAAACGGGAAAACCCACCCCAAACAGTATCCACTCAGCAGACAACACCTTGCAGTCCGAGGCGTGAGATGCCACATGGCCATTTGCGGAAGCGGATACGGTAACGGCCAGGGCCGAGCACCTCGGCACCAAGGTGCGTACGGTGAAGGTGTGCAAGCTGGCAGCTGAGATGTCAGCAACGGAGCTGGCAGGAACGGATACAGGCACTACGAGGCCCAACAAACTGCTGGCAAGGTGGTTCTTGCAAGGAGCAGCGGTCCAAGAGCCGCTGTGTCGGATGCGAAGCCTGCGATGGCGGTGGGATTGAGAAAGGGAAGCCCCGCTGTGGGAGCGCGGGTGACGCAAGCTCGGCTGCACAACGAAACTGCTGCAGAAGGGGATTGTTGGCAATGCTCAAGGCCAGGAATCTTGCAGTGGGCGGCATGACCGCGGCATAGAGAACAGCAATGGGGAAAGGGGGACCCAAGCCCCCCGAGGGTTGCATGCAACGAACAGTAGTAAAGGGAAATGAACCCTGCTGCAGACTCACGCCGGTATGCCGAGCAAGCGTACAGGAACGAACGGAACGCATGGGGGCTGCTTCTCGGCCTGCGAAAATGTGGGTGGTCCACTGCGAGGGGACCGCCGTACAATGGCTGATGGCTGCGTTCACTGCGTGTGGCTGCAGGAGACGTGCCGCAATGAATCCGTACGCATGCGTGGTGCCAGCGTTTGTGTTGGGGCAGGTGGGTTGCCATCGGATGCGTGTAGATGTTCGAGCTGGCATGGCTGCCAATGCTGACACGGCTGGCAGCGGTCCTGGCTGGGGCACAGCGGCCAACTCTTTGGCTGTCGCCGGTGCGCTGGCCGTGTGAGAGGTCAGGACTGATGTCACCTGCCCGCAACGACCCTTCTGCGCGCGACGTTGCGACAAGATCCCACCAGCTGTGAAGCAATTTCCGGGAGGCGGCATGGGCGGTGCGGGCCGCACAAGCGTTTGCCCCGCACAGTGCAGAAGTTAACGTCCGCGACTATACCGTTGTCAGGACATCGGTCCAGCAGATGATCGAGCTCGGTCCGACATGTCACCGCAGCACGGGGCGTTTTGAGTTCGTATGAAACGGCCGGTAAGGCAGAACCAGGGTCTTCCTTTTTTGGGGGACCAGTTCTGAAGAGGTCTGACCATGCGTCACCGTTCTTGTTTGGATACATTTATTCTGTGACGACGGTGCACAGCAGGAACGGCGCAGCTTTCGTGCCATTACCGAAATGGATACAAACAACGACTCATTCTCGCGTTAGAAGACATTTTTAGGAACCGTCAAAAACCTCAAGAACTTTAAGGTCCTCGGTGCAGCTAGCGTGGCCTAGGGCTGCATGAACGAGAGCATTGATGCTGTATGAGCGCAAGTTAACCGGTGGTGCTTCATGTGCGCACTTATGCATAAACGATGCTGCTTAACAATCGAATTCCGCCGCGGCTGCGAAGTAATGAAGGACTACATCGCCGCAATCCTGCCAATACCTCAACGGCTCCATAATGGAGTCCTTCACATTGCCCTAGCGTGAACAAGGGATTTGTAGGAAGCTTGCGGTAATTATGCCAAGGAATTCAAGCCGCTCGGTGCAATCAGTGCCGGGGACTGTATGTTGTACGGTAGCATTGCTGTTGTAAGAGCGCAAGATCACCGCTGCTGTTTTCCGTGCGCACTCAGATGACGCTGCTTGACATTCGAATTGTGCCGAGGCAGCGAAGTGCAGCACAGGACTGCAAGCCATGTTGCCAGGGTGGCTACTTGTGACGCCCTAGGCGTTGACGTCCCCCGTATCTGGGACGCGTACTTTACGCCGTAAACAACAGAACTACTCCGGACAGCGCGCGTGCAAATGAACGGCAGTTAAGCGGTTACTCCGACAGTTAAACGGTTATACGACGAGAAGCTGCCGAGAATTCGCTTGCGACGAAGCTGCTTAATCACGGTGCCCATCGCTTTGCGAAGCCTGCTACTCGCTCGGTTGCCTCCAATATCATCAGACCACTTGCTAGCATTCCAACCTTATGTTAGCATCCAGCGAGGCGCAGTAAGCGACCCGACCGGACAACCGTGCTCCGAGCATGCTCGCTATTTACCGGACTAGCCGGTAGCGAGCATCAGACAGCAGATCTCCATGCTCATGGCGCCAATATATGTAGTTAATTATGTTCTATTGAATCAAGTAGCGAGCATGGCGATCTTCCGTCGATGCAAGGCCATGCACTGCACTTTAGTACGCTTCCGAACCACACGGTGCTAGCGGAAATAAATGAATTTGTTGAAAAGCTAATTACTCCATGTTTTAATAAAGTCGAGGAGCGTCTTAATTCGCCGTAGAATTCGGAAAGAAGCTTGCCGAGCAAGTAATCCAGAATATGACTGTGCCTCCGAAATGCGCCCGCCGAAGAAGGTTTGTTTGCTTATTCTATAAAGATGTATCCGGCGGCTTTATGCGTTACTGCAGGAAATCGGCCGGACCGGTCGTCGCTGCTCGCTGGCCATGGAAGCCGCGCTCGCGAGCATAACACAGGGAAGTCACAATGCGCGCGTTTCCATACTCTCAAATGAATACTTTAAACAGATGTATCCGGCGAGCTGTCTGCGTTACCGCAGGAAATGGGGAGGGCTGGTCGTCGGTGCTCGCCAGCCATGGAAGTGCTGCTCCCGCACCTAACACCGGGAGACAGCAATGCGGCCGCGGCTATAGCCTACGATACATATTTTGAATAGATGTATCCGGCGAGCTTAACTCGGTACCGCAGACTCTTGGGCAGGCCGGTCGTCGGTGCTCGCTGGCAATGCAAGCGCTGCTCCCGCTTCTAAGACCAGTAGGTCATCATGCGCCCGGGGCTATCGTCTACCATACATAATTCGAACAGATATATCCGGCGAGCTTAATTCGGCACCGCAGGAAATGGGAAGGGCTGGTCGTCGGTGCTCGCCAGCCATGGAAGTGCTGCTCCCGCACCTAACACCGGGAGATAGCATTGCGCCCCGGGCTATAGCCTTCGATACATATTTTGAATAGATGCATCCGGCGAGCTTAATTCGGCACCGCAGGAAATTGGGCAGGCCGGTCGTCGGTGCTCGCCAGCCATGGAAGTGCTGCTCCCGCACCTAACACCGAGAGATAGCATTGCGCCCGGGGCTATAGCCAACAATACATAATTTGAATAGATGTATCCGGCGAGCTGTATGCGTTACCGCAGGAAATTGGGCAGGCCGGTCGTCGGTGCTCGCCAGCCATGGAAGAGCTGCTCCCTCGCTTTACACCGGGAGACAGCATTGCGCCCGGGGCTATAGCCTACGACACATAATATGAATAGATGTATCCGGCGAGCTTAATTCGGTACCGCAGGAAATTGGGCAGGCCGGTCGTCGGTGCTCGCTGGCAATGCAAGTGCTGCTCCCTCGCTGTACATCGGGAGACAGCAATGCGGCCGCAGCTATAGCCTACGACACATAATATGGATAGATGTATCCGGCGAGCTTAATTCGGTACCGCAGGAAATTGGGCAGGCCGGTCGTCGGTGCTCGCCAGCCATGGAAGTGCTGCTCCCGCACCTAACACCGAGAGATAGCATTGCGCCCGGGGCTATAGCCAACAATACATAATTTGAATAGATGTATCCGGCGAGCTGTATGCGTTACCGCAGGAAATTGGGCAGGCCGGTCGTCGGTGCTCGCCAGCCATGGAAGAGCTGCTCCCTCGCTTTACACCGGGAGACAGCATTGCGCCCGGGGCTATAGCCTACGACACATAATATGAATAGATGTATCCGGCGAGCTTAATTCGGTACCGCAGGAAATTGGGCGGGCCGGTCGTCGGTGCTCGCTGGCAATGCAAGTGCTGCTCCCTCGCTGTACACCGGGAGACAGCAATGCGGCCGCGGCTATAGCCTACGACACATAATATGGATAGATGTATCCGGCGAGCTTAATTCGGTACCGCAGGAAATTGGGCAGGCCGATCGTCGGTGCTCGCTGGCTGCTGCTCCCGCGCCTAGGACCAGGACGCTGGGGGGCGCGTCTGGTCTGTAACAACAGATCGTCCTGGTTATGTGCCCGAACACAGTCCGGGATGTTGCAACACAGAGGCTGTATGCAACCTTAATGGCCCGCAAGCAGAAACACGACCACACCCAAAGCACACCGGACTGGCAGTCACTGTACGACATTCCCCAATGCGCTTATTGCGAAATGAAACCACGACAGGTAACACTTCCTCTTTTTTTCAGCAAACCTCCTTGGTCAGTCAGTTATCGGTCATGTGCACGCACGAGCCCCGTACAACCCCTGCCCTATTTCATTGTTCTGATCCAAGTAAGATGATTCAGCTACCGCCGGCTGCGCTTGGGTGCCTTCTTCGATGTTCCTTCCCGCACTACGTGGACTTCCCTTTTCCCTGACGGATGGTACCCTTGATGGGAGTCTCATGGTGTGGCGGCACGTCCAGATTCGTTTGGGTCCTATCGGAACGGTGCTGCAAGCCTGATCCGGATGGGTTTCGGTGTCTGGCTGGGTGGGGTCATGGCCCGGTATTTGTTTGGGTGCGGCGTTGTGGTGTCCTGCCGCCTTGGCGATGGGGCCTGCTGGGGCGTTGCCCTGGTATACACCGATGATCCCGTTGGGGTCCGCTGTAACGTTTATTCATTCATGAAATGACAAAAGTTCGTACGCAATCATAATCCAAAACTACTTTAGCCCACTCTTCCCTCAAGAGCACGGTAAAAAACAGCAGTCAGGTTACGTGACATGGGCATCGCCGGCTTTGGCAGGCTGATATGGTGCTTGCGGGAGTTGAACCCACAGATCCTGGCCATCCAGTAGCACCAGCACGTGGAATCCGTAACTGGATCTCGCGCATAAATTCGATGCAACAGCTGCGAGCCTGACGATTAGGTCAGCAAGCCTGCCGTGACTCATCGCCGCCGAACATAGATTCGCAAGGCATCCACAGGCCCCGCCCCGTGGCCTTCTGTCGATTGCCCAAGCGTGAAGCCTACTGCACAACATCCCCGTCAAAAGCTAAACAAGGCGGTAAACAGGGTAATGCCAGCAAGCGTTGCGCAGCTGCATTCCGTAACCCTTTAGTTCCGCGTAGCATGTTGCATGTTCCCAGTCGAAGGCAATATGCCTGGTATCCACAAGCCCGCCCCGCACCCAGTCGTTTACCTGCTGTCAGTATGACCAGTGCTACCTGTACCGTTGCTGCAGCTGCCCCCTCCATCGCCAATTTGTCAAGTTCAGAACGCTGCGCCGCTGTGCCCTGTGAATGGCAAAAAGGGACAGGCAGTCGTTAAGGCTGAAGGACAGCACCTTGTATCCCTTGTGTAATCATACCAAGTCAACCAGCACGCCGCCCACAAATCCCAGCCACATGGCTATCCCCTTGCCCCTTGAATTTAAATTATGAAGCCCCGCGCGATTCATCACCGCCAAATATGAACCCGCAAGGCATCCACAGGCCCCGTCCCGCGCCCATCTATCGATTGTCCCAGTGTGAAGCCTAGTGTGCGGCATCCCCCTCAAAGGCTTAACAAGGCGGTAAACAGGGTGATGCCAGCAAGCGTTGCCCAGCTACGATTTCCTTATCCAGACCCTAACGCGCCGCGTAGCATGTTGCATGTCCCCTATCAAAGGCAGTGTACGTGGTACTCACAAGCCCGCCCCTCGCCCAGTCGTTTACCTGCTGTCAAAATGGCCGCTGCCACCTGTGCCGTTGCCGCCGCAACCCGCTCCGCCGCCAACGTGCCAAGTTCAGAACGCTGCGCCGCTGGCCTGTGAGCAACTTAATCATGAACTCGGTAAAGGAGCTCCTAACGGCATTCTCGTACACCCCAAGAGTCCGAGCTAAGCGCTGGCGTTTCGAGCGTCTTCCGACGCGAGGGCGAGGAGGAAGAGACATTGTCCAAGCTTCCGAAACTTGCCGTGCTCAGCGACGCGGTCTGAGAACTCTCCAGCCGCCTACAACGTGGAGGATCGACAGCTCCTCGGGAGAAGCGTTAATTAGTGTCGCACCTTCTTCTGCAAACCGGGTCCTTCTCTTCTAAAACACCCACATTGTATGCTCCAGTTTGGTTTGCTTCACCGCTGGCGAGTGCATCCTCAAGGAAGCAAGCGCGATAGCTCCCACAACTACCATTACAGTAAGAGCAAACATAAAATCAGCCAGAACTACCAATTCATTACTTGCCCGATAATGGTCGGTCTTAGTTCCCCCTGAAAGTATTCACACTCTGAAAGGATATGGTCGCTGACTTTTCAACAATCAATAAGCTTTCGTGATCAATCAGCAATGGTGTACTTATTATTGGCATGATGCTTGATACTTGTAAGCCCTCAAGCCGTTGTTCCGTACAGGTGGACCGGGGTAATTCCGATCACTAAGCGTTCGCGGGCCTCGTATATTTTACATACATAACTTATTGTTGAACCAATTTTACGACAATACGTCCATAGTAGCATAGAAGCTGTGGCCCGTCGCGCAAAAACTTACGCTCACTCGTGCGCGCAATAAAAATTATTTCACGTACAGGGGTCCAAAATAGCGCTCATTGCAAATAGGGGGGTAATTCCGATCACAGCGGAAACCGAGCGGAACGGCCTGAAAACCCTGCGCGCGCTGTCCCGAACTGATCCATACACATAATTAGGATCACCTCAAGGATTCCTAACTTCAGGAGCAGTGTTACTGTGCCCTTTCCTCTGTGCAGCCGACATGTCGGTCGCATGCACATCACCACACCAACCGACCCAAGCCAGAGGGACTCGCAACCATGAGCGAAAACCTAATACATCGTCGTAATCATTATGCATAAGATGGCCACCTGCAAATCGTCGATATCATTCCGCAGTACGAAACCCGCACATCCTGCCCCACGAACCTCCCGCTCACTCAAGCGCATCTCCCCCATGTGCATCACACCCCTGTCCAGTTATTTACTCGTCCTGCTCCTCGTCATCACTCTCCTCGTGACCGCTCTCCTCCTGGCTGCTGTCGGCGAGCAGCGCCATGTCATTCTGCCAGGCAGGCTTCTTCCGGGTGCGAGGCCCCAGGTTCTCTGCCTGCAGGCCCGCCTTGCCCACACGCAACCGCTTCTGGCC
Organism: Eudorina sp. 2006-703-Eu-15; assembly: GCA_003117195.1. Taxonomy (NCBI): domain Eukaryota; kingdom Viridiplantae; phylum Chlorophyta; class Chlorophyceae; order Chlamydomonadales; family Volvocaceae; genus Eudorina; species Eudorina sp. 2006-703-Eu-15. Next base: position 1,020,490 of record BDSI01000022.1, on the reverse strand, counting down.
GCGCCCGGCTGCAGTCCCCGCCGGCCCGTTTGGCTGTATGGGCTGAAGGGGTCGGTGCGCGGTCGAGGGCCCTGCACCGGCTGCAGCCTGCTTCGCGGCCTTGCCCTTCCGGGTTAGCTGCTGAGCCGCTTTGGCCTCCTTTTCGCGGGCCCTGGCCTCTTTGGCCCGGGCCTTCTCCGCTGCCTGAGCGTCACGCTGCTTTTTCGCCTCAGCCCGCGCCAGCGCCTTCTCTGCCTTCTCACGCTCTGCGGCAGCCTTCGCCTGCGTTTTGGCCTCCTGTTGCTCTGTGTACGCCTTGCCGGTTACCAGGCGTGGCACGCGGACAGCACCAGAGGCCTTTGCCTTGGGCAGAGGTGGCACGAAGAGGGGTTCGCGCGCTCGCTGCCGCCCATTGGCGGGCCCTGTATCTGCTGCGGCAGCGGCTGCCAACAGCGCATCCAGGCCCGAACCCGTGGCGCTCGGCGGTACGGCTGCCGTACCTTCATCCTCGGACTCGCTACTGCCGCTGTAATTGCTATCCCCTTCGTCGTCATTCTGCTCCGCTGCCTCGTTGGCGCCCTGCAACGCCATGTCCTGTACAGCTCTGGCCGCCGCTGCCGTTCCGCCCGCCACCACAACACCCGCCGTCGTCGCCGCCGCTGCTCCAGCCGCCGCCGCCGCCGCTGCTCCAGCCGCCGCCGCCGCCGCTGCTCCAGCCGGCGCCGCCGCCGCTGCTGCTTCGGTCGTCGTCGGCGACGGTGCCACAAGGCCCGTCACCGTGTCGACCGCTCTTAAACCCACGCCACCAGTCCTCACTGGCAATGCCGTCAGGCCAGTGAGGTGCGCGGCCCCCAGCAGTCGCGATCTCGGCGTCAAGCTCCGCGGCAGCTGTGCGTATTTGGTAGATGCACGGTGTACGGTAACGTTGGCCCATCTTGTCCACCCAGTCCAAGATGCACTGCAGATGGCCAAACAGGGTGCGGATTGGATGGTTCGAGCGCTTTAATACACACACGGCATGAAGGTTGGCATGTGGGTCGCAGCGAAACAGCTCAGAAAGAGACCGCGCACCTTCTCAGTCTCCAGGGAAAGAAGCGTCGGGGCCCCAGCGTGCACGCCCACTGCTTGTTTGCCATTCGCATATGGGTGGAACGTGGCGTATGCAATACCGTATGCCGCGGCGGCTTCACGGATGCTGCAATTGCTGTCGCGATAGGTGGCCAGGGCCATCTCAAGGTCGGCGTCGGACCATTTTTTGTTCTTTCCCGGCCTCATTCCTGGCGCAACCTTCTTAGTCATCTGACCCAGCGCGGGAAGACGCTACAAAAATCGGACCCGATGCTTTCCATACCCTATAACATCTAAGTGATCAGTTGATACTCGCGGACCACATGATTAGACGTCTGTTGGGCGTCATCCGGGCTCAAGCAGCCGAACGCCGAAACAAGCACAGTTCTTTGAAATCTGCACAGACGCAGGGCTGGCTTGCAGGAACTCTTCTTTAGTGATTATATAGTTTATCTACATCAATATGTGGCCGCGTGTTGAAGCTTTGGGGGTACCTTGGTTCAAAAGTTTTGCGTCCCAGGGTTCGCTGCGCTCCGGAACCACACATCACTTTTACGGCACATATGCTATGGTGGATTCGGTTATCAATATGTATTGAAGGTGCCGGTAAGCCGGCGTGATTTTAGGCGAAGCTACTTTGATGAAATTGCCGATGATCGGAATTACCCCTGATCGGAATTACCCCGGTCCACCTGTACTTCAGGATCCAAGACAACATAACTTCATCAATGTGGAGCTACCTAAGCAGATGAGATTTTTAAATGATTGACAGTTATGTATGGGAATGCTTCAGCTTTGATCTCTCCGCCGCGGGCGCAAGAGGTCCGGTTCGATGCACAGCTAGCCCCACCTGGCCACAAGTCCCCGGCAGGGGGGCAAGTTCGCCCGACAAACCTATTAAAAGGATGGATTTGAAGCTACTGCTGCGGCTCAGCTTTGATCACTCCGCCGCGGGCGCAAGAGCTCCGGTTCGATGCACAGCGAGCACCAACGCCGCAACTGACCGCAAGTCCCCGGCTGGGGCGCAAGCTCGCTGGACAAACCTATTAAAAGGATGGATTTGAGGTTACTGCTGCGGTTCAGCTTTGATCACTCCGCCGCAGGCGCAAGAGCTCCGGTTCGATGCACAGCGAGCACCAAAGCCGCAACTGACCGCAAATCCCCGGCTGGGGCGCAAGCTCGCCGGACAAAACTATTAGAAGGATGGATTTGAAGCTATTGCTGCGGCTCAGCGTTGACTCCTTTGCCGCGGGCTCAAGAGCTCCGGTTCCATGGACAGCGAGCACCGACGCCGCAACTGACCGCAAATCCCCGGCTGGGTCGCAAGCTCGCCGGACAAAACTATTAAAAGGATGGATTTGAAGCTACTGCTGCGGCTCAGCGTTGACCCCTTTGCCACGGGCTTAAGAGCTCCGGTTCCATGGACAGCGAGCACCGACGTCGCAATTGACCGCAAGTCTCCGGCAAGGGGGCAAGCTCGCTGGACAAACCTATAAAAAGGATGGATTTGAGGTTACTGCTGCGGTTCAGCTTTGATCACTCCGCCGCGGGCGCAAGAGCTCCGGTTCGATGCACAGCGAGCACCAACGCCGCAACTGACCGCAAATCCCCGGCTGGGGCGCAAGCTCGCCGGACAAAACTATTAGAAGGATGGATTTGAAGCTACTGCTGCGGCTCAGCGTTGACCCCTTTGCCACGGGCTCAAGAGCTCCGGTTCGATGCACAGCGAGCACCGACGCCGCAACTGACCGCAAATCCGTGGTAATGGCGCAAGCTCGCCGGACAGAACGCGTGATATATTAATTTATGAATGCTGAAGCTGTTCGGTCTGCCGCGGGCTCGAGAGCTCAGGTTCCATGGACAGCGAGAATAGCGAGCAGCGAAGAGCGCGCCAGTCTTATTTCGACGGTAAGTCCATGTGCTTTCACGCTCATTTCATTCTAGCTATTACATATGGAGGACTACAATGACCTGAATTTTAGCGCGTGGCTGTTTTTACGGTGGGCATGAAGGCCTCTGCTCGGCAGGCAGTTCTCCAAATCCTTCGGCAAACGAACATGCTCTCCTCATAAAAGAAGATCATTATCAGAGTTGTATCTTTACAACCATTTTGATGGGAGATTCGCCGCGTAGTGCGGAAGAGGACTTAGGTGCTAATGTCTTGGAAGCGTTCGCCTCGGAAAGCGGGGTAACTACCATGCTCGCATCATTCATTAATAGGGCGGAATTAATTATATAGTTGTAAGCTATTATCATGGCGAATTGCGGTGTGATGCTCGCTGCCGGCTAGTCCGGTAATTAGCGAGCATGCTCGGAGCACGGTTGTCCGGTCCAGTCGCTGGCTCGCGAGGCGCTCACGGTGGTCGGAACCCGGACGTCACGACAGGTAAATGCGGCAACGGGCCAACGGCCTGACAGTTACTGCGGGAAGCTAAGTCACCGCGGACGGAGAATCCCAAACATGCAGAACAATTCTGTCAGAGAGATGATAAGCACGAATCTGAATACTGCGCAAGGCGCCCAGAAATTGTCGTCAGCCAGGTTTAGTCGCTACATCGCGGTACTTGCAGCTGCAGGTTAAGGTATGAGAAAGAGGCCCACCAAAGTGAAAAAACCCTGCAATAAGCGTATGCCTGAATACGCAAGTTGATACGGGGGCCGCGGGGGAGTGCGGGGAAACAATCATGTGTAATCTGCTGTCTGGACGTTCGCCTGCGCATAACAGCTGATGCGCAGAGGCAAGCGAGATTGTTGTGCGGTGAATTGCCCAGCCGTGGGGCATATATTAGAACCGTAGGTGTTGGTCCGCGAGAGAGACCCTGTGCAGCTGGCCGTCGTACCAACGAGCTTCCGTACAGAGAGGTACATCTTAAGGACGTGAGGTGGATGGTCAAATCTGACCTCCTCCGATCTCGTCGGAAGCATGAGGGGTAAGAGAAGCGCTTCTGTGTAGGTTCTGCGGCTTGCGGCCCAGGAGTGACCCAGTCCAGGGGCAGAAGGGCGCAAGACGTCGCCTTTATGCCGCAGTTACCTTTCGCATAGGCAGTTACCGTTCAGGGTAGGCGTGGCTTGACCATGGCCGCAGGTGTCAACTTCTACAGCTTCCATGAGCGACGTACACACCGCGCTTCTGTTAGGTGCAATCCATGAGACCGTGAAGCACCTTGCTTGATGTTGCAGGCAGGCAAGACACCAGTCGCCACATGTCGCGGAGTCCCGCCGGTTTGCCGTGTGTCATACCCGATTTTGCCGGATACGGCAAAAAAGGGATAGCCTAGGGAACGGCGTGGGACCCGTACGCTGGTACAAAGCGGTAATTTGCTGGTAAAAAAGCGGTAATCTGCGCGGTAAACCGGCGGTAATGGTAACGCAAAGGTCGCGCCGTAAGGCGTATTTGTCTTGTTTTCAGGGTAAAAGTGAAGTTATGCTGCACGTAGATTTGTTGAGCGAACTTTCTGCAAACGACAAGCACGGCCATGAAAGCAATAGATCAACTGGCGCAACTGGCGACGACAAAAAGACCCTTGTTTCACAGCGAGGGAACGAGGCAGCCGGCTAAATTATCTTAATTACTGAAAGCAATGACGTGAACCGTTTATGGACATAGACCGCTCGTAATAAGGAGGGCAGTTGCAGTTGGCGGCATACAGTTGCAGCAAGCGGTTGGCGGCTTGCTGATGCAACTCAGCCGCATGGCTTGCTTGTAAGGGCGGCTATATGGTATTGGTCAGCCCGGCCGTATGGACTGATGAAGCCTGCCTGGCCTTGTGGCTTGCCAGGCTGGGCGGCTCCCTCGGGCTGCCCTACCTGCTGTATATATGGCTTGACAGTACGGCTCCATTGGCCAGCCCAGCCATACAGCCTGACAGCAGGGGGGCCATTGCATGGCCAGCCCGGACGTTTGTTTTGTAAGGACGGCGGCTCCATTGATCAGCAGCCCGGCCGCATGGCATGACAGCGCGGCAATTCATTGGCCAGCCCGGCCGCATGGCATGTCAGGCGGCAGCTCCATTGGTCAGCAGCCCGGCCGTATGGCATGTTAGGCCGGCGGCTGCATTGCATTGCCCGGCCCGGCCGTATCGCATGTCAGGGCGGCGGTTTCATTGGTCAGCAGCCCGGCCGTATGGCATGTCAGGGCGGCGGTTTCATTGGTCACTAGCCCGGCCGTATAGCATGTCAGGGAGGCTGCTCTATTCGCAAGCCCGGCCTTATGGCATGTCAGGCCGGCGGCTTTATCGGCCAGCCCGGCCGTAAGGCATGTCAGGCCGGCGGCTGCATTGGGCAGCCCGGCCGTATGGCATGTCAGGGAGGCTGCTCAATTAGCCAGCCCGGCCGTAAGCCATGTCAGGCCGGCGGCTTGATTGGGCAGCCCGGCCGTATGGCATGTCAAGGAGGCTGCTCTATTCACCAGCCCGGCCGTATGGCATGTCAGGCCGGCGGCTTTATCGGCCAGCCCGGCCGTATGGCATGTCAGGCCAGCGGTTCATCGGCCAGCCCGGCCGTATGGCATGTCATGGCATGTCATGGCATGGTATACACCGTTGATCCCTTTGGAGTCCGCTGTAACGTTCATTAATTCATTCATGTCAGGCCGGCGGCTTTATCGGCCAGCCCGGCTGTATGGCATGTCAGGGCGATTGGTGCTTTGGTTGGCCTGGCTGCATGTCAAGAGGGCGAAGTCAGCCAAGTCCATGTGGGCATTTCCAGCAATGACCCCTCCCGCCGGTTCTAATTCCGTCTCCCTAACCGCCCCGTGTTTCAGTAATTTCAGCGGGTATTGAGCGGTTTTCAGGAGAGGCAACCCCGGCGTGCTGGTAACTTGGTGTGTTTGCCGGTATGGCTGCGTGACCCCCCCCCCCTCGCCCCCGGGTAATGGAGGTTGGGTGCGCAGTCCTTGGTTGGTGTTGATGAGCTGAGGTGCCTACGAGCTATCTGGGCCAGTTGGAACGGAGTAAGGGACCAGAACGGCTACATTACCGTGACACCTGTCTGTTTGCGTTGTGAGGACGGCTCCTGCTGGCAGCACGCACGGGCTGTATCCTGTATGGCTTGTCATGCTGGGCGGCTCGTCTGTTTGACAGGCTGGGCCATGCCGTATGCTGGCCCAGCCGTGATGTGGCCGCCATATGCTACGGTAATCGTACCCTGTAGCACACACCGCAAGATAATGCGGTTCAGGTTGTCTTGCTGGGCGCTGGAGGCCAACAGAGGGCGTAGGGGCAGACACCGTGCGCGTCCCCAGGGAACAGCGGGTTTGTCGTTGCTGCGAGGTCGAAGGTCAGGTCGAGGACGCGCCGAGTAGATTTTTCCCCACTTTACTACATACCATCCTGGAAGCCATGGCCTGGGACCCGGCTCGGTTAGCAAGGCTCCTGGAGTGCATGTCGGCCCATCACAACTCAATCGTTCCCTTTGGACGGTAGTGGTCTCTTTTTTTTCCTGCTAGTGCAGCGTCATGTGCGTGCTTTAAGGCGTTTTCGTGTGCCCTTGGGCCTATGGCTCGTATGGGTCGGTAGTTGTACAGTAGTTGTACAGGTATGGGGTTATGCACCACCAACCATGTAGCACACACACGACTTCACGCTGCATACGAACAGGTAGCCCGGGAACAGCTTGAGACAGTCGAAGTAGCTAGTCCTACAGCAAACCCCCGGCATCCAGCATGCCTGCCATCCTACAGCGGCTTTGGACCATCAAGTGGGAACGGGAGCACAAGGAAACACGGTGGCGCCCGGTGGTTGACGGGGTCCCGCTGCCTGGCAACAGCCACCTTCACAGCACCCACCCCGAGGCGTGTGGGTGCGGCGGGTACGGTGGCGCGGGGCCCCACCCGTGTTCACCACGGGCACACCATTTCTGGGCATGCCCGGTCGCTCAGGCAGTGGTACAACAGATCGGGGCACACGTTCAGGGCCCCGTCACCCGAGCCAATGTGTGGCTGGCTGAGCCGCCGCAGGAGGCGCAACAAGGGGTTTGGGATATCATTGCCCTAGCGGCGCTGACGGCCATGGAGCGGGCGAGGGTTGGGCTACGTGCAGCGACCCGCAACGGGGGCGCACAACCCGTGCCGGGGGCGCCGGCTGCCCCGTCGCCGGTAGATGTAGTTAAGGCGCGCGCAGTCATGGAGTTCTGGCAGCGGGTCGCCAGTTTTGCAGAACTGGGCCGACCGCGACGGGGATGGGAGGGGGTGGGACCGGACCACCCAATCCTATCGGTAGTAGACGGCCGGATCCGCTGCGTGCAGCCAGTAGACGTAGACTCTTGATGGATAGATAGCAGCGCGCGGCACTAGGGCGTAGGGATTGGGACCAAGGAAGACCACTTCCGGGCACGTAGAGGATCCGTGGGTGCCCGAGGAGGGCCGGGCCAGACCAGTGGGAGTTGGCAGCGGGACTTGTGAGGGGCCGATTGCGCAGGGAAGAGGTGTACGACAGGGAGGCTTATTTGGTAATGTGCTGCCTTGTGCAAACCATATATAGCCCCATCATGGAGCGCCCGACTGCATACCCCGGACACAGCAAGGCCTGACGCGTGCGAGACGACCTCGCTCTGGCTCAGCTGGGCTCAGCTAGTAGGAACGCGCGCGGGACCAGGCTAGCTTTACCGCACCGGCAGGGGCGCGCATCCGAATTGCTGAGGAACGCGCCCTGGGTGCTGCAAGGGATTGATGAGGTTGAACAGCGGGTTGCAAGGCGCAGCCCGCCCAGGATGGGCTTTTGCCCAATCCCTTGAGGGGGCACCGCTGTCACCGGTCCTCGGTAGAATGGGGATCGGGCGAGTGCCGTTGGTTGAGAGCGAGGGAGCAGAGGCCCTTTACGCCCCTCTCCCCCATATCCCGCCGGGGATGAGTGCTTCGGCGGTCTTTCCCTTAGGGCTGGGTCAGCAGCCCTTGGCCAACGTCGGGCCCGGTCAGATATTGTCTTCTTCGACCATATGGCGTGTCAGGTAGGCTTTGCTGAGGTTTCGACGGCTCGTTTGGATGTTTTGGATTGTTAGTGCGGCTGCGTTGGGCAACACGCATGGCTGTTTGGCTTAACGACTTTACTCGAACCCAACGACCCCGACGGCTGAACCCCAACAAACCCCAAACAAGTGCTGGTATGGCCGGGAAGATGATAACTGGTAGTCAACGCTGTGCCATTGGTATGTCTGCAGCGATGCGTCGCTCGTTGACGGTAAACAGCGTTGTTGCAAGGGCCATGAATGAATGTCGACACGTACGACCGCTTGCTCATCATGTATGATTTTTCAAACTCGGCCGCTTTCGGCCTTGTCAGTTTGTGCCATTACAGCACTTGGACATGGCCGATGCTATCCGAGGGACGCATCCTGCAAAATCGGGTGTGCGGCACGCCCTTTCTAGTAGGAGATAGGACATCTATACAGTGCCGCTATCTTACTTCTGGAGCCTTCGGGCCGATCGACGATTTGACTTTAGAAAAGCTCAAAATTTTCGTTTGGCAGGCGACGAAATTGGCTTTCAAAAGGCAAAAAAATTCGTACGGGGCGACGATTACGCCTTCAAACTTACATAAAATTTCGAACGCCCAGCAGCCCAAGCTCCGCTCAAATTTGCACGCTCTCCTTGCCACCAACAGCATAGGCAAAAGTCATTTGTCTTCGATGCTCCACAAACGCCGGGCTGTCGACCTTTGTTGTCTATGGCCGGCTTCTTCATCGTCGTGCAGACTTTTCTTCGATGCCAGCGACGAAATGATACTGTTTTCCTTAAGATTTCTTCGTCTGGCCCGCGACGATTTTCTAGCTTAAACGGCGCCTTCGGCGCCTTTCTTCCGACGATTTGACCCTAGGAAATTTCGTCGGAAAGCGGACTTTTTCAAAAAATTTCGTCGGCAAACCCCAAGATAGCGGCACTGCATCTATAAGAGTTCATGCGGTACGAGGCATACTGTGTGTGCGAGTTTGTGCCTGCGCTAGATCTCATCCATTTAAATGACAAGTTGATTTCCCCAATAGCGCCGGAACGGCCTGCAACGGCTCGATGTGACAGGTTTTAGAAATATTCCGCACGCCGCGTCCCGTTGCAGGACAAAACGATTATGAACTTTCCCTGGACATGTCCTTCTAGACACAGTCGTGCGTGTAGTAATTGCCAGCGCCTAGCTAAGTTTGGGAAAGGGAATGCCGACCTGCCGTAGGTTACATGTGCCGTACGAGTTGCGCCCTGGCAAGATGAGGGTCAGGCGCAGCATGATTCCTTCAAAGAAACGCCCCTCGGGCCAATCCGAAACTGGGATGGCCGCAACTTCTTCTTTCATCAACCGTCTGTGCATTAGGTTACCGTAGTATTCGTGCCGCATGGAGAAAGTTAAAAACAAACTGTTAGCCGTAAGTTGCCCAGTAAAACCCAACAACGAGTGTGCTTACCGCCTCAAATTTTTAAAAATCGGGTGCATGGTCGATAACGGTTGTCAGTGTGGACGATTCGTGGCTAGTCGGTTTGCGGCCGTCGCGCGCCGGTCCCTGCCGGTCGGTGCTCGAGCGCCATTCATGTACTCCGCTTTCGTTCGTGAGTAGGTAAAAGATTTGAAGTTGTGTGGAATGCCATGTATGTGGGCATAGGTGCAGAACGCCAAGCTGGACTCCGCTGCCGCGCGGATCATATCTTGCGGTATCTATAAAGAATTTGTGTCCCACAATGACTTTTATACCACCTCTCGCTACAATTCAGTCGGCTCATCGCTCTCTAAAAAGTGCGTCGGTATGCTGTGAAGAAAAAGCCCTCCGATGGAAGACGTGGCTTGCGAACGAGCTCGCGATTGCATCTCCAGACGTCAGGCTTGCGAACGCGCTCACGAGTACATCTCCAGACGTCAACGAGCTGTTACGGTTGACGATTCTGAAGTACGTACAGTACATAATCTGACCCGTTTGTCAGCGACACCCTGCACCCGGAAGGGATGGTTCTGTAGGGCTGCAGTGATTCACTGCGGTCTGATCATATCGGCCAACTACGAAACGAGGCACGTAAACCAGATACTGTACAGCTTAGTTACAAATGTGTGACCAACAGCCAGGCGGCGAACTGGCTTCCGTCTTTGAGCAGGCTGTGTGCATGTTTAACAATATGGGCGTGCTGCGCTTTGCTCTTACGGAGTCTCGACAGTCGGCCTTGTAATACGTCGACCGAATTTAGTTTTCTTGTGCCCAAGGCTACTTATTTTTATTGGAAGTATATATAGACATATATCGCTCGCCAGGGTTAGCTCATCCCAGCTAATTCCAGTTTGGGACTTGATGCTCGTGCATAAGGGCGACACGAGCGCTCAGCGCATGGACGACATCCACGCGTGCTAAAGATCATCAAGCTGGTATCAAAGCCGTGACCAGCCGGCCGAGCGCGCAACCAACTGGCCGGGCGATTGTTGCAAGCAGCCTTCATCTCTCTCAGCCAGCCACAGACGCGGACATGCGCCGCTTTCTCGCATGCTGCCTTCCAATCCGTCGCAGCGATGGTCGCGGCGCGGCGGGCGAGAGCCTTTCCGCCTCTGAGGACGAGTTGCCGCAGGCGCGGGTCACGGATGCCCGCTCCCTGACCGCCTCCACCGACCTTCCCCCGCAAGCCGATCCCCAAACCAACGTCATGCCTGTCACCGCCATCGAGGAAGCCTGTACGGCAGCGCCGTCCCCCACCCCGCCCGTCGCTGGCTACGCCCTCGGCTACGTCGTGCCCCCCTGGCACCCCTCCCCCGCCCATTCCTGGTCACAACCGGGCCACGAGCAATCCTCCGTGGTGGATGCCATGCTGGAGGGCGTCCGCGGCCTCCTGCAGTCGGACGGCGGCGCAACCACCACCTTCACCAACACCCGCACCCTCAGCGAGGCCACGCTGCTCTCCACGCCGCCCGTCTCCATCGCCACCACCCACGCCGGCAGCAGCGTCCTGGAGCCTTCCAACCACCGCCGCGCCAGCGAGGCCAGCGGGGTCGACTACCCGGCGACGTCGACGTCATGCGGCCCCGGCGGGGCTTCGGAGCAACAGATGCGCTTCATGTCACCGGGCAGCCTGGGGCTCGTGGGCAGTGCGCAGGCGGCGACACCGCCCCTGGGCTCCGCCACCACCTCCTCGTCCTCCGTGAACCCATCCGTCGGCTCCCTGGGTCAGCGGGCGGCGGCCGCAGTGGGACCGGGCACGACGGCGGCGGCGGCGCCGCGCCGCCGACCGTCGCCCCTGCCCCGTCGGCACCGACACCGCACCAGTGCCAGCAGCGCCCGGTTGCTGAAGGTTTCGGGGGTAGGGCAGGGCACGGCCAGCGGCGGCGGCGGTGGCGGCGGTGGCCGGGCCGCCAGCGCCGCCAGTAACTTCCGGATGAGCGTCGGGGGCGTCGTCTCCACACTCAGTACGGCAGGCGGCGGCACGAGCGGCACGGGCATGTCCGCCAGCGCCACGCCGCCGCTGTCGCCGCCGCCGTCGCTGTCGCCACAGCCGTCGCTGTCGCCGCGGCCGTCGCTGTCGCCACAGCCGTCGCTGTCGCCGCAGCCGTCAGTGTCGCGGCGGTCACACCTGTCTCACACATCGCACATCGCGGAGCCGCAGGTGGCGGCGCCCTCCTCGCGCCTCGGCACCGGCGCCGACATTATCCGCCAGCGGGCGCTACACCACCGCCGGAGCACGCCCGACAGACACGGCCTACCGCCATCGTCGTCGCAGGAGGGCGCTGCGGCGACACCAAATGTAAGGCCCGCATCAGATTCCTACCGCGGCATTTTGCCCATCCTGCAGCCCGTGGAAGCCGGCGGCGGCGGCGGCGCTTGGCACGGCGGCGGCCGCGGCGTCGGCGGCGGCGTCGGCGGCGGTGACCCGCACAGCAGCGACGGGATCCGCGGGCCGGTCTCCTTCCGTCCAATTATTAACTCTAATGCTGGTACGGCAAGTACGGCGGACTCCACTGCGGGGTCGCCGGCGCCGCCGCGGCTGCGTGAGCAGGTACCATTTGCTGGCGCCGGTGCAGTCGCGATGCGGAGGGACGCAGCAGCTTCCGGCGGTGTGGTGACGGGGGCGGACACCGCGGCGACGCAGCCGCCTTCGTCACAGCCGGAGGCGTCTTCCAGGGACCCCGTCAACTTGGCGGCGGCGGCGGGATTTCTGGGCACGGGCATCTCACCGGGTACGACAGTGACGTCGGGCGACCTTCACGGCTGCGCATTGGACAGCGTCGGAGCGGCCGTCGACGTTGGTTTCGCCGGCGGCGTTCCGCCGACGGCGGCTGAGGCAGCGGCGGCGGCGGCCGTGGCGGCGGCGGCCGCGGCGGGGCTTGGATTGTCGAACCGCAGCCGCCAGCGGAGGTACCTGGCGGCGCCGCTGCTGCCCCTACTGCCGCTGGATACCTCTGCGGAGTCAGTCAACGCGCACAGTCAACTGCCATTCTGCCGGTTGAGCGGCCTGATAGGCGACCTGGAGAACGCCGTACAGCCATTGACGGTCGCCGCCGGCGGCGGCCGGTCGAGCATCTTGACAGGTAGATGTGCGTACGGCACAGCGACCCGTTGGGTCAGTTCGGGTTAAATCCCCGGCTCGCCCGGAATCCGGAAGAGTGGATCGGCCGTACATGCGCCTGCTACTGTCGTACCCGCGGGGGACATACGATGGCGGTTGGTTGCGGGAGATCGGTTATCTTTGACTTGGACGTGTCGCATGGCCTTCGCTTTTGCTACACGCGATGTTACGAACGGTGTAAAGCCCCCGCCTGCCCTTGCTGCATTGTGCGACAACCTGACAATGCTTGTTTGCTTAATCCTCACCGCGTGATGCTGCTGCTGATACTGCTGCTGTTGTTGCCGCTGCTGTTGTCGCTGCTGCCGCTCCTTTTGCAACTGCGTCATCGTCCTGGCGGAACTACATTTCGCCGGGAGCCAGGCACCTGGAGGGGCCTTCCGGTGGTGTTCAAACTGCTGTGCAGCGGCGCGCTGGCCCCGGACGGCCCCGCGCTGACCGCAGCCCGGCAGGTCGGGGCCGTCGGGCACCGCCACCTGATCAACGTGTACGGCGTCCGTACGGCACAGGTCGACCAGGCCTCCATCTGGACGTTGGTTCCGGAGCCGCGGCGCAGCAGCGCGGCGTTCGCGCAGGCCTTGGCGCAGCAAATGGACCGCCCGCACCAGCGTCACCACATCCAGCACCCGCAACGGCAGTACCCGCAGCTACTGTCAATGCCGCACGACCGCGGCGGCCCATCGGCGGCGGCGGTCACGGCTGAGCTTCCGGAAGCCACAGGCCGTGGCAGGGCATCTGCGGCCTCCGCCCTGACGTTCAGCGCGACATCGACGCCCACGCCCACACTCACACCCACACCCACACCGACGCCGACGGGCACGGGAACAGGCACCGGAACAGGCACGGGAACAGGCACGGGCACAGGCGTACGGACGACAACGGGGACCGTGTACGGCAGCTCGCGCTCCAGTTGCGGTGAGAGCGAGGTGTTGAATGCTGCGGCCGGGGCTACCAAGGAAGTCTAGGAGTTCGGCACACACACACACGCTTTTCTCCTTGATAACACACACACACACGCACACACGTGCTCTGCGGGCAGGTGCCGTCCACTACTCGTCGGCGTCTTCCCCCCCTTGCGGGTTATGATACAGCGGTCGCCGTCCGGGCCCATCCGGCGGTGTTGCTCTCCGTCGTCTCTCTACTATCCTACAAATCCTCGGTTGAGCCCCGCATGCCTCTCCATCGCCTCCCCCGCACACACCCGCGTGCTCCTTCCTTCCGCCCACACACACACACACCCGCCCCCATCCCCACCCACCCACCCCTCCCCGTCACCGCCCCGCGCCCCACCGTCCCCCACCACCCGCCGCACCGCCCGCACACCCGCGCCCCCGATCGCAACCCTCTGCGCCCGCGGTCTCTCATGCGTAAGGCCGCGCGCGCCCGGCCGGGCTGGTGGGGAGCCGATCACCCCGGTCCGCCACCCGGCCCTCTCGTAGCGCCCACCACCACCGCCACCACCGCCGGCCCTGCGCAGCTCGCATACTCCCTGATTGCGGCACTTACGTTTCTGTGTTTGCCAACCCCTACGCCCGACTGCGACGTCGCCCTTCCGTACACCCGTACATTCTTGCACCGCTATTTCCGTCTACTGTTTCCCGGACCCATCCATTTTCGCGCTGCGTCGCCGCCGGGGTTGTGTGATCTTTTCTTCTTTTCCTTTAATTTAACCTTTGCCTGCCACTTGTCTGCCCTTTGTTGCCACTCACATCTTCCGTTCGCCTCGCCGTCCGTCCGCCTTTCGTCCCATTTGCGCAGGTGAGTACTACGTTCTCAATAATTTGTGCTGTCTGGGGTGTGGTCCGTCTTCGTGCTATGTCGCGTTGGTTGGTCCGGGATGGGTCCGGCGGCGACGCGGTCGCCCGCGGTAACGGTGAGCGCATAATTCAGGTATGCATGGTAAGTAACTTGGGTCGCGTATTGACTCCTGTGCCACGCATCGGTTCCCCAATCCTTACCCCCCTTGCGGGTGACATAGCAGACCCGTATGTGTTGCGCACGCGCGTGTGTGTGCGTGTGCTAGGGAAACCTCGAGGAAATCCCATAACCCATAACCCATAACCTGCCGAACGCGCGATGCGTGGCAGAAAACCTGCGACACATAGAAGTTGCCTGTGTGCGTGCTGTACAATCGTTGTACGGGACGATGCACGACATGTTGTGCGCGTCAACGTGGCGGCGGTGCAGGGCGTCTTGGGGGAGATTCGTTGGGGGGTGTAGGGTGTGCAAAACGCAGAGGTGGCCCGCAGACCGGCTCGGGGTCGGGCTGCTTGCCGCACCGTGCGGCGGTGAGTTCCGTGAAATGTTAAATGTATCACCACTCGAACAATCGTAAGGGCAGGAAGGACAGCAGGAAGGGCAGGAAGGACAGCAAGAAGGGCAGGAAGGGCAGGAAGGACAGGAAGGGCAGTGAGCCGAGACGCCCGAGTAGCACGCGGGACCGCCGGACCAACACCATTGGCAGGTGATCCGAGCGCAAGAGGTCAGCCGCGGGGCAAAAACCTGGGCCGCGCGGCAAGATAGTACCTTACATTGATACACACAGGCAAGGGCCTTACGTCCTTGGGTGTGCAGAGATCTATCTGCGTATCTGGGCTTCGGCGCCGGCGGTCACTGCGCTTGAGTACGGCAGTACGATACCCGCTCTTGTTCCGCCCGCGCACCTGACCGCCCTGCCTGCCGGTATCCCCGCCATTTTCGCCACATCTGAACGTCCGCCGTCTCAGGTCTCACCCAACCACCCGTCCTCTGTCTCCCCTGCTGCGCCCCACGACCTGTGTGCCCGATGGCGTGGTGTTGGTTCGTTGGTCGGTTGGTTGGTTGGTTGGTTGGTTGGTTGGTTGCAAAGCTTCTAATGGCGTCCGTCAGGAGGGCCGTGTCGCGACGGCGGCGACGGCGGCGGCGACGGCGACGGACCCTGCTGGTCCAAATCCTGGCGGCGCGGCGTCGGCGGCGGCAGAGGTGGTCGCAGCTGCCGTGCTGAGTCCAGCAGACGAACAGCAGCAGCAGCGGTCGCAGCAGCTGCACGCAGCATCGACCGCAGTTTCGCCCCTGCCGGCGGACTTCAACAGCGGTGATACAGCGAGGGCCGACCTGGGTTCGAATCCAAGAGCAAGCGCCGGCACCCACACCTCGAGCTCGGGCGTGACGTCGGCCGCCGTGGCGGCGGCGCCGTCCGCGGCGTCGGCAGTTCACGGTGGGGCCGGAGACCCACGGGTCCGTCGCATTGCCGGGGCCGCGGCTGCGATGGCACGACACGCCGGCTTGCCGGTGGCGGCGGCAGCGCCGCCGCCGCCACCGCTGGCCTCGCGCCTCAACTCGCCGATCCCAGGGCCGCCCCCCCAGCGATTGCTTCGTTCGGCGGGGCGCGGGGGGTCCACGTCACCTCGACGAATGGCGCTGGCGTCGCTGAAACCGCAGCCGGGGGAGCATGTGGCGGTGATGATAATGGAGCACTGCGAGATGGTGGGTCTTAGGGTGTGCGCCAGGTCCGGGCTTGGAAAGGGCGTGCGTCGCCTCCGCACTCTGATTCGGGGAAGCGGTGCCGCGGGTCCCTAGAACGACCAAGACGGCGAAACACGCTTCAATCGGACTGGATGGCTGGTAGCGGGAGGGGCAGGGGACCGGCGCGGTACGGCACCGATACAGCACGGATGGGTGCCGTGTTTCATGGCGCGCCCAGCATGGCTGACCATGAACCGAGCCGGCTTGGGTGGCAGAGCTGGCGGGTACTCTCAGCGTCTGTCGGCCTGGATTTCCTTTGATATATTGACAGTGTCATCGAGGGACATCGCAGCCATCTGTTCGCTGGTCTGCATCACGTGGTTCCAACCCTCCCGCAATTCGTGTGGGGGGGTCAGCGATGCCTCCGTCGTTTTGGCTTTTGGGAGCCGTCTGTTGCGGCTCCCCGTGCTGGAATCGGCCCTGCTATTGTGGCCCGGCACTAGATCCTTCAGAGCGCTTCGGGTGCGGGATATAAGTCTCCCCTCCTCCGAGCCCTGTTTGTCGTACGGGTCGTACATCAGGGCCCAGCTGGCAGCCCAGTTGCCGTTCCCTCACCGACCTCGCCCCCTCGGCCGCCCCACGGGGGCCTCCGCAGGGCGACCTGGGGTCGTTACTGACCATGAAGTACAACCCGTTTCGTCCCAACCGCCGCTGGCCGCCGTATATGGCCGCCCGCGCCGTGCTGCGCTGCGCGCGCGAGGTGGCGGCGGCGCTGGCCCACCTGCACCGCCGCGGCATCGTGCACGGTGGCGTCAAGCCCACCAATGTGCTGCTGGCGCCGGCGAGAGGTGACATGCGCTGCTTCATCGTCAAGGTGGGGCTATTGTGCACATGTGTGTGTGTGTTATCAAGGAGAAAAGCTGAGCCGCGAAAAAACAGACCCGTGTCCAGCAATGCAACCGACGACTGAGACCGAGACCAGAGTTACCAATATGCCAGGGCGAAGTATGTCGACCATAAGTAGGTGGTGTAGTCCGTGATGCTGTAGCGCCCCGTATCGTTGTCGAGCGCCGGTGGGCGCCGTTACGCTAGCAGAAGTAGCGGCTATGACGCCGTAGGCTAACGCAGACGAAACTCGACTAAACTACCTACTGATCCTAAGGTGCAGCAAAAGCAAGGGCGTATGCGTCAACAGCGCGTGCGATGCCGACAGCAAGCAAGTGCCCGGCACAACCGTCCCAGCCCGTGCAGGAGGAAAAAGATACTGACCTGAATGCAGGAACGGGAGCACCATGCGAAGCAGCACCGTCAGTGGTTATCGAAGCGAAGTCGGAGGACATGCAAGGCGCATGGCAAGACAGGGACACACGTGAGCGCGACGGTCCTAAAAGTTGTTAGTAAGAAGGATAAGAAGAGCAAAGGAAATGGAATGCAAAGATGCGGGTGCCGAATATGCAGTGATGTGCCGGGTACGAACGCGGTCAACTGCCGTCACAGCGCAGGGGCAAAGAACTAATCGCAGATGCGGCGGTCTGCCGGCGTGCGGACTCTCACAGAGCTCCCCACTACGCCGGAAGCCCAAGCGCGCAAGTGCATGCTGCGCGCCGGGGATGCAGTTGGGCGGCGGGTGGGTGGCAAGGGGGGCAACCGGGGGCAATAACAGGGGCAGGGGGGGGGGGCGACCACCGGCGCAGGGGCAACAGCAGGCGCAAGGGCAAGAACAGGCGCCGGGGGGGGGGCACGCGGGCGGGAGTCAGCGGTGAGAAAGACAGGTGGTAGCAGGGTGGCAGGGAGGAGCAGGAAGGGGGCGGGCGGAGGGAAGGGGGGCGGGCGGGTGTGTGTGTGTGTGTG
This sequence comes from Eudorina sp. 2006-703-Eu-15, assembly GCA_003117195.1. NCBI lineage: Eukaryota > Viridiplantae > Chlorophyta > Chlorophyceae > Chlamydomonadales > Volvocaceae > Eudorina > Eudorina sp. 2006-703-Eu-15. The sequence continues at coordinate 1,002,633 of BDSI01000022.1, read as the reverse complement.
TTTAGAAGTGCACGTGTGTGTTAGCAAGGAGAAAAGCTGAGCCGTGCACGTGTGTGTGTGTGTGTGTGTGTGTGAATCGTTACATATCTGCCGGGCCGACGCTGGCCGGGGGCGCTAACCCGCCCCATTCGGGAGACCGCCGAAGCACTCCTCTGATGAGGAGGGGCGTAGTCCACTTAGTCCACACTGTACCGCCCATCGAGGAGGGTACTCACCGCCTACCGTAATCGTCGCAGGACTGCGTCCACCTGATAGTCCATTAGCCAGCTCAACTAGCCCAGGTGCCTACAGCCCCCTTGCCACCAGAAGCATGCTCTACAGCCGCGTTATTTGACTACCACCAGGCACGCACACCAGCGCCTGTACACCCTTATCATCGCAGGAGCGCTGCGTTCCTGTTGTCCTTCAACCATCTGAATATTCAGAGGCCCAGGGGCCAGCCACTCCTCATTCCACTGTACACACACTGTCAGTAGCGCTGTATATGTCCGCCGAGGCACAGTCGCCTCCTTGAAGCCATGTCTTGGCTCCAGCAGCTCCTCCAAGGCCGCCGCTTGTCCAGGGATCCATCCCTCTACACCCCGACCTATTTCATCCGGGGGACCGACGATGGGATTCGAACCCATGTGTGTGTGTGTGTGTGTGTGTGTGTGTGTGTGTGTGTGTGTGTGTGTGTGTGTGTGTGTGTGTGTGTGTGTGTGTGTTATCGAGGAGAAAAGCTGAGCCGCGAAAAAAACAGACCCGTGTCCAGCAATGCAACCGTGTGTGTGTATGTGTTTAGCGAGAAACCCGCCCGACCACTGTGTAGGAGGGAACTGAAGCCGCGGGAAGCGAAGTGAGACCAGTGTGTATGCATGTGGGTGGGCGTGTGCGTGTGTGTGTCGAGAAGGGCGGCGCGCATGTGGGCGTGCGTGTCTGCCCGGACCGCGGGACGGCTCGGTGCTGCGACCTGGGACCCGCACTGGCAACCAACCGGTTGGGGTCGGGCGGGTCGTCTTGGCGTGCTGTGCTGTGCTGCGCTGTGCCGAGCTGTGCTGTACTATGCTGTGCTGTGCTCACAAGGAGGTCACACGAATGCGTGGCCATGTGCGCCGCGAGGACTGAGAGGAGGGGGAGCGGCCGGGTTGGGGTATGCCGCGGTGTGAGGGTGAGGGTGAGTGAGGGTGAGGCGGGGTGTGCCGTATTCAGTTGGAAATTGGTTGACACGCAGAAGCTGCGCTGCTGCCCAAGGTGGGGTGACAGTCAGGGGGGGGGCCAGCGGGGCGGGGCTGCGCCTGCGGGATGGGGTGGGGTAACCGTACGCGGCCATGGCGACCAATGCGCGCGAGAGTGTGTGGCCTCGGCACAGGTCGGTTCGGCAAGGCATACCGTATGCGTTCACCGTGTCTTGTACGTGCACGGTTCACTGCAACCACACACCAGCACCAGCACCAACACCAGCACGTAACAGCCGGCACGATATAAGCCTCCAACCGCCCCGGGCCATCGTCCCCCGCCGTACAGCTCGCGGACGCGTCCTTCTCTGGCACGTGTCTGCACGACGGCGGCCCTGCCGCCACCGGTACGGGACTGCTGTACAACTCCCCGGAGGCGCTGCGGCACGGCCCCTCGCCGCAAGCTGACGTGTGGGCCTTCGGGTTGTTGCTGCTCGCTATGGTTTCGGCGCCGCAGCCGCCCTTCGTCAACGAACCGACCGGTGAGGCGGGGTCCAGTCCGTGACGCCAGTGTGCAGCCAACTGGCCACACGGGGCCGGAGGGGCGGCGGTGCAAATGACCGTCCGGATATCGGTGCGGGGCGGGTTGGGAGCCGTCAGGAGATGGCAATTTCTCGGCGGTTTCGCTGTCTTGACCAACAACAGGGGGGCTGGGGTTTCGGAGCGGTGACGGCTGCAGCTGCAGCAGCGGCGGCATCAGCAGGACGAGCAGGAGCAGGGGGAGGGGGAGGGGGAGGAGGGTATCGTTGCGGGACCCGCTTGCTTGCGGTGGTACCGTCTCAACCTCGCTGCCCGGCCCCAGCTCCCGACCAGACACGTACCTGTGTGCCTTTGTGCCCGGCGACGGTCGGGTCCGCAACTAAGCTTCGAGTACTTCGAGGTGCCCACTTCGAAGCGGTCGTGTGTGTGTTAGGGCGTGAAGCCCGCCCGTCCGAGTGTGTCGGATGGGCCCTCAGTCCGGGCCAACTCCCAGACTGCTGGTCCGCACGCTTCCGTCTGTGAAGTCCGCAAACGCGTCCGAGTGACAACCTACAGGAATTTTCCGCCCCCCCAAACCCTCTCCTGCGAAACCCTCCTCCTCCGCCTCCCAGTGCCGTTGCTGCTCAAGATTGTGGAGACCTCCTACCGCCCGCCTTGGCCCCAGCCTTGTCCCGCGGGTCCCTGCACGGCGCTGCTTCAGCCTTTGTACGACCGGTGTACGGCGCCGGATCCCCATGACCGGCCCACCTGCGACCAGGCGAGTCGGGTTCCCTGGAGCCTGAATAACAAATATGACCTGGTGACTTTCTGAACACCGTTGATGGTAACTGCCTGAACCGTTGATGGTAGCTGTCTGGAGGCGCGGGAAGGGGCGGGGTTGGTCGGGACCGACCATTCCGCCCCGTCTCAAGATCCACTATGGTCAACTAGGGCAGCACATCGAGCGAAAGAGGCGATTTTGCACACGTCAAGGAGGAGCGGCGATGTGGAGGACAGCTGCGGGCGCGCAGAGTGGAGTCCGGCCCAACACTCGGGTTTTGAGACGGTGCCCCAACAATGTTGCAGAGCCTGCGATATCAACAGCCAGCGATTTTGCGCCCGTTGAGGGCCCTTTGAGGGTCCAGCCCCACCGGTGCAGTCCCTGGGTTTCACTGATGTAAGGCCCGAATCCGTGTTTGTTGTTCTTGTATTCGTTGTTGTACTTGTATGGTAGATTTACGCTGAGCTGCGCGGCCTGGAGATGAGGGTTCGGAACGAGAAACGCCGTGCCGTCGGCGGCACCTTTGGCGCGTCGCTGATGGCACCGGTCCCGCCGCCGCCGCCGCCGCCGCCGCCGCCGCCGCCGCCGCTAGTGATCCCGCCGCCGCCGGCGGTGGCTCCGCCGCCGGCGGTGGCTCCGCCGCCGCCGCCGGGACCCGGCGGGCGGGTCTCGCAGCACGGCATCTCCCCCACCTCCGCCACCGCCGCTGCCGCTGAGATCGGTTCCGGTGTCGATCCTAGTATCCTGGGGTTCATTCCGGCGGTGGCGGATGCGGTGACGTCGCTGGCGGATGGCATCGGCGTGCTCAGTCCCGGCGGCGTTGATAGCCGTGCCGCCGGCGTCTTTGGCTTCGGCGTGGCCGGACGCACCGCTGCCGGCAGTGGCGGCGGAGACGGCGGCGGCGGCCAACGCCAGGGCCAGGCCGGGCTGTTGGGCACAGTGCGGTCCACCGTTTCCACGTCAGCCTGGTCGGGGGACCTGTCCGGCTCGTCCCAGCTGCCGCAATCCGAGGTACAGTCCGCGCAGCAACAGCAACAGCAGCAGCAGCAGCAGCAGCAGCAACAGCAACAGCAGCAACAGCAGCAACAGCAGCAACAACAGCAACAACAGCTGCTGCAACCGCCGCCGCAGCCGTCGGAGCCGCCGCAGCCGTCGGAGCCGTCGGGGCCTGCAGGCCCGGCGGTGACGGCGGATATGTAGCGTAGGTCGCGAGGCATTGTTATATGAAAAGGCGTCTCGGAGCAGCACCGCGGCCTGCCGGCGACCCCGAAGGTGGCGCGCGACGAGTCCTGGCAGCCGCGTCGCGGGTGTGGCTGAGTCTAGACCAGCCCGTAAGCGGGTTCCACAACGCACGAGCAGTATCTCACCGAGAGAGGGTTTGGTTCTTTTTCTCGTGTTTGGCGGCAGCGACTCCAGCCGCGCCGTGTGCCCAACGACGACGTCAGGAGAGGCGATCCAGGTCACTCCGTGCAGCCGCGCCTGCTGGCAGGGCAAGCTGATTAGGGCAGACTAGGCAGACAGACAGGCACGCACGCACGCAGGCAGACAGACAGAGATACAAACAGACAGAACTGCTGCATTTCCGCATCTTATAGCATATAGTGTGCATCATGTGCGGCGCAATCCTGCATCCTGGAAGGTGTGACGCGGATGTGCGTGTGTGTTATGCCCGTAACCTGCCCGACGCAAATCGTGTGTGTGTGTGTGTGTTTAGAAGTGCAACCCGCCCGCCCGCCCGATCCCAGGTACCAATATACTTACCATAGAACCTGCGAGGAAAAAACTTACCATATGCAGGCGCGCGGACAAGGCAGCCGCGCCACCACCGCAAGGCAAATCATATCGCAAATACTAAACACGGAGACGCACGACGCACGCAAACGGATTATGTACCGACCTGTAAAATTTATGACGAATATATGGTGACGGTCCCCACGGAAGCAGCGTCGGTCGTCCAGCATGCGGGAACGCGGAAGGAAGCAAGTTGTGAGGCAAAGTGGAAGGGAGCAAGAAAGAATACAGTAACTAAACAAGGTGAAAGCAAACAGGATGAAAGCAAACAGGTTACTATGGTGGTGGCGCGGCTACGGATGAGAAGCGGGGAAGGAGGGATTTGTAGGCAGGGACGCGTACGAACGCGGCATGGATGCCGTACGGTAGTGTACGGAAGGGACGCCAGTGTACCAGCGGCCGGTGGGGTAATGACATATGTGCGGACAATGCGGGTGTGATCCGGGTAGCGGGCCAGAGGAAAGGTTGGCTCCCCACCGATCCCGGTCACGGACGGGATGCCCGTATGCATGCGGGGCACCGGTCCAAGCGTTGTGGGTGGGGTTGGAAAGGCCGGCAGAGTGGGAGAGGTGGGGGAGGCGATGGAGTGCGTTGCGGGGTTCAGCCGGTGGGTGGGCGAATGTAGATATGGCCGTGGGAAATGGCCGAGTTGACTGCCCGGCATCACGTGATACCCCGCGGAACGCGTGGAGGTTGTGACGTTGTGGTTACACGTGGGATGTGGGTCGCTCAGTGGATATCAGTGGTTAGCGGTGGAGGGGGCGGGGCCGGCAAGGTGGCGGCGTACGACCGCGACGATGTCAGGATGGGTAGTCCGCCGGGCGAAGTAGAATGCGTGGGGAGCGGCAGTGAGCAGGGAATGGAGGCGCGCCAGCATGCTGCCGGGCATATCCTTGGGCTTCGAGGGCGCGGATGAGGTGGGCAATCTCGATGCAGAAGTTGTCGACGGAGGTGATGACGCGCACAAGGCGATGGAACTGGCCGGTGAAGATGTTGCGTTTGCTGGCTTCGTTGACGTTTGAATCTCGAGCCACAAAGCGGGAGAGGCGGACGCGTTGGAAGGCCGGTTGTTCACGTTTGTCGTACAAGTGCGTCTGATACCGGCTGTTGTCGCCGATGGGGTCGGGCACGAGGAGAACGTCGAGGAAAGGCATGTGGCCTGCGGGCAGATGGTTGTGCGTCTGGGGGGAGACGCCGAGCTCAGCGGGGTAGATGCCGTGTGTGTGTGTATAACGAATCTGTGTGAGCGATTGTTGGAAGGGGGACTGGGCCGTGAGACATTATCGCCGCCCGCTGAAGAGCCGGACGATAAGCCAACGGGGAGGCCTCAGCCCTGCCGTCTCGTCTCCGGCTGGGGCCCGTGCAGCATTGGTTTCGGCGGGGTCCCGCGCGGTGCAGCTGTTACAGCACCAGCTCTGGGCCAGGCTGCGTCCAACCAACCCTCGGGTTCTGTCCAGTCGCGGCAAGGCGCCGAGGGACGCATCCGTGAGTTGAGCGAGAAACCCGCCCCCATGTGGGTATGTGTGGGGGGTAGGGCCTTGTGTGTCTTATGGGTATCTGCTCATAGGGTGTCTAGGGCTCTGCCAGGAAGGCTGAGAGCGCGAAGCGGGCGCTTTTGGTTTCGAGGGAGGGCCGCGCGGTGCGCGGGGTCCCACGGGCGAGAGGCTTGCAGGTTGCAGCGCGGGAAATCAAGGATGGTCGGGGTTCTCACTTGGGTTGAGATAGATTCGCACGCGTCACACTTTTGAGGCACATCCACCACACGGGTCACACTTTGAGGCACATGCAGTGGATTCAGGTTCCGGATTCCATGGATCCGGGTTCTGGGTTCGTTCGTTGAGGCGGCGCACGGGGCCCTGCCTGACGTGCCCGCCGGGCTTCCGTATCGGCGCGGCCCGCTTCGTCGCGGGGACGTGACTGCCGGGGGGCCTGTGTCGCACCCGGCATGCATGTCTCGACATGTCTGCAGGTTGTGTACCTCAGCCAGTGTGTGTTTATTTGTCCAGAGGTGCGCCTCTCTAGCTTTAACATCAACCGACCGCATGTACGCACGCAAACACGCGCGTCTAACCCGTCCGTACGTACGTCCGTACACCCACGCTGCGGGCCCCTCCTGCTGCGGCTGCCGTACGGCTGCGTGCCTCGCGGGTTCGGGGGCAACTGGTCAGTGTGGTGCGGGTCGGATGCGCGGGTGGCATCAGAAGGCCGCAAGGTGAGGCGGCCCTGGGGGCTGCTCACGCCGCGTTTTCAGGACCCGAGTCTGTACGGCGCGCCCACGTGCGGTACCAGGCGAGTCCGTAAGGGCCGTAAGGGCCGTAAGGGCCGTGCTGCTGCGCTTTTTGGGGCTTTGTTGATAGGCTTCATTGGCGTTTTAGGGAACTGCGCAGAGCCGCGGGGATGCCGCCCCAAGGGGCATCCCGTGGCTGTGAAGCAGTCCGTGGCCTCACATAGGAGAGAGGGGAGGGGGAGGGGGGGACGGGGGAAGGGGGACGGGCGGCCGGCGTAGCTTGGGTCCTTGGGGGCGGGCGCCGCGGTTGGGTGACACAGCACTCGTGTGCGCCGGCGCCTGGGCGGCCACGAGGATGGCGCTGCGTCCAGGGGGGGGGGGTCCAGGTGCCGTCGCACAGAGGGGTTCAGGCGGTTTGGAGGGGCCGGCGGTGGGGAGGGGCCGGGCCGCCAGGATACTGCATGATGCGGGTGGCCGGGCTTGAGGGCTTTCATGTTAAGGGAGGGAGGGCAGCGGTTCTGTCTTTCATGTTGATAGAGGCAGCGAAGAATATGATAGCGTTATCTCATCGCCTTGGTGCATGGAACCTCTAGGCGAGGGACTGGCAGCAGGTTTCGCCTCCCACATGAAAGGGCGCTCCAGGAAGCTCCAGGAGAGCTCAATCGTGCCGGACAAGGGTTGGTAAGGCGGAAGGGGTAAGGCCGGACAGGGGGCTGCTGGCGATGGTGTCATGACGGCGGGGTGAGGGTAAGATCGATGAAGATGGTAATGAGAATGCAGTTCTAGTACGGTTGCGATATGGTTGCGATGCAGATTTTTGATGGAAACGGTTATTCATGCGGTTGGTTGTTGGTGGCTGTGGTGCTGGTAGTTTCTGTTGGTGCCGGGCAGCGGCGTCTTTCACGCAGTGGTTTTGGACACACACGGCACACATAGTACAAAGTCAGTACGGCCGACCGTTGGAAATGTACGGGCCGTAGGTTCGTTGCTTCGTCGATTCGTTGCTGGGTCTTTGTCATATCACCAGCCGTCGTATACTGCATCGTTAGCTAATGATGAACATGAGCAACGCATTGGGGCCTGTTTAATTTCGTTCCTAGGAACGCGCCCTTTATGTGTGTCGATAGAAAGATCCCTGCCGGCAAGAAACGGCCAGCCTCGCCTACCAAGGGCTTTTGCAACACGTCGTGGGCTGCGCTTTCTTGGGCTGAACTTGAGACGACATGCATGCCGTGCCGGGTTCTCGTCCTGTGGTTGATCCAACCCAGGCGAGCTTTTACAAGGCGGAGAGAGAGGGAGGGGCTTATGATGGTTGCATTCGTCGGTGCGTGGGGTAGTGCTCAGGGACGGCCGTGGGTGGGCATGTGGGTTGTGGTGACGGTGATGATGAAGGCGGGGCGGTGGATTGCGGATCGATTGACACCTGTCACTACGGCAGGCCGCTCCATCATTCGGCCGCTCGGTGAGGATGTCCCGGGTGGGGGTTTCGTTTCCGGGGTCTCGCATGGAGATGTCCGCCCGATGTGAATGAGACATCGTGTAGGTCTTCCAAGCTTACGAAGGAAGAAGAGAAAGGGTATGAGGTTCATGCAAGTCAGTGTACGACAGACGAGGGTCCCCGGTATTGGAGCCGGGTGTTGGCGTTGGGAGTTCAGTCGCGGCGGAATGTGAGCCGTTTGTTGCTGTTGGCCATCCGTGCATTCTTCGCTACGGGCCCCACCGGCATTGTTATAGTGACGCCCTTCTCCTGCCCCATCGGCATTGTTTTATTGATGCCCTTCTCCGGCCACACCGACATTGTTTTATTATCGCCACCCCCCCCCCCCCCGGTGGGGCCCCTAGCGGTGTAAGGCCGGCTTTGCGGGCGGACAACTCTGCGGTTGGAAGCAGTAGCCGCTCTTTCCATTTCCAGGGAGCGGCGCGCACCCCACTGTTTAGCGGCGGTGATGGTCCTGCCTGTACCGTATATGACCCCGGTGGACGAGTCGGGCTGCTGCACTGAGTCTCTGAGTCACGAGCGGGCATATGTTTGGTGAGTGGGGGCGCGATGGGTGATTCTGGAGCTGGCGTGGGCTGCGGCGCCCCTGGGTTGCTTGGGCTTGCGGTTGGCTTCATCCCCCTGTTCCGTTGGCGTTGGATTCATCATCCGCTGTGGGAGACCGGGCCGCGCCTGCGGACGCGGCGCGGCGGCGGCCTGGTGGTGGCTATCCATGAATCGTGTGCTTGGTGCTGGTCATGCGCAATGGCGGCGGCGGCCCCCGCGGCCGTCGACCGGTGATTGCCCCCTGGCGTCATCGGTCGAGGCCGGCCGCGGCAGGCCCGCGTTGCGGTGGCGGGTGCCGGTTTCGTGCCACGACCTGACCAACAAGCACCCTTTTGAGAGGCGAACTGGCGCCCGATAGATTGCGGTATTGCGGCCGGACCCAGCTCAATGGGTTGGGGATGCGCGCGTGGCGACGCCGGACAACGCAGGGGGTGTGTGGCTTTGCCACGCAGGTTGGGGACAGGTTTGCCGCGCGGACCCATCAAGGGTCATCCCGAGCGTTCGACGTGGGCCCTTTGGCCCGCGTCATCAGGGCTTCGGTCCTGTGCCTAGGCGTGCGTTGTTACCGGGGCATTAGGGTGTTGACGCCCGAACGGTGCGAAGCTCGCATGAACAGAGGGTGTATGTGCTCTCCTAGGTTGTTCCGTGCGCGGTGTGGTCTACGAGCCGCAGGAGTCCCCGATAACTTGGGGGACGTTGCCGGTGACGTTGTCGGGAGTGCATTTGTCGCCGCTGCGCGGCGTGATTGTGGTGCAAGGTACGTGCTTTGTGTACGGAGGTGGATGATGCTTTCCCGTCGGTGTTTGCTTTGTTTTTGGAGATCTGATGCAAGCAACCAGGGTGCCGGCAGAGGCAACGATGGGAAGCCGCCGGGGACAATTTGCGCGGTTGGCTTTGCCATGAAGCATGTAGTACAAATCATCATTATCGGCTTCGTTGCCTCTGCCTTCTGCTGTCGTCTCCTTGAAAGTTTTCTTTTCGCGCACACCTCTGATATTTCGTGTCGCGTGATTCTGGTTGCCATGTAAACGATGAGAATTTTCTTCGGTTGCGGATGAGGGGGTCGTTGTTGACACGCGTAGTTATGCGCGGGCCATCACCCAGCGCCGCGCCCCTGCATCACTTGTAGACACTCCGCATTAGTAGACATGTTCATCGTCCTGCTGAACGTCGTAATGAGCTGCATTTGCCCGTGCTGCTGCCCTGGCACTACTCCCTCCGTTCAGGTAACTCCATATAGAGCAGTGCTCCACCTGCTCCACCTGCTCCACCTGCGACCAATTCGTGCTGGGTGCCTGGGCCCCGCTTTGTGCCGGTGCGAGTATTGTTCGCCGCGTCGAGTGCGCGGAGTTGGTGGGGGGGTATCTTGTTGCAGTCGCGGTGTGTGCTTGCGTCGTGTACAACGCGTTTTGCAGAGGGTATCAGTGCATGGCTAGGGTGGATGGGGCGCCAAGGAGGATGCTGAAGATTACCTGTGGGACCTGCGCTGTTGGAGACTTGTTCTACTCGATGGAACCAAGTGGACCGTGCATCGCAATTTGTAGCTGCATGTAACCAGACGGTTGGCTGGAGCTAGAGGGCGATGTTTGGGTTTCTGGCGGCCATCATCCCCAAGCTAGTCTGGCCGGGCGTTGCAGATAGGTCATGGCCGCGCTTTTGATATGGTGAAGCTGTGGGGCCGATGTGCCGTATGTAGAGGACAGGATCCTGTCGGATATCGCGTCATTGATCGGTTTTCGCGGGCTTGCAGTTGTTTGGGATCCTCGGGCCTATTGGGTGCGGCGGTTCCATGAGTCTTTTCAAATCCCGTTAGTGCTGGGAGTCATTGCACAGCGTTGAAAGTATTTTGTAATCGCTTACGGTGACAACATCAGACAGCGCCTTGACGGGCGTGCTCTCCATCGACGCCCTGCAAATTTGCAAGCATTGTGCTGTGTCTTAGCTCACAGCACCACATGTGACTGTCCCTGCCAATAGGTTGCATGACGGCGTGCTAGGACATGCTGAAGGCGTGTGCTGAAGGCTGAGAAGGCAACCTTCCGCCAGGCGCCAGCGTTAGTAAGACGTACGGCAACGACGGTGATTGAGGGCTCTTGTGGTTGATGTCGTTTGAGGTTAGGAAATTGCTGAAGCATATTTGCACGACGTATGCTGATAGAAGAGACAGGCGCTGTCATCAACGCATTTTTCAAGTTTGTAACATGACGATATTAAAGTGGAGGGACTGTAAAATACGACGACACTGACTGAATTATAACAGGCAATGGTGTGTTGCTCAATGGGTTACATATAAGGATCGCCTAGACTGTTAAGTGGCCATGGAGTTCGACTTTGAGGAAGGCATGAATGGTATGCTTTTCGTGAGATAAAAAAAGCTTGAGGCAAAACGTTTCCATGTTGGACCGAAGGGGTATATCTTGGTGCTTTATGTCTTGCTTGTAGGCATGCCTCAACCGGATGCTACGAGCTCTGATCGTCAATTTTTATTGCAGCAACATGGAGATCCACGAGCCCAAGGTCAGTCTCGGCGGCGGGCTGTTTGCTTGACTTTCGTTTCTTCCCGCCCGTGGCAAATGTATCACCTCCATCGTATATGGCGGCTAATCCCTAGGCTTCCAAGACAGCGGGGAGGACCCTGCGGCCGGTCCCACGGACCCGGGGCGGGGACCCGCTGATCCGCCTAGCCTTCCGCCGCCGGTTCCTGGACAGATTCACCAGCAGCAACCCCAACAGCAGCAACCACAGCAGCTAACCCCTGGCCCAAGCAATCAGGCCTTGCGTGAGGCCCGGGAGGCGGGGGGTCAGGTGTACATCGCTAACCTCACCTGGTGGACCTCCGATGTGGAGGTGGAGACGGTGTGCAGCTCCTTCGGACCGGTCAGCGGGATGCAGTTCGTGGAGGACCGAGCCACCGGTCGCTCCAAGGGCGCGGTGCTGGTGGAGTTTGCGGAGCCGGAGGCGGCGGCTCGGTGCAAGGAACAACTTGCCGGGTGGGTGGGTGGGTGGGTTGGCACACATCCCGAATGGGAGGTGGCCGCCCGACGGGCGGACTGAGGTTGCCGACCGATGCATGCCGGATGGAGTCCCACTATGTGTGTTCAAAACTAAGCACACTGGCTGGATGGCGGTGTATGCCGTGACACCGGCGGAGCTGTCTGCCCCAATGCCGCGGGAGCAGCGCAGCAAGTAGGTCTGGGTTGCCATGCACGCCGCTGAATCGTGCACCACACCAAGCGAGCAAGGTAGATACTCCCGCTGCTTCCGCTGCAGGAAACCCATCAACGGTCGGCCCTGCGTTGTGACATTCGCGGGCAGCGGCGCGGCCGGCAGCGGCAAGCCCGGATCCTCACACAGAGGTGGTGGGCCAACGCCGCCGCCCGCCGGGGGCCACTTCCAGTCTGGGCCCGGGATGTCCGGGGAAGGCCGCGGCGGCGGCGGACGTGGCGGGTTCGGCGGCCGGGGGGGCCGCGGAGGCCGTGGCGGCCGCGGGGGGCCAGACCGCGGAGACAGAGTTGGTGGCGGCAGTGGCAGCGTCGGCTTCGGTGGGGGCCCTGCGGGCCAGATGGCTCCGGAGATACCGCAGCTGGGCATGCCGCCGATGGGCCCGGGCATGGGGCCCATGGGCGGCATGGGCCCCGCGGGCAATAACTTCTTGGGCGCCATGGCGGCGGGGCCTCTGGCGCTGTTGCCGGGGCTGCTTTCCGGAGGAGTGGGGCCCATGGGAGTGGGGCCGATGGCGGGCGTGCCGGGGGCCATGGGTGGGATGCCCGGCGCGCACCACGGCATGGGCGGACCCGTGGGACACCCGATGGGCGGCCCGGGCGGACACTTCCTGCCAGGTGTGTAGGGGAGGGTGCAACGGGGGCGTGCGGCTTGCGAACCCGCCGCTGGAGAGGGGCGATCCTGTGAGCCCTCCCGAGATGGCTGATGGAGCCCTAGATCCGGGACGGGAGGGGAAATGGGCGGGGCGGGGCCGGAGGCTGTCCACCTCAGGTGGCGGGGCCGGAGGCGGCGGGCGGGGCCGGAGGCGTGGTCCACCTCAGGTGCTCCCTGGAAGCGTCCCCGTGGCCAGGGCAGCGCACGCCTGGCTAGAGGTCGTGCGTCCGGAATGGGGATCGTCGCTAGGCATGTGGAGAGGTTGGGACGGGGAAGGACCCCCAGCGGGCGGCCGTCCCCAGCTAGTTGAGTGCTCAGGCGCCCGCAGGGCATCACTGCGTCTCGGGGCAGGGGGATTGGGCTGTCCTCTGGATGAAGTACCCCGAGATGCTATCAACGAAAGGTACCTGATCGCCAGGCGGCGTACATCCAGGTCCGGCGAACGTCATCACCGTCCCCGGGCCCGCGGCAGGGTCCGCGCCGGGTGCCGGGCTGGTTTGCCTCGAGTGCCCCCCCCCCCGTTGCATACTGTCATTTCTGATGGGGACTCCGACCGCGCAGCTCCCGAGGTGATGGCTTCGTCCCCCCTGATACACTTGCCGGGCTTGCGCTCACACTCTGTCTCCCTCTACCTCACACCTCTCTTTGTGTCCATACCCGCTCGCCTCCTCACATGGTGCGCGTCCCCCGTGCCCGCCGTTTGCCCGGCACCTCTTTCCAACACAGACATGTAGCAGGGACGCGGCCTGTAGGCATGTGGGCCGGGTTCCTCGAGCAGACCTGCAGTGACAGCCCGGAACAGCAGCAGCAGCTGTGGGCGAGACCCCAGCGGCAGCCGTCGCGCGTTCGGCACGGCCAATGGGCGACGGACCTCTGGCGCGGGCAGCCTGGTCCTCTGGGCCGTGATCGCGTATGTGCATCATTGGCGGCGCTGCATGGGCTCGGCAGCCGCTACAGAGGGTACGACGCACACGACCGTGCGGCGGGTGTGGTTTTTCTGCGCAGTGTGCCATGAGAAGCCATCGGGTTTCTTGCGCACGCGGCGACAACGGCCGCGTGCGAGAGAGGTGTGGGACATGGGTGGCCCGTGCGCCGGTTGGGGTTGCCCGGCCCTGGGCTGCAGTTCGGAGACCTTATGAGGCGCCGCGGCTTCCAAGACCAATGTGCGTCAGGGGGAGATGGCCACCCCTATCCTATCATAACGGTGGTGAGGGTTGCATGATCCTTGTCGCGCTGCCGGTGAGCTGAGTCCCCGTGCGTTGACGCGGGTGGTGTTGGCGGTGGCCGTGACTGGCGGTGACGGTGGAGGAGGGAGGAGGAGCAGGATGGGAGGGAATTACCCCGAACCGCCGCTTTTAGCTGTCCTTACGGAAGCAGCAGTCGGACAGCCAAGCCGGCTGGACACATCATGGCCGCGGGTCGGCAAAGGAAGATGGACGTCACACGGGACCGGTACTATCAGCTGGCGGTGGTTAAGTCATCGAGGGGCCGGGCGGGGTCCCTACGGCAAGCAACCGACCCCGGATGTAGCATAGTGGACATTAGTGGACATTTCGCGGACCTGTATTCAGTTCTCGTCGCGGTAGGCGGTATCGGTTTACAGGGCGTGGATGCGGGCGCTGCAAACGCATCTGGGTTGTGGGGGCCTGTGCAGTGTGCTGTTGCGTCGCAACCCGATTTGGGGTCCGCTGGCGAACCGACGGCTGCCTGCGCCTGCCTCCTGAGCTGTCGCGAGGGCGCAGCTTCTGACGGCAGTGTATCTACGGTGACTCGAGGTCCGCCACTCGGCTGATTTCTATGACCCTTTTCTCCGCAAGGGCCTGCGCTCCTTCCCTTGACTGTTGTGATGTTGGTTGACGTACGCTCTCAACACCTACCCCACCGTACGGGGGCGTTGCAACGATGGACCCGTCGACGGAAGCTGGGTAGCTGCCTGACAAATCTGACAAAGCCTCGGTGACTGGCAGACAGACAGACAGACTAAGGTGGGCAGGAAAATGGTAATTCCCGCTCTGTTGGGTCGCTGCACCGGCGCGCACACATCCACACCGCACCCCAAGCTGCATGCCCTTCTCGGTAATCCCCGGCGCCGGCGATGCGTGGTGGCCGGCATTGTAATCTGATCCCGCTAGATGGGCGTGCCCAGATTGCAGTCGCTCCATGAGCGGTAGACCGTGTCTGCGGGGCGCGGACCCCTGACTTGCGGGTTCAACTGGAACCATGTGCCACGTGTCTCCATCACGCGGTATGGCATCCTAGGACTGGAGGACCCATGGGTCAGGACGCCTCCTGTTCGTTATCTGCCCAACGCGTTCTTCCCAGACCGCTGCGCCGCACAAAGAGCAGTTCTGGAAGACACACGCCGGATGACCGGCGAAGGTAAACGGGCACAGCACTGGGCGGCCGGGCCGGACGGCTCTTGACCCGAAGTGCGGTCCCAGTCCGAACGCCCCGGCGTTCCGCCGCCTGTGCGGCCCTCCGAGATCTTTGCGGCGGCCCAACCGTCCCTTCACATCGTCACGTCCCGGCCGGCGCGGCCGCGAGCTCGCGTCCCACAGACCCGCGTGTACAGATCTTGACAGACCCCAAATCCCCGCCCCGCCCCGCCCCGCCGCCACTCGTCTCCGCCGCAACCGCCGCGGCAGCGCAGCGACGGCAGGCAGCACATTCTCCGGACAGCTCCCCTCCCGGTCCGCCCGGTTGAAGCCGAGCTGCAAGGGTCGGTCATACGGCTGTGCCCAATGCAGCGACCCCAAGCAGCCTCACGCGCGGCGGCACTCGTGAGCCTCTGGAGCGTGCGTGCACAGCGAGCAGCACCACACATCTGAGCCCGGGGGGGGCCTCCGGGAGACGGCCCGCCTGCCGCTGGTCCTCATTGCATTTGCACGTAATTCGCCGGAATGAGGCCCTCCCTGGACGGATCCGACAGCATGCGGGCGTTGTACCAGCCGTCCACCTCTCCCCCGATGACCTCCAGCGCCTCCCCGGCCTTCACCGTCAGCTCTCCCGGCATCTCCGCCACGAAGTCGTACATGGCCACACCTCGGCCGCCGCCGTCCGCTGCGCTTGGGGCCGGTGTCGCTTCCTGTTCTCCACCCCAGGCGGGGGCTGCTGTCTGCGGCGCGTCGTAGGAAGTGGCGGCAGCGCCGCTGTCGGGGGTTGCCGGGCTCGTCGTGGTCGCGGTGTAGGGGTTGGGGGCGGCCTCGGGAGCCGTCGACGAGGCGGCGGCAGGGGGCGCGCTGGCGGCTCCGCCGCCGCTTGCGCTGGCGGTTCCGCCGCCGCTTGCGCTGGCGGTTCCGCCGCCGCTTGCGCTGGCGGGCGCGGCGTCCGACGCCACCTGCCGGGCCGCATCGACAGCTTTCTTCGCCTCGATGAGCACCGTCCCGAAGTCGTCGAACCCTGACAGTCGGGCACAGCACACACGGCGGCGCGAAACGGTGAGGACGGGGTGCGGACGGTGCTCACCACAGGTGCGCGGCGGGGGACATGTTTGCTCCGCGAACTCATCGCGGCACAGTTGTGCGCGGGCCTCTCCTTGCGGTACACACCGATGATCCCTCTACATGGTGTGACCGATGACCCGCGGGGTCCATTGTAACATCATAGATAATGATGGGGTCCACTGCAACATACATACACTCATTCATGCATTTATTTGTGCCGGGATCGCAGCGCAGCCACGCCGGTCATCCTTTCGGGCCACGAACACGACCGTCCTCGCAGGACGCCGTGACCGGGCTCTTCCGTACAGAACACAACACCTCCTCGCACGCACGCTGTCCATTCAAAGCCAGCCAGCGAGCCACACGGTTGGCTGGAACGAGCACAGGCCGTTGGCAGGGCCCAGGCATCCGCACGCAATCTGAAAAAGATGTAAGGACGACTCGGGTGCAGCCCACACACACAGGATATCTTGGCCATTCGCGCCGCCCTCCGGGGGGGCCGCAGCCGGTTCGGCACCCACCTCCGAAACCTTTCTTCTTCTTCGCGCCCGCGCCCGCGTCTTCCTTGCTGCCATAGGTGCCACCGCCTCCATACGCGCTGCTGCTGGTGCCGTACATGCCAGTGCCGTACTGGTCCCCGCCGTACTGAGACCCATACTCCCCGTAGTAGGAGCCATACGCGCCGTCGGTGTTGCCGGCGTCATACTCCGGGTTGTCGTACTGGAAGGAGTAGTAATCCATTCCGGTTGCGCTGGGCCCCCCAGCAGCGCTCGACTGCTCCTGCTGGTTGGCGCTGTTGTAGCTGTAGCTGTAGCTCGGCCCAGCGGCATCGCCGCTCTGACGCCGGCCTGCGGGCGAGCCGCCCATTCGGAAGCGGGTGGCGAACACGCCACGAACGCAATACGTATGTCGGTATGTGGCTGCCGTGGACCGGTCGGGAAAGATGTTCGACACGGCTTGGTGCGCATGTTCAAACCTCGCCCCGGAACCTTGAGGCGGTTAGAGGCTGTTAGATGGTCCTGTACCCGCTCTTTCTGCGCCCCCTTCTTGTCAATCAGAACCGCGAAACCACCAAACGTCAACATTGAGGTGGTGGGGGTTGCTCGAGACATTGACAGCGAAGCACCCCTTCCCCTGAGGTTCCTAAACACGAGCTCTTCAGCCGGTGTAATCCCGACGTTGCAACTCCCCATCCTATCCGCCCCGCCCTCCTTTCCTCTCTTGACTTCGGCTTTCATCCTCCCTTCCCTCCTCGCTTCCCTCCTCCTTGCTTCTGAGACCGCCCGCTGTGTTTCTTTGCCATTTGCAGTCCGTGCAGTCGCAGGGGGTCGGGTCCTCCCGCCGCCCATACCTGCCGTACCTGCGAATGACGCCTGTGCGCTGAGGCCCCCGGGCTGGATCGATGACAGCGACGACGTCGTCTGCAAGCTGGGCTGCTGCTCCTGCGGCGGCGGCATCCGTTCGCTCGGCTCGTCCACCAGCTGCACGTACGACGCGGGCACAAGGCCCTGATGGCCACCCGGCGTCAGCACCTGGAACCACTCGCCGAGGTCGTGCACGACACGTACAGATTCGCCCGCCGTCACTGACACCTGCGCGGCCGAGCGCGCCGAGAAACGCGTCACTCGTGGAGGCACCACACACGTTTCTTCGGGTGGTCTCAGAGAACAGGGTGCCGGGGCCAGGGCGCCGATACGGTAACATCCCACTGCCGGCGATGCAGCAGGTCACCGCCGCAGAGCCAGCCGCCCCCGAGTCGCTGTCACGAGACCTGACCGGCCGCGGTTGACCGCGCCCAGTTCCATAGTGCCAGTGCCTACTAAGCAGCTCAAGTGACAACCTCGTCTAGAGGGGCCATTCATCCATTCATCACCCAGGGGCCCGTGACCATCTGCCTCTCTCTCCGTCTCGGCTGCTGCTCGGCCTAGGCTGCTTTGAGGTCGGCGGAGGTTCCAGCCTAAAGCCGTTTCCCGTTTCCGCACAGATGGCTTGGACGCCTTGGTCCCAGCGGCCTATAAACTGCGCCCCAGTTCCTAGGCCGTTCTTCCCGGACGCCTCCCGCGCGGCTCGCAGCAACGCCGGCGTGCGTGTGCCCCGTTACCGCTCCTCGCCCGCTCCTTGACCATCCGAGTCGCTGCGCGCTGCGCGCTGCGCGTCCCAGAGGTCACTGGCCACCCGGTTTCTCGGAGCGCCGCCCCGCCCCCCCCCGCCCCGCTCACCTCGCCCTCGCTCTCAGCCGTAAACGAGTACAGCACCACGCCCGGGCGCGCCTCCGCAACTGCCGAGTGTGGCCGGGTGCAGGGGCAACAGGGGCGCAGGGCCAGGGTTAAGGAGTCCGCAACAGCCAGAACGGGTACGGTTGTTTCCCGTCGGGACCGCAGCCCACACGGTGCATGCCCTGGGCGCGGGATGCAGCAAAACCCCCCTCATAGTTAGGGGGTGTGCCATATGCGGCCTTGGCATGCGGCCCTGCAGCGACAGGGCCACTTGCGCCCTCCCGATTATCGACAGGCAGGCCGGCTCGCAGGACGAGTCGTCGGTACCGGCAGGCGAGGAAGTAAGATGGAAGAGCTGCTCCTGTCACTGGGGATCAAAAATACGCTCACCCGCGGCCGCGTCGTCGACGCCGTCGTACGCCCCGGGCTGATCACCGCCCCAGTGCAGCTCCACCGCCGCCGCGGCCTTCTGCCCGGTCTGCTCGTACCTGCTCGTACAACATACACACATATCGCATGTTGTGCCGTGGGAGGCCGGCCAAGCTTCATGCCCCTGCCCAACCGCTACCTCCGCCCTCCGCCTCCGCCATCGCGCACATTGCACAACCGCCGTTCCGCCACATCGGACAGAACCCGTATGCCGTACAGACTGCACATGACGAGCAGACGGGCCCAGTGGCCATGCCGTCACATAGCGGACGCAGCGACCGGTCCCTTAACAAGACTGATTATCACATCGTCCTGTTGTCACCGGCGCCAGCTAACGATAATTTGCATCGTCGCCGCGCTGCCCCGCATCCTCACCGGGCAAGCGGGTCTTGCTGCTGGCCGTACGGATCTCCCTGCTCCGCGGGGTTCTGGCCCGCATTATTGTAATAGTCGCCATAGTCGTACTGTTCGCCGTTGTAATCGTACTGGTACGGTTGCCCGTACTCATCATAGTACTGCTGGTCGTCGTATTGTTGCTCCTGGGCCGCCTGCGCCGCCGCGGCGTTGCGGGCGTCCTCCTCCTCGTCCTCCTTGTCGTCTGGGGCAATGGTGCGCGACACCGGTAAGGATCATAACAGCCCAAACACACACGGGTACAGCGGTCGCGGCATCAATCGGTCGTCAGCCACGTCCAGCTTCGCCGACTCCAGCTGACTTCCAACGCACCACGTCCAGCAGCGAAGACGCCGGTCCATCATACAAGGAAGAGCCAACCGGCACGGCCTTTGGCAGCCGGGTTGCGGAGCTGGCCGACCGACCGCGACGAGCACGCAGCGAGCGGTATAGGGCCCGGACGAGGGGGCCCCAGCCCGCTGCCGCCAGCCGCCGAGACAGGTGGTGTGGTACCTGCCCGACCCGACCCGACCCGACCCGACCCGACCCGACCCGACCCGACCCGACCCGACCCGACCCGACCCGACCCGACCCGACCCGACCCGACCTGAACTAGTTACCAATACACTTGCCATTACAACCTGCCAGGTGCAGTGTGTTTGTGTGGGAAAGAAACCCCAGGTGTAGTGTGTAACCCCACACAGGCGGCCCCGGCAACACGGCAGCCGCCCCGCGCCCACGGCTGTACCTAGCCCAGCCCGGTGCCCCAATTCCGCTCGCTCCGCCCCACACCGCTCCGGCCGGCGCGCCCCGACACCATCACCGTGCCGTCATGCGGTGGTGACTGACACGGTGGCAGCCTGCGGGGTGTCGACGCGTTCTTGCGGTATCTCACCGGGGAACAGCAGCCTCCGGCTCCGCGGCCCCAGCGGCAGGAACACCTCCCGCGGCACCGAGCAGACGCAGCAGCTGATGGCCCCCAGCAGCCATTCGTGCCGCCGCCGCAGCGACTCCAGCGCCTTCTCCGGCCAGCCGCGGGCGCGGGCGCCGTACTGGCTGACGTGGCGCTCCAGGACGAGTTCGCCTGCAGCAAGGGGGACCCGGCGGAAGGCAGGGACAGGACGGGGCCCTGATCAGGCCGGCGGGAGGGCCCGAGGTCTCCGGCAGGTGCTCTCGGACGCTGGTGCTGCCTTCCACCCGGCCACACGGCACCCTCCCCCTGTCCGCTCTTTCTCAACGCGGGGTAGGCGGTGCGTCCGCAAGGTCCCCAATCTCCCAAAGCTGCGCCCACACGCCTACCTCGTCCTCATCCCCATCCCGTCCAACCTCGTCCTCATCCCCATCTCCGGCGGAGGCTCTCCTAGCCCATCACCGCGTTCGTTCTCCCGCGGCAACCCATCCGACCGCGCACCTGCGTACATGGCATCCAGCACCTCCAGTGCCGGCCCCACCACGGGCGCCAGGCCCAGCGGGTCGACCGACACGCCGCCGCCGCCGCCGCTGACGCCGCCGATCCGGCCCGCTGCGGCCGCCAGCAGGCTGTAGCACTGGATGCGGTAGGGCTCTCCGGAGCGGACCGCCAGCTTGGCCAGCGCCTGGGCTGAAGCGACCCGGACGACAGGGGCGCCTGTCGGACCAGGGAAGGTCGAAAGGACGAGGAGGAGTGTTCGTGGTCGGGTCGTCACGGGTCATCCAGCGCGGGGCGCGGGTCCCGTGGCAGGTGCCATGCAGCCACTGGTAGCATCAGCAGCGGGGCCAGCAGGGCCCTCCTCCCGCGCAACACTCAGAAAAGCAAACCGCTCCACCCACGCCAGGCCGGCCGCCAGGCCGCACATGTCACGCCCTCCGAACCCCACTGCGACAGCCGCCGCCGCCGCCGCTCCGCGCATCGTCGACCGACCCCTCAAACGCAGCCCTTGCCCTGGACCCTCTCAATCCCGGTGCGTCATCCCGTCGTTGGCGCCCACCCATTCGAGCACCCACCCACCCACCCACCCGTCAGCACGGCGCGGTTCAGGTGCGCGACTGTCATCGCCAGCAGCGGGCTGTGCGACACGGCCGCCTCCGCCATCCGTACCACCGCGCCCTCAGGGCCGCTGTACGCCAGACCCGCACCGCCCCCGGCCGCCGACATTGAGGGCCTCGACATCGACACGGCGCCCCGGTGTCCACCCGCCGGCGTCCCAGGCGTCTGCGCATCCGAATACTCGGCCGCCTCCGCCGCTGCGGTGGCCGCCGCCGCCGCCTCCGCTGCCGCCGCCGCCGCCGCGGCGGCGGCCCCAGGTCCCATCTTGGCCTCCCAGGACTTCCAAGCGTACTCCCCCGCGACAGTGTTGACGTGCTCGCCCAGCCAGCACGCCGCCATAGCCTAGACCACCGGGACAGGGGGCCACGCGTTCGCACCTTATTCGCTTGTCCAGGGAAGGGCGGCGCGCTTGGGGGTGGTGGCATGGCACAGGAAAACTATATCGGTCCGGAGCCCGGGACGTGGGGTCGACCCCGGGCGTGTCGTGGCCGTGGCTACAGTCGCGCTCGCAGGCGACACCTCAGGCCACAAACACATGTCAGATACGGTACGACACACCACCTCCTGATGGGCAGCTCCGTCCCGCTGCACTCCCTCTTGCTGCGCCAGAGGCAACCTCCCTTCATCGCACCCCCCATGAATAGAACCCTACGGGCAGGACACGCTCAGCGCCATGGGGGCGGTTCATCACCCCTGGAATGGCAGATGGCAGACGACGAAGTGACAGGCGGCCGCTGGCTGGCCAGCCCCAGAGCGCTTGCATAAACAACTTGGAGACGAGGAACCTACCGAACCTAACCTTCATCGGCACCTAACCACAACGGTTCCAGCGGGACCCTGTAAGCCAGTGGCCCACCTCCCAGGAGGCCCCGATCCGCCACTTTCCAGCACCCGATCCGCCAGTGGCGGCGCCGGGGTGGCACAGTATCCCACCCACGAGCAAGAGAAGGGCCTAAGAAACGCGCGCCATGTGCATTCCCCCGGCCCCGTGGCCCAGCGTGGGGCGCTCACGCACCTTGAGGTTGTTGAAGGCGGTCTCCGCCTGCGCCGCCAGCGCCTTGACCTCCACGGCCGCGTTCGCGGGCGGCTGGCACAGCGGCGGCAGCGGCGCGGCGAGCTGCTGCAGCGCCGCGCGCGCAGCGAGAGGGCTGCGGAAGGAGAGGGGGGCGGGGCCGTGGGCGGCACGTCGTCCGGCGGCGGTGCACCGACATCAACAGCGCCGAGCGCAACAAGCGTCCGGTCCAGTCTGGTTTGACCTGGTCCGGGTCCCCGTTACCTTCCAACAACCCTCAGCCTGTCGATTATAGAGCTCCCTCCCTCCTCTTTCAATATAACTGAGCGCTGATTGCCTATATCCCCCGCCCTCCTCCTCCCCCTTAGACCTACACCGGGCACTCTCCCCTTCGTCCCCCGGGGGCGGCACTGGCCCCCGCCTCCTGCCGCGGCGGCGCTGCTCCTCTCCCCCCCCGCCTCGCTCCCACTCAGCTCACCCCGGCGCCTGGTCCCACAGCGTCTGCAATGCGTCCCGGGGCATTCCGCAGGGCGACCCGGCCGCCAGGCCCCCCGCCAGCTCCAGAACCAGCTCCGGCGGAACCCCCGCGGTGCAGCGCAGCCGCCGCGCCAGCACCGCCAGCAGCTCCACCAACAGGCAGTCCGGCCAGGGGTCCGCGAAGGTGAAGCGGGTGACGGGGGATGCCGTGAAGCCGCCTGCGGCCGTGCCCCGCAGGGCGGACACGTGACAGGGATGTGGGAGGGGGCGGGCGCGGTCAGCGCACTGGATGGCTGCAAGTGCGCTCCGAGGCCGCGGCCGTTCAAGAGGCGGTGGCGGGGATCGCGAGCTGGTGCATGTGGCGAAGTGATCGACATTGGATGTGCTGACTGACAGGAAGGGTGGCTGGCAGCCATGGGATGCAGGTACAGAGCTGCGGAGACAATCGGTATGCTGATACAAACTGCGCTGGCGGCCGTGCCGTCAGGAAAGGGGTAGTACAAGCGCCCACGGCATGGAGAAGTGAATTGGTGATGGTTGGGAGACACAGCGCGTGGACGCGCCTCGGCACCAGAACCTCCTCAGCGCGAGCCAGGCGCCGACAGCGCGTTGGACCTTGCCGGCGTTCCTCCCATGCCCCCAGACTTCGGGCCCCAGCGCCATGCCCGGACCCACCGTACGACGCTGCCCGCATCATAAGCCCTGGAGATAGTGTGGGCGGCTGGTCGATGCCCTGGCTCCAAATCAGCGCCTGCGCGCCGTGCAGAGCGGTGCGGTGCGGTGCAGGCGTTGGGAGGCGAGATTCGGCACGGGCTCTTGGGCCGGCATGCGGCGACGTGCAGGTGCCAGCAGGCGGGGACAAGAGTTCCAATCTTATGGCATGCAATTCAAACTCCCGGCCCCCAGTCCGCCGCTGGGGCTATGCGCCTGATCGGCGCATGGACGCCGCCTATGCGCTATGCCGCCTCCCATTCCCATTCGTTCATGTTCTGTGAGTCGCGTCCTTGTTCAGAGCCGGTTCCCACCTCCAGCGCTGCTTCGCGCTCGCAGCCGCTGACGCTGTCGTCCCCCGCCAGCATCAGCAGGAAGCCGTGCAGGCTGCGCATCCAGCGCCGCACCACCTCCGGCTCCGCCTCGTGGCCGTGGCCGCCGCTCAGCGCGTGGAACCAGGCGCGGCTCTCCGCCAGCACCGCCACCGCGCGCGCCGCGCCGCACACCAGCGAGTGCGACCGCGACTGCAGGCACCGCATCAGCCGCCTCGCCACGCGCCCGAACAGCGCCGTGTCCTCCGCGCGCAGCCCGGGGGCGCCGACGGGCGGGCCGCCGCCGCTGACGCCGGGGGCGGCGGCGGCGGCAGCGCCGCTGACGCCGTCCGGGGCCGCCCCCCCGGGCGCGCCGGGCTCCTGCACCGGCGGCTGCTCCAGCGCCTGGGTCACCACCAGGTGCCAGGAGGCCCCGAGGATCTTCGACTGGGAGGACTCCGCCTCGACCTCCACGGGGTTGGACGCGATCGGGAGCCTGTCGCGGTGGTGACGTGTGGAGGATATTTCGTAAGGACCAAACCGGGTGGACGCGTCGTCGCAAAGGACGGGGCGCCCGCCGGGGCATGGGACCGACGCGCCCTCCGTGGCTCCATCCCGCTGTTGGGTTTGCCTGGGCCCTCCCACCCCGCATGGACCGGTCCGCCCGCTTGGGCAGTTCTCCCGTGATCCTCAGTCCACGCCGCCCCTGTCCACGCCGCCCCTGTCCACGCCGCCCCTGTCCACGCCGCCCCTGTCCACGCGTTTCCCCCTTAAAACCCCCTGCTCCCTTTCGATCCCGGACCGCCCCGGCCCCAGACCAGGACAGGCTGCCACCGGGCGAGGGGGGTTCAGCGGCGGCGCACCTGGTGGCCGCCCCGGGCGCCCGCATGGCCGCTGCGGTGGTGGCCTTGGGGTAGGGCGCCCCGAACATGGCCCGGATGGCCTCCAGCGCCACCCGCTCGGAGGGGTCCGCCACGGCCAGAAGCACCAGCGCCTGCCAGAACACAGCGCCGCGGCCCGAGACGTCGCCTGGCAGGCGCAGCGGCATCCGGGGGGTGGGGTGGGGTGGGTGGGACGGGGGGCGTTCGGGGTTGAGAAGGCGGCTGAGGGGCGAGGCGCTGGCGGAGGGGGAGCGCGATCCCAGTAGCGAACCGGCACGGCACTTTGATTGGACAAGACCGTCCCAGTGGAACTTATCAAACCCATGTCAAAGGCACGCCGGGCGCGAGTGGCAAGCGTTGGGAGGCATGCCACGCAGGGTGGCACACGAGTGCTGTGATTGCAACGCCGCCCCCCCTTCAATCCTGTCTTCTCGTTTGTATCCCTCAGCAACCCGAGGCTCAAGCGAAACGGGCCGATGGTCCCAACCACTTCCGCCCCTCGTTCCCCTCAATGCTCCTGCTTCCTTTCTCGCACTCATCCAAATGCATCCCCAGGCGTCATGCACCAGCCCACGTCCCGCAAGCGGCCGCCCCGCCGTGCCCCCGAAACGGTGCTTGTTCGATTACCAATTCAGCCCCCCCCCCCGACACCCACGCGCCGTCACATCTCCTGGCGGTGCGCCCCGCTGGCTGCGCTTTGCGCCCTACGCTGGCCTTGCTGGGCCTCGAGCAAACCAACCAGGGCACGTGAGAGCAAAAACCTGCATCCTCCAGGTCAGCGGGTTACCCACCCACCGAGGAGGGCACCCACCCACCCAGGAGGGCACCCACCCACCCATTCGCCCATCTATTCACCCACCCACCCATGCGGGCATCCGGCCAATGCACCCACCCACCCACCCACCCACCCGCGATGTGCCCCGACTGAATGACCGCCGCACAGGACCTGGCCAGGTAGACCCGGGCCCAGGTGTCCCTCAGGTTGAGGTGGCTCTCGCTGTCGGGCTGCGCGGGGTCCTCGCCGCCGCCGGCGGCACCAGAGCGCTTCGAGGGCATGATGCCCAGGTGGAGGGCGGCGCCTGCGCGTGCCGTGAGCCGAACGGGTCGAACGACAACAGGCTATCGCTTCGTCACCATTACTCCATCACTTCCCCCGCCCTTCTCTGTATTGCCACATGAACCCGGGCAGCGCCAGCGAGTGCCGCCCCTAACTAACCCGTCCGGAGAGTAGGTACTTTCCCCAACCCGCCTCAGTGCGGTGCGGGCAGTCCGCGCCCCCTGCCCCCGTCTGCGTCCCTTCCCACTGCGCCCTGCCTGTGGCCGCATGCACTGCCCCCCCCTCGCAGCCAGAACGAACCGCCGCCCCGCCGGGCCCCCCCAACCAACCTCTCCGCTTCGCCGACTCCACGTTGTTCCGCAGCAGCGGCTCCACCGCCGAGATGAAGCTGCCGCACCCCGACGAGTCGCGGGCCACCAGGGATGCCAGTGCCAGCGCGTGCCGGGCGCACACCGGGTCGGAGGATCCCAGCGCTGAGGCCCCGGGTTCGGGCAGGGCGGAGGTTGACAGGGCAACGAATGGGGTACCAGACCAATGGAAGGGCACACTCCTGTCCAGTGCGCTTGTTTCCGCACATTCTCATTTATCCTTGTAAATCATTTTCACTTTTATCGCATTTCCTTGTTATACTTGTAAATCCTCCCTGCACTTATACCTATCCTTGTCCAGAAGCTCCCGCACACGGTCTGCCGCATGTGCATGCACTTCGCCATGCGGTGCAGCGCCGGCCCCCCCACGGGGAGTTGTTCCACACCCTCCCAGGAGCTGGGGTCGCGTGTGCCCGGGGGCCGTTGGCCGCGGTCACTCCTCACCTGATAGGCTCCGGTACGCCACCTTGTACAGCCCACTCCGCGTCAACGCTAGCCGGGCCGCACTGAAGGCCCCGCGGAGCAGGCTCCACATCTCCACACGCTGCCTGCGGGGCGCACCAGCAACCCCTCGGCCCAACACCACCAACAACATCCAAGATACATTAGCCATGGACGGCAGCTGGCGCTGGCGGAATCCAAAACGGGTCCGTCCTATGCCTACGTGGTCACCCGAGCAGAAGTGCGTCGTGATGCTTTGCGACTGGCGTCTGCCTGACCGGCACAACCGCCC
This sequence comes from Eudorina sp. 2006-703-Eu-15, assembly GCA_003117195.1. Classification (NCBI taxonomy): domain Eukaryota; kingdom Viridiplantae; phylum Chlorophyta; class Chlorophyceae; order Chlamydomonadales; family Volvocaceae; genus Eudorina; species Eudorina sp. 2006-703-Eu-15. Next base: position 976,184 of record BDSI01000022.1, on the reverse strand, counting down.
CGCCAACGCATGCAACACGTCGACAATCAGACGGTGCACGACCGCTGGCGATGGCGTCCACGGCTGCGGCTGGACACACCGTACCGCGCACACCGTAATGTGCACACGGCCCAGCCCCTGCGCCCCATCTCGAAGCCCAGCCCCTGAGCCCGGCCCCAGCCCCAGGCCCAATTCCAGGTCCCGGAGCCTAACATCCCCGATCCACCTCATGTCCGCAATGACGTTCTTCTTCCGGCTCCCCTGCGCCTGGCCGATGATGGCCGCCAGCCCGCGCCGGCCCGCGCGCAGCCCATCCACCTTATCCAGCAGCCCCCGCAGCGTCTCGTACAGGCCCTGGACGTATGTGGCGTCATCTGCGGGGCGGGACACGCGCCCGGGCAGCTTCGACCGCCGGGCCGGGGAAGATGCGTGGAAAAGACGCGCGTGGACGCAGCGTGAACGAACAAAGCGCAGCATGTATGTGTGTGTGTGTGTGCCACGGGGAGGCTGACCGCTCCCATCCCCGTCCCCCCACCACCATCCAGGTTGAGTTCCCCTGTCACACCCTTGGCCGTGCCCTGGGCGACCCAGCCACAGTCGGACGCGCACAACAGCGCCAACCACAGTGGTCTCAGTCCCAACAATGTTTCCACCTTATCCCCCATCAATCAGGGCGCCTCGAAATTCCGTCTTCCTCATAGGCCCGTGACAGACTTCCATGGGACTAGCGCCCTGTTGCCTGAGCGCACTACAACATCCTACAGCCGGGAGGAGTCGACCAGCTGGACTCCACCCTTCCTCAATGTCTACCCTTGCGGCAGGACCTTTCTTCACCCTCCCTCCTCTCACATTTCCCCGTTGAGCCTCAGCCGCTCTCATGACCCTACGCCAGCAGCACATCCGACAACACGCGTGCCGGGGCACAGCTTCCTGTAACCAACACCAGCGCAACCCAACCCACATCGTCACGCCAGGCCCTTTCCCCATGCCATGTCATGTCGGGCCGAGCCGCACCTCCGATTCTCCACTGTGCGCAGCCCCCGGCCTCAGCAACTCCCCATGGTGCCCTCAAGACCCTGATGTGCCTCTCACCCGGTCTGCTGGTCAGAGAAGCCCGGGTGACAGCCGCCAACGCCCGCAGCGCCGCCTGCTTGCGGAAGAACGCCGCACGCTCATTGCCCAGATCGTTCCAGGCGGCTACCAAGACCTCCAGACCCAGGCGGTCCACCGCCTTCGCAAGGAACACGCTGCCTGCAGGGCGCGGGAGCGTGGGGAGCAAGGGCGTCTCCCGAACTGTGATAGTCAGCTGCGGCAGGGGCTGCCACATCAAAGGTCTGTAAGCGGCGGAGGAAGTGCGAAAGAGGTGGGCGAGTTGTCGGATCCCTGCGGGCCCTGTCCTGGGCCCCGCAATTGCTGAGCCCCATCGTGCGATGACGCGGCCATGTCACAGCGCCAGCTGGGAGGCTCCGCTGTGACTTGCCCCAGCCACGCGTCATCGCGTCGTCACAGCGTCAGCCGAAAACTTCAACAGGGCAAGTGGAGGTGACATGCGAGCCGCGAGGTGTGCCTCACCAGCGTGCAGCGGCACCGGCAGAGGGGTGCCAGCGGACCCGTCGCCCAAGCCAAGCAGCACCAGGTGCTGCACGATCCGCATCAGCGCCTTCTCATCGCGTGCAATGTTAACCTGCAGGGCCTGCAGCGCCAGCTGCACTCCCGCAATCGTAAAGTGGCCATATTGGAGGAGCCGGGACAGCTGCCTGAGAATAATGTCGCCCTGCTTTTCATCATACGATCTGAGGGCACCTGCAATCCAGCAAAATCGTTGTCGTAAGGCGTTGCCCTAACACGATCAGAAGCTATTTCGAAAGCTGCAAAGCTGCAACAAGTTCTTCCAGGACTTACCAAGCCCCTGAACGTGATCCGCGTAGTTTGCGCTCTGTTGTGATGCAGGTAGTTGGAAGTCAATAAGTGATATAGCCTAAACTTGCAACGAGGTCCTGGCAAGTTCCCACCTCGCCTTTACCAAGTGTAGAGCGAATGAAGTTGTTGTAAGTTGGGTTGGGGTCCTCTCCAGGTCCTCCCGCAGGGCCACGCGACTGAGAGGGAGGTTTCTGCATGGCCAACCCCAGGAATGTGTCACCTCATCCTTGTGGTGGATACTCTTCAGTTACGCACGATAACACAGCACAAAGGAATCGTGCTCCTGAGCTTCGCTTGTGTCGATATGTACGGCGCCTAGTTAGAAAGCTTTGATGCACGCTGTGAAGCAAGCCTGGCATCTTCTGCAGATAGTATTCATCCATATCGTTATAAATGCCTACAAGGTGTACTACGCAATAGTAAAATTGCTTACAACTGCCAATTTTGCTCAGATTATCTGGTTTGGATCCTCCAATTTCTTACTTCGGTACTCGTACCGTGATGTCTCTTACATCACAAATGTCATCCCTGAAGGTGCGCGTTGGGGAGCGCACTCAACGGCGCATGCGGCATGTACTTGGTAGGCAAGAAAGTGTAAAGTTCGGGCGACATCGCACGTATGGCATGTGCTATTTCAGGTTAAAGACCCAGCGGAGATCGAGCGGCTAATAAAGGAGAACAACGAACTGAAACGGCAGATCACAGCAGGCGGCGCCAGGTAGGTTGACCAAGGGCAAGAAAAGGATTAATAAGGTTAGCTATATCGTCGGGCTCCTGCGGGAGTCATGGACCTGAGGACCTGAACCATGGACCAGTTCTGAACCGGCACCCCAGTTGCATCCCAAGGGCTTGTCACCCGCTCAGTCAATATCCGTCGTTATACAGTGTGGCAACAGGCGTGTGTCTTATTTTGGGTCGAACGGAGTTGCGCTGTCTGGAAAACCCGGGAACCCCCTTTCCCGTACCCCGTATAGTCAGCCACGACAGTACAACGCAGGCCGCGGGTTGGGCCCCCATGTTTCCATCAACCCAATGCGCACTGCGCACTTCCCTGGAGCACCGCCTTCCTGCACTTGCTGCACCCGTTAAGCAGCAGGCGGATGGCGGATCGGTCCACCGCCTGGAATGCTGGACCAACGGCAGGCACACTGTTTGACAAGCCACGTTCGTGTGGCTTCCACAGACCCCTCTCGTTGATCAGGTTTGGTCCACCTGATCCAGCCGCACCATGTACGCATCACGCCATGCAGTCTACTGGGTCACCAGTCAACCCCCCATCTACCACCCAACCAAACAGCCCGACCCACATGCGGGTGACCCACATCAACACCGCCCCCACCCGGTTCCCTCGCATGCGTCCACACCCAACGCAGCTCATCGTACCAGATCTCGTACGAAGATCTCGAGGTCCAAGACCAGATCGGCGGTGGCGGTTTCTCGCTGGTGTACCGCGGATTCTGGAAGGGAACCCCCGTCGCCATCAAAAAGTGGTTTGACCCGAATCACTCGGAGCAGATGGTCCAAGAATTTAGGTGAGGGCGCGGCTCTACGCAGGGGAGGGGGGCACCTTCAAAGCGCGCAGCTTTCGTGTGCCGTCGAGGCAAATGGTTCCAGCAATCTGATAGCTGCCGAACAACGAACGGCAGGAGGCGCCTTCGCCTCGCGCCGCCCACTATGGGCCAGGAGGCCAGGACGCTGCAGCAGTGCGCGCGGTTGTGTCAAGATTACCTGCGCTTGCATTCAGGCGTCGTGTGACTTGTGATATGGGACACGTTGCTGCGACTTTCCCAGCGCTTGCCCCTGGATCGGTTCATCACCGAGGTTGGCGACGGTGGGCGAGCAGGGCACGGGGGCGCACGGTCGAGGGGCCTGGGCAAGGGCCGGGCTGTGCGGACGGCTTCTCGCGGTGAAGAAGACTCCTAGGCCGCCCGCATCTTCCTCAATAGTCGTCCACCGGCTAGGCGGGGATCACATCTCGCGCCGCACCCAAGGGTGCAAGCAGAGGCGCATCCAGGGGCGTGGCTCGCGCTGGGAAGCTGTGGTGCCCCCACCGCTGAGGGCTGTGGGCAGCGCCGGCTGCCACAACGCCCGACGAATCGGCGGAGCGGCGCTGGCCTCAGCGGTGGGGACGTCGTGGACAGCGCCGGCCGCCGCGTCCTCGGCCGCCGCGCCCTCGGCCGCCGAAGTCCGCGTCGGCGCCTTTCTTTGGCTCCCATGTCCCTTGTACATCAAACCCGCAACGGTTCTGGGTGGGCTTCTCATCAACCCCCAACCCCGACCCAACTCATCCGTCGGCCCACATCCCGTTGGCGGCGGTGCTCAGGGAGGAGGTGATGACTCTGGCCGACCTGCGGCACCCCAACGTGCTCCAGTTCCTTGGCGCCTGCATGAAGCCGCCCCACCTGGCCATGGTGACGGAGCACATGCCCTTCAGCCTGCACCACGTGCTCTACCAGGCGGGGGTGGACCTGGACCGCAAGAAGGTCGTGGCGCTAGCACAGGACATCGCCAGGTGCGGGGATTGGGCAGCTTGGGAGGGTCGATCAGCACGGTTGCGGAGATGCGGGCGTGGTGTTGGTGTCGGTGTCGGTGTTGGGTGCATTGACGATATGGGGCCTGCTCGCGGTAGCGGGAGGTAGCGCCGGGGCCAGGGGATTGGTGCAGGACTCGACATGGGTTGGAGCTCCCAGCCCATGTGGAGCTCCCGACCCACCCTGGAAAAGTGCCTAGGGTGCGTCAGACGGCGGCTGGCCGGCGATGGGTTTGAGGGCAGTCCGGATTATGGGGGCGGCCCGCACAGGATCCGGTTTGGGGTTGTGTTCTTGGGGGGTTGAGGAAGGCATATGTGCGTGCAATGCGAGGCGCATAATCAAGCCCGGAAGCTGGCCCTTTCCCAGCCTGGACAAAACCACGAATAGCAGGATGCATAGCAAGGCTGCGGCCGAATGATGAGCCTCGTTTGTCGGCACATGTCGGCAGGCCCCCGGAGGCGTGTGCGTGCGCCGGCATGTGCGAGCTTTCGCGCCGGGGCAGGGGCCAGTCCATGCGCAGCAGCCAGCACACGCGGCCTTTGCGCACGAACGCAGAAACGCTGGTCGCCTGCACCCCCACCTGCTTGCATCTACTAGCCGCCATCGGCTCCGGGCTGCTAAGCGAACCCTGTGACCTGAACCCGGATAACGAACCAACAAGCCGCTGATTTGCCGCGCTGGCTGGGGTCCGCAGGGCCTTCATCTACCTGCACTCGAGGCGGCCGGCGATTGTGCACCGGGACATCAAGCCCGCGAACTTCCTGGTGGATCGGGCCTGGAAGGTCAAGGTGAGCGGGGTGGCGGCACGGAAGCGCCATGTCGAGCTAGAAGGGGAAAAGAACCTCTCCATGCCAAGCCGGCGATCGCGGCCGGCGGAAACTGTCGGGGCTCACAGAAACAGGCTGGGCAGGGGCACCCAGCGTGCTGCCGGCGCGCTGGGAATGTTGGGCGCGAGCGGCACAAGCGACGGTGAGCGTCCTGCGAGGATACGTCCATGCGAGAAAGGGTGCGAGGCACAGCTGCATGGGTAGCTGCATGTGCAGAGTGCGCGCTCCAAATCGTGACCTGCGGCGTCACAGCCTTCGAAGTTGGGGACGCCTGTCGACCAGGCCGACAGCGCGATGTAGGGCGACGTGCACGCAGGGTCGCTATTTTCCATTGGGGACGCCGCAGCCGCAATCCATACAGATTCACAAGACAAGATTCAGCCTGTTCCTCCTAAGTGGAAACGAACTCCCAGAAAGAGTACGCGTTAGTGGGACCAGGGGAATCGCAGCTTCAGATTGAAGCTTACCGTTTGCGCGCATTCTAATAATTGCGCGATTGAAGTTGTTTAGCGTTTACCGTCGGTGTTGTGTGGCGCGCCCAAGGAGACATAACCTGCCGTTGCGCCGCGCGCATTACGGTACCGAAGCCCCAACAGCGACAACAGGAGCACAGGCCAGAGGTTCCATCTCCCTTACAATGAAATTTAGGCATCGTTACCGCGTACATGATTTATTGCACGCACATGTACCGGTATGCGGTAGACAATGGAATATGCTCTCTGCGTCGTGGGCGATGCCACCGACCCGAACGGCTCAGCTTGCATTATTCACGTTTCGCCCTTCTCCGGCGATAGGGGCGTTTGCTGTTCACCTCCAGGAGGTTCAGTCGCGGTTTCAGTGCAGTGATTCTGGTAGATCTGCAAGGAACTTGCATACGCAGTGCGAACGAGGTTCCCAAGGGATTTGATGGTTGATCTATATTGTAACGTATGTGAAATTTTTGCGAATGGTCATTGTGCATTCCAGCGGTTGGCGTACGGTAGTGCGGAACTCGAAGCAAGTCGCGCTCTACTTGTGACGTCAGATCTACTCCTGCAAATAAAATATAATCCGCAATATGTGCCTTTCAATGGGAACGTGGGTGTTCTGAAGCTGTCGAGTTGTTCGCACTACGACATTCGCGTGTTCACACTCCCATCTCACTGTCGTTCATCAGTCTGGACTTTGAAGTTTTGTCATCGATCACAGCGGTTCGCGGAGGTGCGCGGCTAGCTCCAATCGTCTACAATGTTCCTTTGCAGCACGACCAGGTGTCTCAGGTGTCTTGACGTACCACATGATTAAAATCTTAACAATCCCCAGAAAGCCTCTAAGAGTGATGCTAATTAGGTTCTACCCGTAGTGGTTGATCATCCGTAGGAGCTGTACATCGAGAAACCGGCGGAACCCGTCACAGTCTGCGGACCGCTCCCCGCCGAGTCACCGACATCGAGCCAGTACAACGTTGCCCCAGCATGCCATGCCCGCACAAATCTTTACGAGGAGTTGCGCTTTGTGTGGTGGTTGAGTTGCAGGGTTGCGTGGACGGTGCACGCGTGGACGGACGCAGTGCACCGTACCATCCGGTGTCCTCCAGACGGCGATCTGCGGTCGGACTGCGCATGATGTTGCCAATCTGTCCTTTCGTCGGTCAAACCATCGCCGCCGCATCGTAGCACGTGGGGAGGAAGGAATACCTTTTCTCGCGCGATTGCAGTTTGGCGCAGATGGAGCTTGCGCACATGCAATCGTCGTAATGTTGCATGTTGGGCTGTACGGGTGGTGGGCGGTGGGCGGTTGCGCGCGCGCGCGTTGAAACGCATGGCTGCACCTCACAAAGGGTCGAAGGGCGATGAGAGCGCTTTAGCGGTGTCATGCATGGTGGTCGCCAGCACGCGCACGCGTCACGGCTTCAGTTGTGCGGTGCTGGGTTGAGCTTGGTCGGCGGCAGAGCAAATATTTGACGCTCAAAAACGTGCAGGGACGCCAACCGGGACGGGAAAGGCATAAAGGTAGTTCAAGAGACATAAAGTGAGATGAGAAGACGAAACGGCACAAGATGGACTTTAAGGGGGGAAAGAAAGGAAGGCCGACGAGCGACCCCACAACTATCTTTTGGGAAAAAAATTACCGGTATGTGTTCAAACACATCTCCGACCTGCTTCGTCGCACTTAAGCTGTTTCCCTTCATGCCGCGCGTTCTCTCCCTCCCACGCGCGGCTCGCTCAGTGAGACCCTTTGCCCACTTGGAGTCCCGCGGACTTGACGCCCTGTTCCTCCCATGGTCTTTGCCGTCCGAGCGCTGAACTTACCCGCACCGCTCCCGCACGCCCTCCTGCCCCATCCCAAACCCTCACCGTCACGAGGCCCGTGGGAGCCCCGCCGAGCAGGCTGTTTCCAATCCGAACCCCACGCGCACCGCCCACGCAGCTTGTAACACGTCGCGGCCAAAGGCTTCTCAAAATGCTGTGCAGGGTCTATTGTAGGGACTTGTACTGTAACCCGGCGTTACATGCCCCGTCCACCCCCCGCTCCCATTACCCATCCCCCAACCCTGACCACCCAGCGCATGGCTTGGACCAAAAAGGTCAAATTGAGACAGCTAGCTGGCTTATTATATCCATCAATTTCCATAGGAGGCCGCCGCCAGGGGTGCCCTGTGCTGTCCGTTGCTCCCCACCGCCTCCGTGCCGCCGCCAGGTCTGCGACTTCGGCCTGGCCTCCAACAGCAAGGCCCAGGCGGGCGCCGGCACGCCGCAGTACATGGCGCCGGAGCTTTGGGAGAACAAAGCCTACAACGAGAAGGTGGACGTGTACGCTTTCGGCGTGATGTTGAACGAGCTGGTCGCCAAGGAGCCGCCCTTCAGCGGGCTGCCGCTGCCGGATGTGCGCGCGGCGGTGTTGGCGGGCAAGCGGCCGGACGTGCCCCTCTCCTGCCCCAAGGTACATGTGATCCGGCACTGGGCGGGCCGGGGGGTGGGGCGATGGAGCTGCCGTGCTGCCCTAAAAGAGGACGCTGTGGTTCCCCCCTTGGGCGCGCGCGCGCGCGTCTGTGTGTGTCCGTGTGTGCTTATATGTTTTGGGATGATGCTTACCTGGCGCGACCTGGCTGTGATGCATGTATAACAATATCACACTGTAACACGATAGGGAAAGCTAAATCACGATGCGGGTGCTAAAGCCGCGGTGGGGTAAACCAGGCTCGCTTCAAGCCGGTAAGGGGTGTGTGGCTGTGGTTGCCCCAGGGAGCGTTCGGCCAGGGTACCCGTGCCACCACGGGTCATCGCAGGACAGCCTCCTAAAGCCGCTCATAAGGCCGATTGATCGCCGGCCGATGGCAACCCCAGCTGTGACCTCCCCCGCGCATCCCGCTGGTGGCCACCTGCAACCACACCGGTTCAACGACGACAACCCACCCCGCAACCGTTCCGGCAACCGCACCCGTCCCTCCGCAGGTGCTGACGGACATCATCAAGAGGTGCTGGTCGGCGGACTCGGCCGCGCGGCCCAGCTTCCTGCAGATCAACGACATGCTCAAGGAGGCCGCCAAGACGTTGTAGGCGGCCGCAGCCGGGCGCCTGCGGGTGCACGGGCGCGCGCGCGCGCGCGTGTGTGTGTGTGTGTGTGTGTGTGTGTGTGTGTGTGTGTGTGTGTGTGTGTGTGTGTGTTTGTGTGATGAGAAACCCACCCAGGGCGTGTGTTTAAAAATGATACCCGCCCGGCCCCCCAGGGCGTGTGTGTGTGTGTCTGTCCCTGAGTCCCTGTCTGGGGGGCCGGCGGGAGTCCGCGGAGCACTGGAAACGCACCCGACTGCGGCGGACGGGCGAATCCGAGGCGGCAGGGCTACCGGCTCAAGCCTCGAATCCTCCGCAGCCGCTGCGATGCGTCGCGCGTGTGCGAGTGGCGGTCCTGTGGTTTGGGAGCTTGGGACTTATCCGTTATACCCGGACTGCAATTTATCGAGGGGGGGGGATAACAGGCGGTCGGCTGTCGAGGGAGGGCGCGCGGGTTGCGTACGCATATGTGCGTAGCGAAGGTCTGACGTGTGTATGGCTCCAGGGAAGGCCCGGCGGCAGCCTCTGGCCGGGTGGGCACGGCAACGCGGCACCGTGGGCAGGTAGTGTGTGGAGGAAAAGAAAACGGAGGCGCGGGGAGTGGGGGAGGTGTCGCAGGACGACGGATAGCCTGGGCTGCGCTCCATCCACATGGACACAATGATATCGCGGCGGATACTACGGTAGTAGAAAACGACACGCGCTTCTGCGATTTTGCGACAGCGGCAGCCACCACAGCGAGGAGCAGCTGCATGTGCGGCTAGGTCGCTGTTTATGTGAGGGTTGTGACTGGTGAGGGTGGGGGCGTTGTTGTGAGGGTTATGAGGGATGCGGGGGAGACTTGCGGCGCCCGGAGCGGGGAGTGCGGTGCGGGACGAGGAGGCGGCGAGCGCCTTCGGGCGCCGCGGGCCTGGGCCTTCCTTGCGAGAGGCCAACAGCGGCAGGGGCAGCGGCAGGGGCACAAGCAGCGCTTGGGCATGGGGCCCGGGTCAGGCGCGGCCGAACGGATGCTACCCGCCAACAAGGCTCACACGAGCCAGCCGGGCCTCGGCTCTCTGTCGCAGGGTGGCCGGGGCGTCGTTACGGCATCCGCCCCCGGCCGCTGCTCTCCGCGTAGTGGGGGCCCCGAGGGCGCGCATCTTACCGGCGGTCAGGCGGTGTGGCGCAGTGCGCAGCGAGCCGACGACCGCCAGCCGGTCGGAAAGGGCCAAGTGCGGGGCGGGGCGTGCGCGGGTTTGCGTGCCGAGGGTTTATGGAGTCCGGCAGCACCCATTGCATGTGGTACGTTGGTGTCTGTCGCTGTGGCGGCCAAGCACCCACCACCCAGGCGCCCTGCCGTGTCTGGTCGGTCTTCGAGCGTTGGAATGAAGACCTCCGTGGCTGTGTGTGTTGGTGTCTGTCTCGCTGTGGCATCTTGCAGGAAGCCCGGAAGCCCATGGGGTCCATGGCGGTCCTGTCATGCACCGTTGGCGAGGCAATTTCTGGTGGGAGCTGTCTGACCAGGCCAAGTCCTCACCCCCAGTGTCGTGGACGCGTTGCAGCCGTTACGGTAGCTGCAGATGACAGTCCATGGATAGGTAGCATTGTGTGCGGCACTTCCTGTCGCCTCCCCGCCTGTCTTCTGCGTACGGTAGTTTTGGAATGCAGGTGCAGCCAGGGCGTTGGAGGTTTCCTTCGGGTGGCTGGGCTGGCGGAGAAGCCTAAACGCACAGCATGTGACGAGCGGAAGCGTTGAAGGAGACGCGGACGCTGGATGGGACCTTGGGGGCTGCGTGCGCGCGCACACGGTTCGCCGCGTCACGAAGCGGCCGCGTGGGGAGTTCTGGTCAGGAGCTGACAGGAGCCGGGGCCGCGCATGATGACGGCAGATGACGTCAGCCAACAAAATTGTCATTTCTTTTTCGCTCTCCCAACTCATCACATGTCACATCTCGTCCCGGTGTCGCGACCCGGGTCCGACCCCGCGCCATTTCGTATCCGACGGCCAGACCCGTCCATTGCGGCGCTCCGACAGCATTCCCTGAACAACAGCAGCGCTGGGCTTGCGCCTTCCTTCATATTACCGAAACTCAACGGTGAGCACCTAACGTCACCGCACGGTTTTCTCGACCCCCTTTTCCTTCACCGACCACGCCTGCGCCTCTGCCCCTCCATAACTCCACATCCCGCTTTGAACCGGCTCAGAGTAGGGGTGAAGAGCATCCTTAGTCCAGCAGCTCCGTCCGGTCTCCGGCGGCCGAGCAGACACCGACAGGCCGACCCTCGCGCCGCGCCTTCCTTCGTACGCGCCCTCGTCCCCTCGGGCTCACCCGGGGCCGCGAAGGCCCGTACGAGCGAGATCCGAGATGCTGCCCGCAGCGGTCCGCGCCGCGCCGGCGCTTCTGTCCTCCGCGGCGGCGGCGGGCGGCGCCGTTCGACTCTCCGCCCAGGGCTCCGTCGTGAAGCGACAGGGGTCGCAGCTGCCGACGCCGATGCCGACGCCGACTCCGCAGAAGCGCTCCGCCTCCGCCTCCGGCAGCGGCGGATCCGACCGGCCAGGTGGTGTCGACGCGCGCGCGTGAGCATGTGCCCATCTGCCCAACCCCCCCCCGCACACACACGGTTTGGTCTGGGTCGGGCGGGTCACCTGTCCAAACATGCACACGCGCCACGGATGTGTTTCTTTGCGAAACACACGCGCCGCGGCGCGGCTGTGAAGTGATGGACCCGTGGGTCATAGCGCCACGCGCGGCGCGCGTCGCTCGCACGCGGGGCCGACTGACCCACGGGTCCGCCGGGTACGTAAAAACCTTCCGTCGGTGTGCTGCACACGTACCCTGCCACTTGGGATCCGTTGGGCGGCAGCCTGCAAGTTGGCTGGCCAGGGCCCGCACTCGACCGGGCGCTCGCCAAGGTGCATTCGTGTCATGGGCATGGGCATGGGCGTGGGCATCTGCCGGCCGAGCCCGCCCGCCTCTGGCAGCGAGCCATACAGCAACTGAGCGCACGCAGCCGTGGCCCCCATACGTCCCGCGGCCTCCCTTGGTTCGAAAGAATCACGTCACCCCTTGCAGTTCGTTGAGGTCGATGTTGCAGGTGTGGGAGGTGAACAGCGTCAGTCGCGCCCCCCTTGACATCGCAGTGTACCTGGTGTTCGGGGCCAGCGGCGGCATCGGCAACGCGCTCGTGGAGCGCCTGAGCCGCGGCGCGGCGGGCGGCGGCAACGGCGGCGTCGGCGGCGGCGGCGCGACGGTCGTACTCGCCGGGCGGGACGAGCGGAAGCTGCAGGCGACGGCGGAGGATCGGGGCGGCGGCGGCGGCGGCGGCGGCGACAGCGCTGTGCTGCTGTGCGATGCACTGGACCCGAAACAGGTACGGACGTACGGCACCAGACCAACAGCCGTACGCAAATCGGCGGCGCGGTCGGGAGTTCCGTGTGGGACCGCATTATTATTATTATTGTCATCCTTATTTAATTATATGTGTATGCACGCGCGATGGGACTGCCATGCCGTCCTGTCGACCCGAACCCCAAGGCAGCAACGACACAACGAGATCGGTAGATATATATGTAACGCTCTGGTTTTAATAAGGATGTAACAGTGGTGGCAGCCAAAGCTTCCTCTGGTATTGTCTGGTATTGTCGATGCCGATGTCAAGTCCGCTACTCACATGGCCCGACCCTTGGCGAGCGGTTGGTTGCTCCCGCAGGTCGAGGACGTGGTTTCGCGGGTGCTGTCCAAGTACGGCAGGTTGGACGGAGTGGCGAACTGTGTGGGCAACGTGGTGGCGGGCGCCGCCAGCACCGTCTCCCTGGAGCATTTCAAGCAGGTACACGTACCACGTGCCAGACAAGACAACTCGGGCGTGGGGGCGGGGGCCGGGGGGAGTGGCCGCCTGCCAGCAAGGCTTTGGCCGGGTAGGCGGCTAAGGATCGTACGGTACGGGTGGTACGACAACAAACGTTCAGGTTGAATCACGCCAGCGGTTTGGATGTCGGGGGAGGACCCCGTGGGTGGGGCGGCCGTGTGCGTGACCAGAGGGTTACCAAGCGCCTGAGGGCGTCCTCCTGTTCGTACACCTTCCCTTCGGCGGTGTACGGCCATGCCTCCCCGCGCGGCCCCGCAGACCCTGGACGTCAACCTGGTCACAGCCTTCAACGTCACCAAGGCCGCGACGAAGGTGAGGAAGGCTGTACGGCAGTCGGCCTCGCACTGCAGGAGGGGTGGGGGCTGGGGGGTTGGGCGCCGCCAAAGCGTGGTGCGGCACTTGAGGGGGCCCCGGAGGGGCCGCTGTGGCCACACGCCGCCGCAGCTCTCGCACCCTGTCGCCCCCTTCCCCCCGCCTTGTCCACGGCCTCCCTCCAGGACTTTTTCAACGTAACTCCCCCAAACCTATGACCCGCGCGACTGGCCCACTACCCTGGAGCCCCGCACCCCACCCCACCGCACCGCCTCCCCCCCGACCGGACGTTTGCTCGGCCGGCAGCGCAACTCCCATACATCCCTACACCCATCCCGCTGACCGTAACCCCCACCCCGCTTTCGCCGCGGGGTGCCGGCCACCCCACCCCGCCCCCCAGGCGCTGCTCAACCAGCCGGGCGGCGGCTCCCTGGTGCTTGTGTCCGCGGCCGTCGCGGAGACGGGTGTGCCGCACTTCGAGGCCATGTCGGCCGCCAAGGCGGGCGTCGAAGGTGCGAAGTCCGCGAGACCCCTGGACCCCCTGAGTCACGGCGCAAGCCGCCATAGGGGTGTATGTAGAGTACGGCACCGTACGGCCCGTACCCACGATGGGATGCGATGCGACGAGCGTGCGGCCGGTTTGCCGCGGGAGGCCGCCCGACCCGGGGTCAGCGTCCGTGTGTAGGGTATCACCGCCCCGCCGCAACACGCATCCGCCGAGGGGGTCGGCCGCCGGGGGGCTGCCGGGGGACTCCGGGTTGAGGGGTTTTCGGCCCCGAGGGCGGTTCCGGGGGAATGACGCTGAGGCCCCGCTGAGGCCCGCGGGTTGGGGCGGGGGCCGGGGCGGGGGCGCACGTGGCGCGGACATTGGCGCTTCGTCAAACCCCTGCCTGCCATGAAAGCCGCAGAAGACAGAACCCACAAAGGCCTGACGGCTGAGTAGCCCCCGTGGCGTGACACCCGCCATTTGTCTATTCCCGCCCTCAGGCCTGGCGAGAGCGGCCGCAGCGTCGTACGCCGACCGGGGAGTCCGGGTGAACTGTGTGGCGCCCGGCCTCACCCGCACCCGCCAGACCGAGCAGTTCACTGAGGTGGGGTGCGGTGGGGTATTGTGGGGTATTGTGGGGTATCGTGGGGTAGGATGGGGTATTGTGGGGTAGGATGGGGTAGGATGGGGGTGGGGTCAGGCGCATGAATGAATGAGTGAATGACACAAATGAAAACAGTTAGGATGGCGTTCATGCAGTGTGTGACCGATGACCCGCAGAGTCCTACTGTAACAGCATTATTAATATCTACGTGAACTAATGTTGTTACATTCATGTATCATTCAGTGTTGCAGCCGAACCGACGGAGGCAGCGCATGCAGCCCTCAACAGGCCGCCCGGGAGCCAAAACTGTGTACGTGCGAACTGCCTGGTAGTTGGTAGTTAATAGTAGTTGATAGTAGTTGAATATTTCGTTGGGTACCCGGTGAGACCTGTCCCCTAAACAGCATTGATGTAAGGACGGCCCTCCCTGCCGCCTTCTGTACATGTTACCAATCCGCGGGCACCGCCGGGGGGGGCCACGCCACGCCACGCCACGCCACGCCACGCCACGCCACGCCACGCCACGCCACGCCACGCCACGCCACGCCACGCCACGCCACGCCACGCCACGCCACGCCACGCCACGCCACGCCACGCGACGCCACGCGACGCCACGCGACGCCACGCGACGCCACGCGACGCCACGCGACGCCACGCGACGCCACGCGACGCCACGCGACGCCACGCGACGCCACGCGACGCCACGCGACGCCACGCGACGCCACGCGACGCCACGCGACGCCACGCGACGCCACGCGACGCCACGCGACGCCACGCGACGCCACGCGACGCCACGCGACGCCACGCGACGCCACGCCACGCCACGCCACGCCACGCCACGCCACGCCACGCCACGCGACGCCACGCGACGCCACGCGACGCCACGCCACGCACGCCACGCCACGCCACGCCACGCCACGCCACGCCACGCCACGCCACGCCACGCCACGCCACGCCACGCCACGCCACGCCACGCCACGCCACGCCACGCCACGCCACGCCACGCCACGCCACGCCACGCCACGCCACGCCACGCCACGCCACGCCACGCCACGCCACGCCACGCCACGCCACGCCACGCACGCCACGCCACGCCACGCCACGCCACGCCACGCCACGCGACGCGACGCGACGCGACGCGACGCGACGCGACGCGACGCGACGCGACGCGACGCGACGCGACGCGACGCGACGCGACGCGACGCGACGCGACGCGACGCGACGCGACGCGACGCGACGCGACGCGACGCGACGCGACGCGACGCGACGCGACGCGACGCCACGCGACGCACGCGACGCCACGCGACGCCACGCGACGCCACGCGACGCCACGCGACGCCACGCGACGCCACGCGACGCCACGCGACGCCACGCGACGCCACGCGACGCCACGCGACGCCACGCGACGCCACGCGACGCCACGCGACGCCACGCGACGCCACGCGACGCCACGCGACGCCACGCCACGCCACGCCACGCCACGCCACGCCACGCCACGCCACGCCACGCCACGCCACGCCACGCCACGCCACGCCACGCGACGCCACGCCACGCCACGCCACGCCACGCCACGCGACGCCACGCCACGCCACGCGACGCCACGCGACGCGACGCGACGCCACGCGACGCGACGCGACGCGACGCGACGCGACGCGACGCGACGCGACGCGACGCGACGCGACGCGACGCGACGCGACGCGACGCGACGCGACGCGACGCGACGCGACGCGACGCGACGCGACGCGACGCGACGCGACGCGACGCGACGCGACGCGACGCGACGCGACGCGACGCGACGCGACGCGACGCGACGCGACGCGACGCGACGCGACGCGACGCGACGCGACGCGACGCGACGCGACGCGACGCGACGCGACGCGACGCGACGCGACGCGACGCACGCGACGCCACGCGACGCCACGCGACGCCACGCGACGCCACGCGACGCCACGCGACGCCACGCGACGCCACGCGACGCCACGCGACGCCACGCGACGCCACGCGACGCCACGCGACGCCACGCGACGCCACGCGACGCCACGCGACGCCACGCGACGCCACGCGACGCCACGCGACGCCACGCGACGCCACGCGACGCCACGCGACGCCACGCGACGCCACGCGACGCCACGCGACGCCACGCGACGCCACGCGACGCCACGCGACGCCACGCGACGCCACGCGACGCCACGCGACGCCACGCGACGCCACGCGACGCCACGCGACGCCACGCGACGCCACGCGACGCCACGCGACGCCACGCGACGCCACGCGACGCCACGCGACGCCACGCGACGCCACGCGACGCCACGCGACGCCACGCGACGCCACGCGACGCCACGCGACGCCACGCGACGCCACGCGCACGCCACGCCACGCCACGCCACGCCACGCCACGCCACGCCACGCCACGCCACGCCACGCCACGCCACGCCACGCCACGCCACGCCACGCCACGCCACGCCACGCCACGCCACGCCACGCCCACGCCACGCCACGCCACGCCACGCCACGCCACGCCACGCCACGCCACGCCACGCCACGCCACGCCACGCCACGCCACGCCACGCCACGCCACGCCACGCCACGCCACGCCACGCCACGCCACGCCACGCCACGCCACGCCACGCCACGCCACGCCACGCCACGCCACGCCACGCCACGCCACGCCACGCTCAGGGCTGTGCGAGACGCGTCAAGGAGCATGGTCCCCGCGAGGCGCTTCGCCTCGCCCCACGACATCGCCGCGGCTCTGGCCTTCTTCCTGTCGCCGGACAGCGGCTTCGTGACGGGGCAGGTGGGGATCTGAAGAGGGGCCAGGGGGGTTGCGGGGCGGGGTGAAAAAGAATGTTTCGGAGGCGGGGCTGGAGGGCGGGCGAGCAGTATCCGCTTCCGCGCGGGTGGAGTGGCGTGAATGGATCCACCCACACCCCGCTGGGCAGGGTCGTACTAGGGCAGGATTGCAGACGGGCTGCCGATCATGCCTGGAAGCAGGCAGCCCGACCCGTAGTCAGCCGCAAGATAACCGCGGTCGGGCGGTCTGTCAAGTGGCAGGTCGTTGATGTTCGTTGTTTTCCACACCAGAGGGCAGGACGTACGCGTCCAGTCCATAGAGGTTCGGGAATAGCTATTACGCCCGGCAAGTTTGCCCCAGCCCCGCTGCCGGATTTCGCCTAACTGATAAGTTTTCAATAAAGGTGATTGTTACTATAAGAAGTGTGCGTCTAACGAAACTCCAGCAACCGATGTCGAAAGCCGTTTCTGATACCGTATGTGATTCCTATCCGCGACAGTGTCCGAATTGTCGACATGCGGCGGCGGCCTCGCATTAACAACAGCCAGACATAATTTTTAATAAATATATATTCGGCTTTAGAGCTGTCACACAAGGGCAACGCCTGCCTAATGCAGCGCCTTGTAGCCATTTTTACCAAGGGACTTCAAAAGAACAGATTTGTTCTGGTAACATTCATCATAATTTGACGCGTAAAACGTGCATGCGATTGCAGTTCCTTATGTGCGGTTGGATGGCAGTACAAGTTATAATTAGGGTAGTTATCTTCCGCCAAGGGCGTGACACGAAGCACATGATATTAAAAGAAAAAAAAGACAAGTAGGGGTCGGCTTCCTCGAAGCCGGAAAAGGGCGGGGCCCCCTATAATCCGTACAGGCCGCTTGCTTCAGAAAGAAAACTCTATTACCGCGCAACAGTGTGAGAGAGTGAAAGGTTGCCATTGGGGGTGTCGTTGATGTTGAAAGGGGATCGGCGTGCATAGATTCACCAAGCCCAAACACGTCGGCAGCCCCGAAACCATCCTGCAGTACGCGCCGCCGGCGACGGCGGTCATCGTATCGGCACTATGGTAACGATAGTGCACTACCACATCCGTCTGTGAAGCAGATGATCACAAAGCAAGCTTGAAGCATCCTTGTTTTGCCGTGAAACTGTAGTTGTTTGGTCCGTCGGCAGGCATGCAACCCTTCAGTTGCACGCCCGCAGCAGACGTGAACCTCTAAAGTTTGCTATCAATAGTTACATAGCAAATGTAAGGCAAAAACAGGGTGCGAAAAAGCCGCGGTGAGACCCGGACTTTGGGCCATCGGAACTGGAGAACTCGTTGGCACTCGGTACGCTATCCCTTTGCATCTTGAAACTTTGATTCAGTACATATTGTTGATTTGTATTCATCTGGCAAGACAGAAAGGCAAATCTTGATGTTGGTGGTATCTTTATGTTCAAACATCAGAACACTATCGAAGTTCAATTTAGCACGCGCCGCCCATTCCTAATTCAAGTATTCATCACGCGGCACCCGTTGCAACAAATATGAGCGCGAGAGGCGTTGGTTGGATGTTGACTCGGGTCCATGGGGACCGCGGAGCTTTACTTTGACCGTTTGTGCGCAAAGAATTTTTTTCAGCCAAACCAAAGTTACCTTGCAATAGAGGACAATTAATATGACAAACATAGCGAATTAGTTTAGCGGATAATGAACGTTTTGCCGTTACCGGACACACACACACACACACACACACACACACGGACATGGGCAATCCTAGGGGGCGGGGCCCCCCGAACGCGCTTCGCGCTGGGGCCCCGCCCAAAAATCCCACATGATCACCCTATGAATCGCGAGTCATTGGATTGTGTCGCACCGCCCACATACCTGTAGCAGACGTATGCGCCCGCATACATCCGACGTCGTAGGGCCGCGCCCGCCGCATCTGATGTCCGCACGCAATCCTCCCGGCAATCTCTCGTTGATGTCCAGCCTTGGGGATCGGCTTTTAGGCGTTTACGCCGTGGTGTTTGGCTGCTTCCGCACGCGCTGCGCGGCGCAGGTGTTGAGCAACCGGAAGTAGCGGATATGGACAAGTTGCGATGAGCAACAATTTGAACGAGAATAAGGAAATCGCAAATGAAACGATCTCGTGAATGCCGGTCGTCGCCTTGTGAAGGGGATGTCCCCAGGTCGGGCCGTCGCTGGCGTCCGCCTGTGCGTCCTAGGAGTTACATGTGCAGGCTTTCGTTCCAGTATCGTATCGGTGTATCCGTACGGGCACATGGGACGCCTCTTTTTGTTGACATTTAGGCGGCGGGTCGAAGCCGGAACCCTCGCGCGCGCCGCGCCCTGATTTGTGTATCACGCGGGGGCCTCGCACACAAATGACGGGCTGAGTGGCAGTCACAGCAATTGTGGACAAAACCGGCCCTCGCCGCCACGCGGCGCGAAACCTTGATCAACACTGGATTCGATGTACGACACCCGCACGCGCGCCCCACCAGCACTCACCTGCTGGGCGGCGTCCACGGTCAGAGATCTCTCTCGAGAGATCTCGCGACTCCCGCAAGCCCGATCTCACCGGTCGGCGAATGATTCAGGAGCTGGGGGACGGCGCTTCGTGCGGCAGCTGGCAGGCTGCGCTTGTGGTATTGCCGTTCACGGCGGGCCTTTCCTCACAGAACACATACGGCGATGCCTGTGGCCGGCCAGCCGGCCAGATACAGTACCGCAAATTTGAAGTAAAGGGTGCCACACAGTCGGAACAAGGCAGCAATGAAACCGGAGGCCAAATTGGGTCCCTAGGAGTTTGCAGCCCTTCCCGACGTCCGTGCAATGTCCTCCTGTGATGGGATGGGATCGGCAGCAACCCAGGGCCGCGTCTGGGCCCAGCCCCTCGCCGCCGGTTCGTCCCGCGCTGCACCAATCCACCTTGTGAACCCCCTGGCATGTGGGCTGCTGCTCCCCGCCCGGTGGCCGCATCCCTCAGGTGCTGGCGGTGGACGGCGGCCTATCGACCTTGCACCCCCGCCCCACAGATGGACAGCAGGGGCAGCAGCCTTAGCTGCAGCAGGAGCCTTAGCAGCAGCAAGAGCGGGAGCAGCAGCAGGAGCGGGAGCAGACTGTCCTCGTGTGGCAAGAGCCGCTGCGATGTTTGCCGTTGCTCGCGCGTGTGGTTGGCTTCTGGTTCGTCTGCGTGACAGGGGACGCGTCCTGTGCTGTCCTCCTCGTGAAGACTGCCTGTTAGACCTGCCTGCGGGCTCGCTCCTCGACAATCGGGTATCGGCCATGGTTGCGGTTGATAGGTGGACAGGCTACGCGTGTGTGTACGTGTGTTGAGTGTGGGTAGAGTTGGGTTGGGTTGGGTTGGGTTGGGGGATATATCGGAGGGGTGATGCGGTCGTTGCGGACGTTGAGGTCGTACGTAGTGGTGGGGTTGGGGGATACTCCTATCGATCCTCCGGGGAAAATAGCAGCGCCGCGGCAACCGCGCGGATTCCAATGCAGGGCCGGGCAGACCAGTTCGTGTTGCTGTTTCAAACATTGCTGTGCTGGAAGTCTGCGCTGCCTGTGACCGTATTTCCAGACTACATCCAGACTGCGAAAGGGGTCTGGGAAGCTGCAGGTGCAAGGGCGCAGGGGCGTTCGCCGTTTGGGAACAGTAATCCTGGTACGGAACCCCAAAACAGCGGACTCGCAATCAATCCAACTCCATTGTGGGACGTTTTGCCGGGCGTGGGTGGCTGGCGTTGACCTACAGCAACCTGAATTCCCCAGTTCCCAACCGGTATCTCGGTTACCAAGACGTTCTGGTGCGGTGCATGTCGGTCCTTTCCTGGATGATTGACCCTGATCGCCAGGGCCGTGGTCGGAAGGCCCGCTGGACAGCTGAACAGTGCATTGCCAGCTTGTTGACGGGCAAGTAGCTCTGGAGCACTCCAGAGCGTGCTCTGCGCGCTCTCGGCGTCAGCACCTCGTGGGCTGGGGACGACGGGGCGAAAGACAGCGGGTACAAATTCTACGACGTTCACTTGGCACGGCCTTGATTGCTGTTCCAAGAGTACAGTACGGAGAGGAAAGAACCCCTCGCGGCGGTCGGGTACGGTCGGCCGGAGCTGAATGCTTCAATGTGCAAGCGGACGGCCCCTGATCCGGTTGCCGACTACGATGGTGATTGGCATAGGAAGACAATTACGTCAGCCGGTCCGTACGAGCATGACTGAGCTGATATGTCTCTAACAATAAACTAAAAGTCGAGTGAGACTCATACTTTATAGTCCTTGCGGCATCAGTACATTTGCGTAGTGCGCCATTGCGCACTCGGATGAGACAGCCCCAACCGAAAACCGTGCACTGTCTTTGCCAAGTGTTGAAACTCGGCATGAAAATAACAACATTTAATAGAGGATAAATCGGATTGTTACTGAAATTTTTTCGTCCATGATATGAATCCGTGCTCGCACACTAGGAGCCCTGGCCAACCAACTTCACAGCTGTACGCGTTTTGCAAATCAGTTATATTTCAATACATACCGCCAAATTTATGAACTGTATGTCCATATAATTGAGTCACTCTCTCACCAATGTGTCGGCCGTCAGGTACGCTCGGAGGCGGTCATCACCAGGCCGAGTTTTGGGGGACGCAAATTGTTCTCGGTGTTCATCCACACGGAGCTTTGATTGATATTGCATTTTGATACGGTCGTAACTTTAACTTACAGTCGTAATAACTTGGTACTACACCTGTCGTGCGTGGACATACGCTTCGCCTTGGTTTACGGAAGACTTTGTCGCTTTAGTCTCATACAGATATACGTAGGAGGGCGGATTGTTAGTTTTGCATAAATAGGCAACGTTGAAGGTTGCGACCTCAGAAGCTCATCACAAGGGCAACTGTGACGCAACCCTGAGCCAGCAGCCTTCCCATTATTGTTCCAAACTAAGGTGCATTCTCCAGTCTCACCTTATCTACCCGGTTCACGCATTGGGAGGCGAGGGCCCGATACGACATTCTTCGGTTGCTGTTGCTTTTTGCGCTCGCTGTTTGGCTACGTGTGGGACCCCTATCAAGCTTTTTGGCAGAGGTGTGTCCGTGCGGCGGTCGCGCGACAGGGCTCTAATGACCTGTTGGAACAAAATGCATGGTGCTTTCATCCTGTGCCATTCAAAAATAGGCCCATTTAAAATTGTACAATTATATATTCCACGCGCTCGGTTATGATGTCTGGGCCCAGTTGGGCTTCAAGCATCGCTGCCAGCAACGTTACAGCTACGCCAGGCTGTTCATGCGGCTGGCGCTTTTGCGCAATAATAGCATATATTATAATGGGAAGTTGGTTACGTTTCTGATTGTGCTTGCCTCTTCCGCAGGCGGAACTGCTACGTACTGCGCATTTTCCTGTGGCATACCAACTTCCGCCATCTGGAGCTTGACTGACCAGTGATTTGCCTACATTATTCTTTGCCGCGATTTGTCTGAGGCCGTGTTCACGTGGGCAGTGTCCGAGCAGTGTCGCATTGGTTTCCGGACCTGCGCTCGAAGTCATACATGGCGGGAGTAGCGGGCTCAAGAAGGTTAGCCGATGAAGTTCTCGATTTCAGGGAACCTGGCGCTGACCGCGTTGCTGCGATCAAATCGGGCGGCGGCATCGCGCGGGCGGCCAGCATAGGCGGCGCGGCCGCCCGCGGCGGTGGCGCCTCCAAGCCCGCATCCCTCGCGGCGCCACACGCGGGAGCGCCGCTGCCGGGGCCAGTCCCTGTCACTGTTGCCGTGCGCGCACCCGGTGACGACAACGACGAGGATGTCGCCGACGCCGCCTCCACGCCGGGACGTTCCCGTACAGCGGCGCGCCGGGATCGGTTCATCGCAGGCGCCGTACGAGGCATCTTCCACCCCGACCTCTACCTGTCGTCACAGGACTGCATCACGTACAAGGGAAAGCGCATCGGCCGCAGCAAGTTCGAGAAGGTTCGTCACACGCGGGATTATGGGGCGCGCTGGGAGGGCCGTGCTGGGCCGGCGTCCGGACCCACCTGGTCCCAGTCCCGGTCGAGGGAGGAGAAGAGGGGACTGCCATTGTCGTCTCAGTCTGTGCTTTCTGTGCTTTATCCTGGATTCAGTGTGTGTGTGTGTGGTGTGTCTGTGTGTGTGTGTGTGTGTGTGTGTGTGTCTTATTGTTTGGGGATCGAGTTTGGCATTGTGTGGGTTACCGGAGCAGTGGGCGGGCGATGGCGGCTGTTCTGCTGTGCTTGGGTGGGTGGGGAGGCTCCGCTGTGCGGCAGGGATGGCGGGAGGCAGAGCGCCATTTGGGTTTCCCGTTCTCGAGTTCTCGAGTCCATTTTCGCTGCACAAATGCGCTGTACAGGTTTTCGTCGGCTGACCTGTTTTATCCGCTGCTTCGGCCTCTTGGCCCTGAGGTTGCAGCAGTTTAATGTGCCCCTTCTCATTCCCTTGTGCCGCCATCGCATCGTTCCCCCGCCTGCTCCCTTGCCGTACACACTGACAACAGCTGGGCAACTCCAGCATGGCTAAATGGCATCGGTGAGCTACCCGTGTCTTGCTGTCGTATTCTCCGTACATGTTGTATGTCGCTGTCTATGTTGTACTCTGTGACAAAAGTTAGCGTCTTGCCTGGCGGCTGCTGCTTCTGTGTCCGCTCGGCTATCCCTCTACAGCTCATTTGTCGCTGTTGTCTGCTCTTCCTGTCTAATGCGCCCTGCAACCTTTTTGACAAACCCTCCTCCCCTGCCATTGCCCGTTGCCATTCGCCTTGCCCTTGCCACTCTTGCTGCGAACCCTGTCCGGCACACCTGCCGTGCTTCACGGAACTGCATCTTGTTGGCTGTTGCGCTTGGCTTCCCTGGCTTTGCAGATCCATCCGCGTCGTCCGCGAGAACGGCGAGTTGGAACCCCTGGGCGAATGGCTGACCCGCCACGGCCTCCCCGTCCTAAAGGGCAAGCAGCGGGTTAGCCGCAAGCGCACCACGAGGGTCCCGCCGCTGCGATTGCCCATGGCGGCCGCGGCGGCGGCGGCGGCGGCCGCCGCCGCTGCCGGCTACAGCAGCTTTGGCGGCTGCGCCGGCAACGCCGCGGCGGCGGCGGATGGGCTCGACTCAAGCGGAGACGAAGACACGCCGGGATCGCCGCAGACCGGGGGCAGCGGCAGCGCCGCCGCCGCCGGTCAGAACGTCACGGCCGCGGCGCTTGGTTTCGGGGCCGCGGCGGAGCAGCTGCATAAGGCCCTGACTGTGGCGGCGCAGCTGGCGGTTGCGGCGGCGGTGGTGGCACAGCCTGCGGCCGGGTCGCTGGGCCTCGACGCCCCTTCAGTGAAGGTCGAGGATGTGTCGATGGCGCCGGCGGCGGCAGCTGTGGAGGCGCCGACGGCGCCGCCGCCGTCGGCACATGCTTGGGGCTCTCCTGCTGGCGGGTCTTGCAGTGACGTGGGCGCGACGGTTGGCGCGGGCCTGGCGGGGGCCCCCTCGGACGGAACTCCCGCAGACGCCGCGGACGGTGCCGCCGTGGTCGGAGCCGCCGTGGTCGGAGCCGGCGGCGAAGGGGCGCTGGGTGCGGGTGGTGGTGCTGCTGCTGCTGCCGCTGCTGCGCCAGGTACGATGATCGCGTTGGCCGCTGCCGCTGCCGCTGATCAGCGTTTCCTTACCACCGCCTCCTTTGACGCCCTCCAGCCACAAGGCTCTGACTGCCCCCCGCCCTCCTCCGCCCCCAGCCCGTTCAACTTCAACAACCGATCGGGCTTCACCCACATCCCCGTCAGTCTTATCCCCGTCAGTCATATCCCCGTTAGTCATATCCCGTTAAGTCATATCCCCGTTAGTCATATCCCCGTCTTCCCCGGGCTGCTCCGTGCGCCTTGCCACCCAACCCAGCCACCACCGCTGACCCACTTCCCGGCACTATCATCACCTCCGGTCCATTCGACAGCGCATCTGTTACCGCCTCCGATGGCATCGCCCCCAACTCCATGGCCACCGCCACTTGCTCCTGTCGCCACCGCCTCTTATCCTCTCCTTGCTACAGCGCCTCACTGCCCTTCCGCCGCCGGCGGGGCCCGGGCAGCCGACGTTGCAGCCAGCGGCTACGGCTTGCATCCGCAACAGCAGCTACAGCCTTGGACCCCCGCCGAGGCCGGCGCTGACGGCGCCGCGTGGGGCGCCGACGGCGACGGCACCTCCGCCGCCGCCGCCGCCGGCGGCCTTGTGGCCGGCGGTTCACCCGTCCTGTTGGATTCGCTGTGTGACCTCTGGAACGACGATGGGGACGAGGATGGAGCCAACGGCCATGACGCCATGTGGGCCTTATTGAGTGACCCCGGTTCCGGAGCCGATGTCGCGGAGCTTGCGGAGCTCGGGGTCCCGCAGCACCTTCCCGCCGCAGCCCAGGTGGTGGTGCCGACAGCACTGCCCATCGGCGCCGCCGCCGCCGCCGCAGCCGCCGGGGACCCGTCGTCGCAGGGATGGTTTGCTAATGCCAGCACGGCCGAGCCCGAGTCAGCCACATCCCGTTTGCACCCGCAGCACTCGTCGCCGTTTGCGCCGCTGTCGAGGGACGGCGGCAGCCTGGCGGGCGGCGGCGGCGGCGGCGGCTGCAGCTCGTCGGATCCGTCGTTACCCGGAACGGCAGCGACGCCGGCGCTGCCGGGCACGCCGGCGACGGGCTGCTCGGCCGCCACCGGCGATCTAGGCGCCGCCGGCGCTGGCGTCGCCGCCGCCACAGCCGGAACGGTGTGCTGGCACAGCGCTGCCGCCGCCGCCGCCGGTACCCCGCTGCACCGTCTTCCGAGCCAGCCCAGTTTCACGTCGACTGTCGTTGGCGTGAGCGGCATCCAGCGCGCCTCATCTTCCGCCGTGCCACAGCCGAGCGAGCCTGACCTCATTGGGGCTGCCAGCCGTGCCGGCAGCAACCACGGCCGCATGGCCTCTGCCGCGGCTCCAGCCGCCGCCGCTGCCGCCTGTGCCCCGGCACCGGCCTGGGGACGCAGTCACAGCACCGGCAGCCCCGGCCGGGCGGTGCTGACCCATGGGTCTGGAGATGCTCAGTCGCCGATCGTCGGCGGCGGCTGCGGGGGGGCCGCGTTGATGACGCCGTCCCATGGGTCGGCGGCGGCGCAGTCGTCTGTGAAAGGCTTGGAGCCGTTCCGGCTGGGTGGTGGCGACGGCGCCGCCGGCCAGCCGCGACCCTGCGCGTCTGGCTCGTCCAACTGCCTGCCGCTATTGCACGACAGTCGGGCGTCGCAGCCCTCCGGGCCACACCGGCAGCAGCAGTCGTCACAGCCGACGATGCCGACGGCTCCTTGGATGCTGCCGCCGTCAGGGGCGGCGGCAGCAGCGGCGGCTGCTGGCGGGAGCCTCCTAGAAGACCCTTCGGTGGTTTCGGATGCATGCGCAGGACTCAACCGGAGTCGGGGCTCCGCCGCCGCCGCCGCCGCCTCGGCGGGGCCGCCGCCGCCGCACGGCAGCGGATTCCCCCCGCATTCAGTCATGCCGATGCGGCGGCCGTACTACCGCGGCTACCCGTCGTTCTACCATCCGGGCTACTACCCACCGTACATGCCGTACCCTCCGCCTCCGTACTGTCAGCCTTATCCGTACCCCGTGTACGGGCGTCCGCCACGGGTGATGTCGGCGGGCGCAATGCACCCCGGACCTGCGCCAGCCGTACCGTGCGGGGGTGTGGGCAGTTGGCCGCCGGTCCCCATGGTGCCGCCACCGCCGCACATGTGCCGTACGGCTTCCCGCGCCGGCAGGATGTACATGATGGACGCTGGCGACGCGGCGGCGGCCGGCGGCGGTGTCGCCGAGGGCGCGCACATTGAGGCCGGAAGCGGCGACAGCGGCGGCAGCGTGTACTACGGCGATGGGGCAACAGCGTGGCTTGACGAGCCGCCGCATGTCGTACCGTTGTCTTCAAGGCCGCCTGAGGCGTACCCGGGGCCGTACGGCGCCGCGGCGTATCACCCCACTGCCGGGGACCCGAACGCCGTGCCACCGCCGCCGCAGATGTCGTATCCGTACGACTGGCCGTACGGCGGGCCAGATCCCATGGGTCCGGTTGCCCATCAGCACCACCACCACCCAATGCAGAACCAGGCGATGTGGATGTTGCCGCCGCCGTCGCTACAGCCGCCGTCGGCGTCGCAGCACCAGCAACAGCCGATGCTACAGCCGCCGTCGGGGCGTGCGTCCGCCGCCGGGGCGCCCGGCGGCATTGCGACCACCGCCGCGCCGACCGGCACGCGGAGCAGCGTCGGCGGCGCCTGCGGAGGCGAGGCTGGCGCCGCCGCCGCCGCTGCCATTGACGCCGCCGCCGCCGCCGCGCACATGGGCGGCGCGGCCGACGTAGGCTCGTGTATGTCAGGCGACCCAGGAGCGTACGGCGTCTGTGTCGGTGACGGTTGGTGGTAGACGGCAGCTGCGCCGCGGCCGTACGTACCCAGAGTCCCCGCCGGTTGAGTATGGTGAGGGCGGTGCATGTCGTGCGTCGAACGGAATGCGGACAGAACGGATGCAAATGGCTTTGCATGCGCGAGCGCGCACAGGAGAGAAAGCAAGCACGCTCGGTGAACGGTACGGCAGCGGTACGGGCAAAAGACTGGGTGCGGCGGGCGCATGCGGCTGCGACGACGCCGACGCCGATGACGCGTTTTCAATTATCAAGCACGTGCTGCACCGGATGGCAGGATTCAATTTTAAATTCTCGGATTCAAATCCGGAATGGGTGAATGCACAGGTGGCGCGCGCGCGCGCCGCGAGCTCGTCCACGCGCGCGCGCAAGGTTGGAAGTGTAGTACGATGGCGATGATGACGGCGATGAGGGAAGTTCGAATCGCGGCTGCAGGTCTGTCGAAATGGCTGTTCCGACCGCGGGCTCTTAGGTACGGGGTCTTAGGTACACTTGATCGGCGGGTGGAAAGGAGAGGAGCAGGCCGCACACACCGGCTAAGGTCGCGTAGCAGAACGACGACAACGACGACGACGACGACAGTGGGGGGGATGTCGCCTGGTGGCGTCCGTGCAGCCGTCCGTGGTTCCCGCGGCACGCCAACACACACGCTCACCGGCCCACGGGGTGTTGGATGGGGGCCGGATTCGACAAGAAGGCGAGGCGTGGTGCACGTCATGGGGTGTACTGCAACCAAACGTGTCGTACAGCGCTGTCGGACGGAGCACTTGTTCCCTTGGACACCCCTCGCGGCCTTCCTTCGTGTTTTGGGGGCCCGGCAGGTGCCGGCAACTCTGCGGCTCCCACTTCGCGGATCGTCCGCCGTGTCGGTGCGTGGGTTTGCCGGGGAGGATTGGGCGGCGGAGGACGGGGCGGGGGAGGGATGCGACCAAGCAGCTTTGTGTATAGATCGGGGTGTGCCTGTTGGTGGGGGTCGGTGCAGGGTGCTTGTTGTCTGTTGGTGCTGCGTGTGGCGGCTGGGAGGCGCGGGGAGTTGCCGCGCGTCGACTGCGGGATGTTGATGATGATGATGATGATGATCATGTCAATGTGTGTGTGTGTAGGTCTGCGGAGGGGAGGTCTGGGTCCGCTCGGGTCAGCATCACTTCTTCCGCCTGCGTGTCTGTGCGTGCCTTTGTTTGTGTGTGGTGGTGGGGGCAAGTTCCGCGCACCACTTACCCGGAGGCCGTCAACCCACCGTCACTCTCTGCGACCCCACCCTCTCGCTACGTCCCTCTCCCCACCTCTCCCTACCACCTCTTCGTTTTAGTTGGCGGCGGTCGGTTCCGGACGCGTTGGCAGGGGTGCTGCACTTTTTGGCATGCTTTGGCATGTCGTTGGAGCGCTATCGGGGACAACCACGAGAGGCCTCCCCGACAGCCTCTCGTGGTTGTCGCCAGAGACATGGCTGCCCTTGAACGTTTGCAGGAGGGTCTCCGCACAAGCATTTGCGCGGCTGCTGCTGTTGCTGCTGCTTCTGCCCCTGTTTTGGATAGCGGCGTGGGCTCTTGTCTGGGTTTGGGTTGTCTGGGATCTTGTCTGGCGCCTGTCTTATTGCTGCTGGCGGTGCGAGGTGCCTTCGTAGTGTGGTGTGTCGTACAGAAGTACGGCAGCACGACACTGCCTCACTTCGCGCACGGCATGTGTTTTTGCCATCGGGGGGCGGTGAACTGGAACGTACGCCGTCTCAGGACTGATATCGCGTAGAAACGGCCGTAGTACCTTGTCACTTGCCTCTCTGAAACTGGCCCCACCTCTCCCCTCTCTCGTCATGTCGTACTTGTCGTATCGACCCAGCCTGCCCGGATGCACCCCCTTGCATGTTTTTTTTATTGAACATGGCTCGCCTGGCGCGCGTGCTCTCCCGCAGACGCATCGTGCGGCTTAGCTGAAGCATTTCGTACACACATGTCGCGTGCATGCACTCGTAATGACGAGCTGACCCACGGCGGGCGGGCAACAGGAATTGTGTTTTCGGGTCTGTGTGCAGCATGGGTTGTTGTGCGAACGCTGATGTGGTAGTAAGGCACTGATATGCAGTTACGGACGGACTCCCGGAAGGCCCCTGGGAGGTGGGGGATCCAGATCCTGCGGCAACATCTTGCCATTCCAGCGGCCGTGACGGATCCACCGAAAGATACTGGATCTGAGATCCAGGTGGTCTCAGTTTTGGACTGCAGTCAGGCCGCCGCCTGGGCCGTCGTACATGTACTTCGGTACCTGACAAACGCCCCTCACGCATCCATCGTAGTCTTCAACCGGGTTATCGGGGGGTGGGATCGGGACTGTTGCTTGGTTGGTTGGGTCTAGGGCGGCGATGCCGGAACCGGGCGACGTACGACGGTACGTACGGCGTTGTGGAGGGGGGTGCCTAGAAGGCTCTCGCGATGTCGGCGTTCTGATCCGCGCGGGAGCGGTCGGCCTTGGGCCCTTGCGTTTGCAGCGCGACCCCTGGGACTCTCCGGGGCCCTATAGAAAGGGCGCCGCAGCTGTGGTGGTGGTGGTGGTGCGGCTGCTGCTTGTGCTTGTGCTGCTGCTGCTGCTGGTGGTGGCGATGCTGCAATAATGGTTGCGGCGATTGCGGTGGTAGTGGCGCGGCGGGGACATCAAAGAGCATCATGCCTTTGTGTGCGGGGCCCCGGATCGGGTTGGGTCGCCGCGGCGGGGCGGGGCGGGGCGGGGCGGCGCCGTCCACACGCGGCCGAGCTGCTGTACTACGAACCCTCGCACCCACTCGTCGGAGCCCAGGAAGGCCTTCCCCTCCCCCCCTGCCGCCCCATTGTTCCGTCTCCTTGTGTCGCTGTGAGGGTTGGATGGCTGCTGGCTGGCTGGCTGGCTGGCTGGCTGGCTGGTAGACGTTGCGATGGCCGGCGCTTCGGAGCCGCCCATGCATCCTCTTCACTTTCTTCAACTTGAAACTCGTGACATTGGTACTTTTTGACGTCAGCCTGGACGAGTCTACATGAACGGTGGTGTCGATCTACATCATGATGATGATGATGAGGAGGAGGGGGAGGATTATGACGATTGTGGTGCGCTGATGAGGAGGATGATAACGATAACACCACACCGCAGGGGCTGTTTGCAAAGCCCCAAGGATGTCTTTGGAGGCGCAGGCACCTGCGGTGGAGCCGCTTTTAAGCGGCTCCTGGGTGCGCCATCATGCATGCTGGAGAGCTGGTTGCTCCGCTGGAGAGCTGGTTGCTCCGCTGGAGAGCTGGTTGTTCCGTGAGTGAAGCAGGAAGAGGCTGCGCCGGCGGCGGACCTCATTTGTTTCGTTGTGGTCGTCCTGGTGGTGGTGGTGGTGCTGGTGGTGGAGGCGGTGCTGGTGGTGAAGGCGGTGCTGGTGGTGAAGGCGGTGCTGGTGGAGGCGGTGCTGGCGGTGCTGGTAGTGGTGGTGCTGGTAGTGGTGGTGGAGGAGGCCGAGGTGGTGGCGGTAAAAGTGGACGCGGGCCTGGCGGTACGTTATGTCGCGGCTGTGAAACCGAAGGGTCGGGTCATGCGGCTGCCAGGTGGCATTTCTCTGTCGGTCGGTCGGTCGGGTAGGTTGGTTGGTTGGTTGGTCTGAGGCATCTTGCGCAGTTGCATCTCGGGGGCGCATGCATGCCACGCACGGCCGAGGTTGCGCGGTGCGCCTCGTGCGCACTAACTTGAACAGCTTGATTGTACCGTAGATGGTCAGGTCAACGCAGAAAGATTATGCTTATGTTATCAGGAAGCAGGCGCCGCCGCGGCCCTGTACGGTAATGTACTGCCATGTACGGCCGGCTCTATGACCGTTGGCCCGACACATTCGCGTCCCTGAGTGTGTTGTGTGTTTCACGAGTGCAGTACGTTGAGGCATTTGGCATTCGGCAATTGCGTTCCGGCCCGATGCATTCGGGCTTCTTTTGCTCCTTCACGTCTCGTCGTCGCATGTTGTCCCCTTGCTGCCTTCACGGTGCGCGCCCGCTCGCGGCCGCTCGCTTTGCGTCGCCTTCTCTCCTTTCCTTTGCCAGAGAGTCATCTTGCTTTCCCCTCCAGTGTGACGGGCAGTACCACTGAAAGTGTGACGATTTATTTGTAGTAATCGTGGCGGTCCCGGAACGTGCGTTTGGATCGTGGCGTTTGCAGCCCGGCGTTTGGGCCCCTAGCGCGCGTCTCCTGGGCTATCGCCCGGGAGTACTATTTGTAGTTCGTTGTACGTAATTGTACGACTGCTCGCCCGCCCGTCACATGGCTGCGGCGGATGGCGAGCCGTCCTTTTCCTTCGCGGTTCGAAGATTCAAAATCAGGGACTGGAAACGAAGTAGGTGTTTCGCGCGGCTGCAAATGACAAATGATTATTAGAGATGAGCTTTGATGCGAGTCATCGTCGTCGCGTTGGTTGTCGTCTTCCTCAAAAATGATTAGGTGCGCGGTACGGCATCGTACGGCGCGCCCCGGGCCCCGGTAGATTCGTTTGGTTTGTGGACGCTTCTCCAGCGGACGTCAGTCCTGTCAGAGGGATGGATCTAGACATGCACAACGGAAGGCCTGCCTTCTTGTATTTGTGTTCGCATCGATGCCTTGTTGGTCCATGGTATGATCGTGTTTGGTTGGGTGGTGAGGTGAGGCGCATCATAGTCATCATGGCTGTGTTTTGAGGAGACGAGACGTCCCAGGCGCCCCTGGCATGATGCGCTTGGCAGCTGGCAGCTTGATGGAAACTGGGACGTGCACCAGCTGCCAGGTGTCCCAGACGTGTCTCCCCTCCAGCGGCCCCGTGGTCAAAGCAGAGCCGGGCGGCGACAAGCCATGCCCCGGTGGACTTGGGCTGCGCTTAGGTGGGATGGATATGGCATTCGCGGGGGATGGGTGGGGGTCTCTAACGCATGTAAAGGAGATTGGGGTGTTGGCGCCGGGGGGCCGCGCGCGCCCCCGGGCACGGTCCTCTGGACATCTTGGCCTGCGCGAAGGAGGAGCCGGGAGGAGGTGCTGCCCGAGAGGAGTCTCCGGGGGAAGAGAGGGAACTTCACGCGTGGCCGGGGTGAGATGGCGCCAAGTGCGCCGCCGCGGCCACGTGGTGCGAATGGCGTACGTCGCAGGCCGAGGCAGAGTTTGGCAGGGACAGGGCGGATGGTGCCGGCTCTGCTCGTACGGTGCCGTTGTACGGCATTGTGAACCCAAGCGCCGCGGCTCCTGGCGTGCGCCGCACGCCATGCGTGAGCGGACTCGATGATGCTGGTGTCCTTCGGAACCGGCGGCTGAACCATTTTCAAGCATTCGGCACAGTGAGTGTAGCCGTACCGTCGTACGGCACCTCTGCCCGGGAAGGCAACGCCTGCCGCCTGAGTTGCGCCAATGGTGCCTTCTCGCTCGGGTGGCACACGATCTTCGGAGACAGACAGACGAACAGACAGAGTTGTCTCCTGGTAGTGCGATTCTAGCGGGCGATGTCTTGCATCAGAGGCATGCTGACATTTCATCGTCTTACGTCTGTTTGGCTCGGATTGTTTCTCCCCCCCCCCGCCGTCGATGACATGACATACGATGTAAGGCGCCTCAGGATCAGCTTGTTCATGTGCCTCCCTCGCCGGACTCTGCGGAAGCGTTTGAGGGTCGCGGGACAACCGTTGGCAGTGGAGCCGCCTGGTCGCGGGAACCTAGCCACAGGCAGCCACCGGAGACAGCGAGAGGCGTCCGCGAAGACAGCAATGGCCACCAAGCGCAGGGAGTGCTCCAGGGGGCATCTCGCACACCCGGGAGGTGCAGGGGCAGCCGTGCTGACCCTTTGCAAACGCAAAATCTTCGTTCCGGATACTAGTCAAGGGACCCCATAGAGGATCACATCAGCGGTGACAGGCCACCAACGGCTACATGTAGGTCAGGGAATCGGGATTACGGGAAAAAATAAGGAACTCTACAAAGGAGTTCGAAGCAGCGACGGGCAGCGGCCCCTCGTCCCTTTCAGATCCACCGGCCACGCTATACTTAATGCATATCATATTATATATATATTATTGCCTCTGTGGCGTGTGTTAAGTATCCCGCAAAGTGCGACGGGTAAGGGGATGTCATCCGGTAACTCCGCCCGCCTCCGCCGACGGAGGCACCGAACAGAGCACAGAGACAACATGATATGCGGACACGCTCCCTTCCTAAACATTACTCTTATTTTGGTAAAACAAGATTTGTTGAGAACGAGTGTAGTCGGGCCCCGTCAGCGCTGCCTCACCAAACGGGCGGGCGCGACCCCCGGCATATTAAAGACTATCAAAACAAAATCCCCTTGAAGATGAGGTGCCGCGCCGCAATGCCTTTTAATAACTTAAATCCGGATGACGGCATAAATTTAGCGACGATCAGTAGGGTTGTTTAGGGTTGTTCATGGTACGGTCGCTTTGTCCCTGCTTTGTCGTCATACGGTCGCTTGCGGTCGCATGACACCATGAATGCTCCTCAGGTCGACTGGATTTATTTCTTATTCTGACGTATCAGCAGGTACCCGGATTGGTTTATGTTGGACCGCAGCGACGCTATTCATAAAAAGCTCGTTCGTAATCCGTGGGCGTCCTTCTTCGCAGTTCCGCGCGCGTGGGGCCACGGCTCAACGCAGGCTGCAATGGTAATTATAAGAAACATGAAGGGTTGCAATCATCCTCTCAGCGAACACGCATCAACTTTCCTGTTCCTGTTACGATTATGATATGTCCTGATCGAGCCCATGGCACGAGCACCGTCCCAAGAACCCCTCAGCCTTGTGATACCCGCGGAGATAGATACCGCGATTGATTTTGCAAGCAAGTATTAGCCACGCATCCTGCGTCACGAAAAGAACGTCACCACCGTCCCCTTGGCAGTCGGCGAGGGCGCCGACCCATTCGGCCCCATTGGCGGCCCCTGCGGCCTTCCTTGCTGCCCATCTTGTTGCCGTCGTCGATTCTGCTGTTCGTTCTGCAGCTTCATCCTGGCCTGGGTTCGCAGCATCTGGATGATTGCCAGCTGCAGCTGCGGAATGCCGTCGTGCGTCAGGGAGGAAACCCGGATGGCGCCAGGCAGGCGGGCCGCCACCGCAGCAGCCGACAAGCCGCCCGCATCCGCACCCGCCACCTCCCCCCTCTCCCCAGCCGCCGACGCGGCCTCGGCGCCCAACTCCTCTGCGGAGGTGGAGGTGCAGGCTGTGAGTTCACCGTCCGTGGAACTTGTCGTGGCGCGCGGTGGTGTGGTCAAAACCTCCGCTGCAGCGAAGACCTCCTGCGGGGTTAGGGTTAGGGTTAGGCAAAGGAACGGAGGGCGCGGCGGTGGGCGGCCGACCGGTTCGGAACACCCGACAGTGTATCTCACCACACCCTGCGCACAGCCATCGCGGGTTCGTTGCGGACCGCCACCCAGCGCCAGCCAGCCCTCCGCCGAACCCCCCACGATTGCGCCTCTGGCAGCACCTCCGCCGAACCCCAACACAATGACGACCGCAACGGCGCAAAGTAGGGCAGCTTTCGGAGCCCGGCGCCGGCGGGAGGCGAAGCCCCGTACGGTGTTCTGCCCCCTTCATGCCAGTCAGCAACCCTGAGCCTTTCTTCCCTGCTCCTCGCCCCACACCCCATGATGTCCACCAATGTCCTATACCCTCCCACCCCATGCCATTTCAGCGCTTCAAGCTTTTCTTTTCTCTTTTAACCCCACGCCAACCACGACTGCGCGCGGGCCCCTGGCTCGCCCAGCCCACCTCCAGCATATCCGCCTTGGACAGCACATCCAGCCAGGGGCGCTCGGGGAACCGCGACCGCACCTCCCTGCAGCGGTAACCGTTATAGCAGCCGTAGCAGTCGTAGCACCGATACGGTGGCGGGACCGGCATGTGAGGGAGTGCCCAGTGGCGGCGCTGCTGCGCGTAAAGGCTTGGGTGCACCCCCTCCCCCTCCCCCACCCCCACCCTTGCACGGCCGCTGGGAACGCAGCTCAGCCGCAACGCACGCCCCACACTCCCAGGGTGCTCTCCGGCAAGGTGCCGTATCGCGCCTGGAGGCTCCCTCGGTGTTCCATGGCAGGGGCGCCCTCAGGGACCCTCCCTCGATGACGACTGCAACAACCAGCCCCAGCCCCAGTCCCACATTATTCCCGCTCCCAACCCCCAACCATCAACCCACCCCAGCGCCGGCCCCCTTTTCCGCTCCCCCCGGCACCGCGCACTCACTCCCTGATCCCCCACTGCTCCTCCACGCTGGTGCCGCACTCCTCCGTCAGGTCCGTCACAAACACCACCGCGGTGTCCAGGCAGCCCAGGGCCGCCAGCGTGAGTTGTTCCATGCGGTTGCGCTCGCAGTCGGGGCGCCGGAGCAGGCCGGGCGTGTCGGTCACCTGGCGCAGGCGGCATGGCGGCATGGCGGGGCAGGGGGCAGGGGCGGCGAGGGGAATGGGATTAGGAGATTGACAGACATGTTCAAACTGCGCCGACTGCGAGAGAGCAAAGGTCCGGGGAGGGGGTACGGGGCAAGGGTGCGACAGGCGGAGAGAGAGGGCAGAGGGGGGAGGCAAGGGAGTCGGGAAAGCGAGGGGCATAGGAAATTGGTAGACAGCCTGGGAAGGGAGGGGAAGGGGGACAGAGAGAGAGGGATGGAAAGGGGGCTAAGGGGGTTAAAGCGAAAAAACTAGCCCGGAACGCCTCTACCCCGGACCCCCTCCCTCCTCCCGCTCCCAGGCGGCACACACCTGGTGCTTCTGGGAGTCCAGGTAGAAGTGGCCCATCTTGATGGAGCGGGTGGTGAAGGGGTAGTTGCACACCTGGGGGGGTAGGGAGGCGGAGGGAAGGGCGGTTCAGCGCGGCGGGGGAAGAGGGCGATAGGTTCGTGCTCCCCACGCCGCGGGTTGGGGGCAGCGTTTCATGGGGCGCACATCCCCGCAGGACAACCGCCCAACGCCGTGCCACCCGGCTCGCGCCCCCCACCTGTGACTTGTGAGGGGCGGCGCCTGCGCCGCTCACCGGTCATCACGACTCGCCGCTGGGCCTTATGCGGTTTTGCAGATCGGTAACGCATCCGTCTCGGCTTCGGATCTGTATCGGGTGGCAAGGGCTCCCCTGGTTGGGCCCCCGCCTGCGCCGCATTCCTGTGATGGCGCGACTGTGCTGCTTTGCCGTACATGCTGGTCTATTACCACGTGATGCTCAGGTATGTGTGGTTCGTACACCAGTACACCAGTAACTTTCGTCGTGCATCAATTACTCCAGCGTCGGGGTTCGTTCTGGCGGCCTTCCCTCTCAGCTTAACACGCAAGCGACCCCACCCGGCCGAGTCCTCAGTCAAAGACGCGTGCAAGGCATGAACACGACATGTGCCGTGCGCCCCCACCCCGCCGCGCCCTCCGACCTCGGGCGTGCCGCTGGACAGGATGTTGACCAGGCTGCTCTTGCCCACGTTGGGTGCGCCCACCAGCGCCAGCGTGGGCAGGGAGGTGTCCAGGGAGGGCAGCGACCGCAGCTTCTTGGCGATGTCCTTGAGGGCGTCCACGTGGCTGCGTGGGTTGGGGGCGGCACGGGAAGGAGCAGGGGGCGGGTAGGGGGGGAAGGGGTAAACGTGAGAAAAGCCCAGGGATGTCTGGTGCGGGTTTAGGCGTAATGCACAAACGAGGCAGGCAACCATAGACACACAAGCCTGATTAAGTAACACACACACACTTCTAAACACACACACACACACACAAGCGGAGAACCAAAACGGGAGGGGGCGGCAATGATCCACGCAACAGTGCGCCACCTCCCCATCGTGCCGCAATTGGGCTTCGGCGGCCGTTCCCGGTGGGGTGGTAATTGGGTCCGCGGTCCTTTGCCACGTAACCCGCGACATGCCCAGTCCGGTACGTCATCACACCGTATGACATCACGAACGCATGCACACAGAGTTAACCCATATTCACGCACACATGCACCTTCAATTACCGAAAGCACCTCCAAACTGATCTGGGTCGCGCGTTTGTGTGTTTCGTCGCGAAACACACAAACCCGTGTTTGACCGCCCCTCCCCCCTCCCAGAGTCTAGAGTTCCCCACCGGGCCCCGGCAGAGAACACCGCCTCGATGGCCTCCGCGCCCTCCTCGGACAGCGCCGTGGCGGCCGCCTTGTTGGGCGCGTGCGCGGCCCGGCTGGCGGCGCCCTTGCCGACCTCCTGTGCGGGGCGGGGCGTGTGCGGACAACTGAGTCGCGAGAAAGGAAGGGACTGCTGCGTGGAGGAGTCTGCGTGCATGTGTATGTGCATGTGTGCTCAACAAGAAGCCCACCCATGTGTGCATGTGGCCATGCCCGACAGTTGCCCGTAAGTGTGCATGTGTGCTTGTGTATGGTTGTGTGTGCATATGCGCGTGCCGCCCCACCGCCCCTCGCCCCGCCCGCCCTCAGCGCACCTGCACCGCCCTCCGCAAGCGGTCCACCCGCTGCAGCGCCGACCGGTAGGTCTCCTCGCCCACCGTCAGGGCCAGCAGCGCCGCTTCGAAGGGGTGCAGCCGCTCCGGCGTCGGGAAGCCCGCGATGTAGCGGCCCAGGGGCACACTGAGCTCCTTCATCAGCGTGTCGAGCCGCCTGGCTGCGCGGTTGCGCTCCTTCTCAGCCTCGTTCTTGATGCCTGGGGCGAGGGGGTTCCCCGCAAGGATAAAGAGGGCGAGGGCGCGTGGGAGAGTGGGCGCGTGGCAGAGAGGGAGAGAGGGAGAGATCACGGCGGCGAAAGACTTAAGGCAAGGCGTGTCGCGTGTGCATCCACAGCTCCGCTCCTCCCCCTCCCCTCCCCTGCTGTCCCCAACCTTCCACAACCCTCCTCGCCCACACCCGATACACACACACATTCGCTCGCCACATAGGTTGCTTCGCTGCACGCGCACACACGCAAAAGAGCCGCATCCCAGGCTCGGGCGGCCTCCAATGCTTGCGCAGCCTGGCGAAATCCTGCTGATGGGACGCGCCAGGTGCTGAGCGGACTCTCCAGGGAGGGCAGCCGACCGGGCAGGGCCTACGAGGCAGCGGTGCTGCAAGGGGCTCAGCCGGAGACGAGACGGCAGGGCTGAGCCCTCCTTCACCCGAAGCGCTTCCGCCCTGCTCCATGCCGCACAAGCAGAGGGAGCAATGCGGCTCCCCGCGCCTCCCCCCTGGCCCCCCATGGGAGGAGAGTGCTTCACCGGTCTATGCGTTTCACGGCTGCGTCAGGAGCCCTTGCCCAGCGTCAGGCTCGGTGAACTATGCAAAATACAAATACACACACACCTCGCGGCTCAGTTCTCTTTTAACACCCACACACACCTCCGGGCGGGCGGGTTGCATTTCTAAACAAACACCTCCGTCGGCTGACCGACATTACAGGTCGGCAATCAGTCCGTTTTTGCGCGTGTAGCTCTGTCGTGGTTAGCTTTCTTCTGCCTGATTTGCTTAACGGTGGTGGCGCGGCTGCCTTGTTCGCCGCCACTACGTATGGTTATCTGGTAAGCATATCCGCACCTGGGCTGTTCGGGCGGGAATTTTTTAAACACATACCTTGCCTGCGAACAACGAACACACATAACCCATATATATATATATGTATATACATGCCGCACCTGGGCTGGGTTGGGCGGGTTCTTTTTTTTAACACACATAACCCACGCCATGCCACGTGCGACCTCTGCCTGACCTGCTGAGGGCGTCACCTTGCCCGCCCGCTTCCGCGCGCTCTGCAGCTGCTCGGTGCTCCCAAGCACGTGCGGCACCCCCTGGAGCTGACCTGGACAGGGCGGGGGGAGGGAACCAACCGCCCAACCATGAGGGAGCGGGTGGGGGCCAGCATCAGCTGGTGCAGACCATGCGCACCCTGGGACTCAAAACCATCCAAGATGCAGAGCTTTGGGGTTCTGGGTGCAGCGCACAAAGCATCAAGGATCAGCTTCCCACAAGCTGGGGAGCCGAGGATGCGCGGATGACAGCGCGGGGAGGCGGAGGCCACCGAGCCCGCGGTCGCACGCTCCAGGGGTGTTCCTGCGGGAGGCAAGGCCCCCTGGCCCTGCGCCCCCTCTCTGTGCCCAGTGCCCAGCATCACCAAGAAAAGCCGAACTCAGCCCCCAACCCCCCGCTACGGCGGCAACCGTGTTTGCCGCAACGCCGTTCTTCCCTTCCGCGGCAACAGCAACAACCCCGCAGAATTAAGCCACGGCCAGGCGACAAGCACTCAGGAGGCTCGCACCGATCGATCCTGTTGCTGGGGGCGATAGCCACCGCGACGCCGACCCCTGCACTCCTCTGCATTCGCACGGCGCGAAAGCGGCCAGGCGCGTGGCAGCCACCCTCAGGCGGCCCGTCAACCCCCACGACTCAAACTCTCCAATACCGTATCGGTCCTAGCTCCCATCGCAGGTCTGGTCTGCAGGTCTGATCGGCAGTGCGGCTCCCCGTCCCATCACCGGGACCGGCACACCCGGGCGGGTGGCGGCACACACTCACTCACCCACGAAGCGCCGCTGCTGCTGCCGCTGCGCCTCCTCTTCCTCCTGAGCATCCAGGAGGCGCCCTCCCTCGTCGCCGTCCGCGGCGGCGATAGCGCCGCCCCGCATCATCGCCGGGCTGCGATGCGGCTGCGAAGGACTCACCGAGGACTGAGCCCCAGAGAAGCGTGGAGGGACGGCGGTGGCGATGACGGCTGACCGGGGCGCCCGCCCGGCGGCGGCGACGGCGGCGGAAGCGGCAGCGGAACCGGCCGCGGAAGCGGCGGACCGT
Organism: Eudorina sp. 2006-703-Eu-15; assembly: GCA_003117195.1. Lineage (NCBI taxonomy): Eukaryota > Viridiplantae > Chlorophyta > Chlorophyceae > Chlamydomonadales > Volvocaceae > Eudorina > Eudorina sp. 2006-703-Eu-15. The sequence goes on along the minus strand of BDSI01000022.1, from coordinate 936,218 downwards.
GCCTCCGCAAGGGCATCGTGCGCGGCAGCGGCGGCTCGCTCCAGTGGCGTCATCCGCCGCTGGCGCGTACGGAAACGCAGGGCCGCTGCCGCCGCCGCTGAACCGGCCGCTGGCATTGGCGCCGTGCCCAGAGAGGAAGAGCCCGTGGCTGGAGTTGATGAGGACGCGCCGGCGTCCTCCGGGGAGGCGGACGAGGCAACACCATGACAGAGCTGGGGGCGCTGCTGAAGGAGGAGAGCCCGCCGAGGGAGCGACACAGCGCGAGGGCTACGGCACGTCGCCGGGCCTGCAGTGATGAGCCCGTCCAGTGTTGCCATGAATCGCGGTGCGGAGCAAGCTGGCGCGGAGTACAGGGCCTGTAGAACAATGCGGTCGGTGGGAGGGTTGCGGCTTTGTGTGTGGGGGGGATTTCTGCCGTGCCTCAGCACAGCCGCTCCGGACCTACCTTCATGACGGCGTACACGCGGGCGTGCTTGCACCACATACACTTGCAGTCGGCTCCGCGGTGTCTTCACACTTCCATCCACATGCAATAAGAACGCTTCGGAGTGATCACCAGCTAAGAGTGTGCCGACGGCGCCTCTGTTGGAGCACGGACGCCACGAACGCGCTGGCAAGTATGTCAATTATACCAAGCGATATGCTGTTACGTTGTTGTGAAATTTAACTTTCGTCCGTGGTAACCCAAATGCCATTTAGTCTCATTTCGCCTGCCGGTTTGCAGATTTCGCTGCGTATTATTAAGTGCTTATCATAAAGGGCACAAAACGCAATGAAGTCCGGTGAGATAGCATGAAAGCATACAGGAACCACTCCGCTGGGGAGCAGACGTGGTTGGAACAAGATCCAATATTTTTGATAGCACAGCTTTCAGGTCATGCATACCACACCGACACATTGACAAGAAAAACACGAATAACTGGCTCAACATTTTGCTAACGAATCTACTGGGAAGGTTTGCTTGGTGCATTCCACTTCGCCCAGTCGCAGAGGGGAGTGAGTCGAGACACTGCTGAAGCAATACGGCCCCCAAGAGGCCTATGGTACTAATTATCTGGAGACAATATATAGCTGCGATGATCTAGCCACGAGCGGAATAAGCAAGCGCGCACGCTTGGGTTCTGCATGAAGAGGCCCTACCAGTATATTTCTGGTGGCTTTGCAGCTGGAGCAGGAAATGTGGAGCCACCAAATATTAAGCTACAAGGACCTCTACAGACAGGGCCGCGGAGTGAAGGACCCACCGGAGTCGCGTGGCACCTACATCAGCCTGTGCCACCTTATCCTCTGGCGCAACTGCCCTTGCAGACGGAAAATTGTTATAAGGACGAGAATGGAAGTCCCAGCAATTTAGCGCACCGACTGCCTGAGCAGATTCTGCCTGGCGCACCTGGTGTTTGGGGCACCAACCGGGTACAGAACGTTTCCGGTACGGTCCTGCCTCAACCAACACTCAGCAGCAGCTGGTCTCTTCCCGGGCGAGCGAGATCTCAGGATGCCAGTAAGGCCCAGAATCACGCCGCTCCAGCCCCTGCATTTGAATCCAATCGAGCGGTACCACTTGCCTGCCTGGGGCAGGACCAACGGGTGGATCCTTCGAGCCAGCCTTGCAAGCCGCATTCGGTGCCACTACGACCGATAGGTGTAACCGCGTCGTTTCCGCAGCATCCCACACAGTCTGCCGTACAGCAATGCGCCAGCGCAGGGCCCCTCCCGAGCCATTCAGCCCACTTTCACCGCCCTCCCTCCCAATCTGGTGATATCAGCGGCCAGCGACACCACAGATACGCGGCCCCGTACAACCATAGCGCAATCGTTCGTGGTCACGTCAATGTCAGCAGCGGCACGGGCTCCTCACTAGCTGTGACAGCTGCACCACCTGTGTCTGGCGCTGGTGCAGCTGCTGCCCCGACCAGCACCCGGGCCTCCGCGATGGCGCCTGGGGCGCATTATCTGGCGTCACGCTTTCAGTTGCTAGCACAACAGCCGAGTACGACGCGGCAGCAGGCGGAATCCTCCTCCTGCTCGCAACCCAGCCGGGAACATCCAACGGGTCCTTCGGCTCAGCCTGCGCAACCGAGAGCATGCGGCCATGGAGAGGCGGTGAGTACCCGTTACGGAACCCATACTGGAGCTGGACCGGTTGTGGCCGTGCCTGTTGGAGGCGTCTCGTTGCCTGGCGGCCATGTTGGTCAGGGACATGCAGCGAGCCGAGGGATGTCGGACAGTAGCGGCGTGGCACCTCCTGGCCCGGTCCCAAACGGAGCGCCAGTGACTACTGCAGCCGCCAAGCCATTGCAGAATGTTCCGATAGCGCAGCAGCAGCAGCAGCAGGCTGGCCAACACCAGCGAGTGATGCCGCAGGGGCAGCAGCAGCCTCTGCAGCCCGTGCAGCTGCGCTGGCAACAGCAGCTAGTACACAGCAAGGTGGAGAAGGGACTGGAGAACCGGAAACCTCTGCACGAGCCCAGACCGCCACAGCCGCATCAGCTGCAGCATCCTCATTCGCAGCCAGCAAGACATCAGAATAACCACCGGCCACAAGTCGAGCAACGCCAATTGCGACACACACACCAACAACCCCAACAGCAGCAGGAGCAGTGGCATGGGCCTCCGCGGACCGCGCAACAGGGTCGCGCGGAGGGTCACGCGCCGTACAGAAGCTTGCCAACGGGGCCCTGCCGGGAGATGGGTGCCTCAAGCATTCCGGATTCCGGTCCTCCGAGAACTCAGCACTCAGCGCCGCCGCCATCAGCAACAACAACAGATGCAGATGTCGCCGTCAGCACGGACCGTGCTGCTCCGCCCGCGCTGGCGGCTGCAGCGCCGCAGCCGAGTGGTAGCGAGAGCGCCGGTGCTGCGGCTCGTGATATGCCGGCACGCATGAGTGCAGTGCCTCCGGTTGAGAAACGCAAGGTGCGTGCGATATGTCTGCTGGGGAGCGTGTGGAAAGAGTCGAGGTGCTTGGCGCGCAAGGCCACGAGCCGCTGCTGCGGTCACCAAGTCCTGACTGACGCTGGGAACCGGGGCGCTGAGGTGTACAGGACACGTGCAGGAGGGAACGTTGGGTTTGCCTGCAAAGCTGTCCCGCGCGAACTGATGCAAAGCTTTGATCTCATTGCCGTATCTCATCAACAATCTTGCGGCAGCAGCTGTTCCACGTTCCGCCATTTGTTCTCATCTAACAACCCCTCGGTCTCAACCACGCAGCGGCCCCTCCGTCTGTTGTTATCCGAGTGGATCCCACACGCGGGCGTGGTTGCCGCTTTCGAGGCCAAGGGTGTGACAAAGCTTTACCCATGGTGAGTGGGGTTAGCCGGGGACCCAGGTTGTGGGGCGTGTGAATTTGCGTCCACACCACCCATTCATAGTGCATCGCCCTTGGGAATATCCGCAGTGCTCTGCATCTGATGCCACCGCTTGCGTCGTCACGGGCTGCGGGCTTATAGGACTGTGGCTCGTAAGCGTCTGTGCCATTTTATGTATGGTCTCTTCCATACCCCAGTCTGGTTCCGGGCCGGCAACCAACGCATCCCGGGGCACCATGCAATGTCAAGGAAGATTGCCATGATTCGAAAGGGCGCGTCGTTTCCCACCGGCATGGTGCTGAAACTGTGCAGGCAAGCAGCGGCACTCGAGTGCGGTGAGGACGGCCACAACTTGGTTTACTGCGCACCAACATCGGGTGAGCCCGGCCGGGGTCACTGTCCACCTGCGTTACGGAACGCAGTGCGGTTGGTGCAAATTGCGTGGCTCTGCGAGCCAAAAGACATGAAACGCGGATGGGTCTATGGGAACGCAAACACTTCTTTGTTATTATACCAGGCCGTCACCGCGATTTCGCAGTGAAATGTGTGACTACTGCGCAGGCTCTGCATCGCCTGCTGACCCTCTTGTCATCGCAATGCACCTGCTGTGATGGTCGGCTCCAGAGGAGGCGCCGGGCGCTCGATGCAAGCTTCCGCCTTGCACATTGACGGACGATTGCAAGTGTCTGCGACACATGTTTCGTTGATGCGCAACCCTGACAACCACAGGTGGCAAGAGCTTGGTCGCGGAGGTGCTCATGATCCGCCGACTGATTGCTGTGGCGCGCGAGCGGCAGCAGCCCAGGGAATCGCGAAGCCACAAGTCGGTGGCTCCTCCAGCACTTCCGCGTGCGCTGCTGGTGCTGCCGTACGTGAGCATAGTTTCTGAAAAGGCGGAGCACCTGACGCGCGTGCTGGCCCCCTTGCGGGGCAAGGTGCGCGGCTACAGCGGCGCTGAGCAGACAAGCGCACCGCTTTCATCACCGGTAAGTCGCGGGCTGTTTCGCCGCCGCAGCATGGCGACCCCGACGTCGCAGACCGTGCCCTGCTCAGGCTGAACCCCGCTCGACGGCAGATTGCCATACATCCATATTGGCTATCGTTCCGTCGTACTGTACTCGTACGTATCCACCCAGGATGAGCTGGTGGCGGTGGTGACCATGGAGAAGGCCAACAGCACCGTCAACCGGATGCTGGCGGAGGGCCGGCTTGGAGAGCTGTGCTGCGTGGTGGTGGACGAGGCGCACATGGTGGGCGACCCGCACAGGTGAGGTGCACGATCCACACCGGAGGAATCCCAAGCAGCAGTCGTAATTGGGATGCACGAGGTACGAGGGACCGGGCATGCGAATTGAGGCAACAAGATCAGTTGGAGCTCGCGACCACTCGGGACCACTCGACCACTCGGGACCACTTGGGACCGCGGTATTGGCGACCTGGGCTGCAATGCCTTGAAGAAGGCTATCACTTGGAGCAGCCCTATGATAATAGCGGGCGGATGGTGCTAGCCTGGGTGATGGTTGAGAGTTGCACTTCCTGCGTGACCTCGGCTCTTGGCAGGGGCATTCCTTACCACCTTTGGCGCTTGGTCCTGCACCCGCAGGGGCATTTGCCTTGAGCTGTGCCTCACGAAGCTGCGCTTCGCCGCCGCCGCGGCCAAGGCGGCTGCGGCAGCGGCGGCAGCGACTGGCGCGCAGCAGTTAAAGCTGCCTTTGAAACCTGGTGGCTCCGCCGGTACTGCCGCTACGGCGTCCACCACCGCCGCTGCTACTTGTGCCCCGCCCTTTTCCTGTCAACTTATCTGCATGTCCGCCACCATGTCGGGCTTAGACGACATGTGCGGTTGGCTGGGGGCCAGGCTCTTCATGACTAACTTCAGGTGAGTCTCGCCACGGCCTAGCGCTGCTATACCCGGTCTTTAACAACAGTAGCAATTTCAGCCTGTTGTGTCAATGGGCGGACACTGAGTGGAAGAGGGACGAAGAGCTGTAAGGCCCTTCGTCCATCTTCCACTCAGTGTCCGCCCATTGACACAACAGGGTCCTGGGCTGTGCAGTGCGAACGTCTGCTGTGCAGTTATTGGCGACGGACATGCAGACACGGCTTACGCAGGACGTGGGCAGGGCCGAGAGCCCCAACCAACCCGGAATCCGGTTGTCCTCGCAGGCCGGTGCCCCTGACAGAGTACGCGGTGTTCAAGGGCAAGGTCTTTAGGAAGCTCACGCAGCGAGAGATGGAAGACAAAGTCGCGGCAGTTGCTGCACAAAACCAGCAAAAGCAAGATCCGCAACAGCGTGCCACCTCCGGAGTCACCGGCGGAGGTGAGACAGCGTGCTAGGACGTATCTGCCTGCTTCGGCTTGCGTTGAATTTGCACAAACCTCGCCTTTAGTGTCGACGCGTGCCCCTCCGTGCCTGTGCGCTACCATGCCACGGCGCACGTAATGCGCTTCGGTGTCTTGCATGCCACCCTGCGGCTGAGGCAAACGCTCGTGCGTGGCACTCCTTTGCAATTTCCCTTGAGGCGGGCATGACTTTCACCTGTGCAGGCCCCTCGAAACCCGTTGGCAATGCAACCGTCGCGCTCGACTCCAGCGCGCTTACAGCGACCGGTACGACCATCGCACCAGCGATCAGGAACGCCCCGCTCACCACTGCGGCCAGTACGGCAGGAACAGCTATGATAACCAAGGCAAGCGGCTTCACCTCCGCAGCAGTGGTCGCTGCGACAGATCCCTCATCGGATGCTGCGAAGCTTCCCGCCTCCTCGGCGGGCAGCGCGCAAGCAGCGGTTGAGCCTCTGGTGGAGGAGCGCGACCTGCCGGAGAGCAGCCCCAAGGATCCCGACCGCGTGGTGGTGCTGGTGGCGGAGGTGGCGCGGGAAGGTCACTCGACCCTCGTGTTCTGTGCGTCGCGGAACGCGTGTCAGGGCTGCGCTGGTGAGGCCGAGGACCAGGGGCGGAGGTGCAGCGTGCGCGGTAACATGGATGAGTAATCGAGTACACAATGCCGCCAGGTGGTGGTCACATGCATGCGTGCTTGCAAGTGATGCACCCAGGACGCAAGGCCCGGTCATCTGACGCCCTGCGTCCCTGTAATCCCTTTTCCACGCGTGAAGGTATGCTGGCGGACCTGCTGCCGAAGCACTTGCCGCCCGTGAGCCCGGAGACGTTCCGGGCTCGCAGGGCTCTGCTGGCCGAGCTGCAGGCAAGGCGGTTGGGTCCCAGGGCTGGGTCGGCCGGTCGCGAAACGGAGTGCCCTGCATCCTAGCTTGTGTTTTGCGGTCTGAAGGTCTGGAGCCCTCGGTCGGCCTTTCGTCTGCTCACTGCCATATTACTTGCTGTCGTACCTGGTGCGACCAGCGCAAAACCACGCTGGGGTTCAGGGTGTGGCAGGGCGCAGGAGCGAGTCCATCCTTCACTCCATGGCGGACTCCCTGTAGATCGGTGGGGTTGTGTACCCGTGGCGCAGGACGCAAGCGGCGGCTACCTCAGCCAGGAGCTGCAGAAGCTAATCGGTGAGTAGTCTGCAACCCTGGCGATCGACAGTCGACACCATCACAGTCCGATGCCCTGCTGTCCTGCGGCCACCCTGCGGCGTGCCCATTGCCTTGTCCGATTATTTCCGGATCGAGAGAATGCATCTGGGTCGGGAGGATGAATTATCCTGGATCAGAACGCATAGCGATTAGGTTCGTCAGCATGTCCGCATACCGTACTCTGTGTTCTTTGGAGGCGATCCGGTCCGTGACGCCATCGCTGTTGCGTTTGGCGGATGCTGCCACGCAGAGGCTGGTGTTGCGTATCACCACGCTGGCCTTACGTCCCAGGAGCGAGCCACCGTGGAGAGGGGCTTCCGGGGCGGACTCATACACACCCTCACCGCCACCTCCACCCTGGCGGCGGGCATCAACTTGCCCGCACGGCGGGTCATCCTCAGGCGCGTTGGTGTTCACGTGGTTGTCGTCGTTCGTGGCGTGGACATATCGTACCCGTGGCATGACACCACATGCGCTTCCATGTGGGGTGCCTTGCTGCAGTTGTCGCGCGCGCTCCGGCACTCAAAAAGAAAGTACATAATGTAGTTAGATGGCCCTCCCTCTCGTGGCGCTGAAGTTATCGGATGATGGACTGGGCATGGACGTCTGACGACCGTGCGGTGGTCGGTGCACCTTGGCCGCATGCCCCCAGGTCCCTTTGGCAGGGTGTCGGGCCAGTGAGTCGAGCGCAGTACCTCCAGATGATCGGGCGAGCAGGGCGCGCAGGTGGGTGCACCGCGGGGCCGTTGGGGACAGCCGTATGCCGACTGGACGCTTGCGTTTCACTTGAGCCCGGACCTCAGCACGACGTGGTCCCAGGAACTGAGCTCGGCTTGGTCCTAAGCGAGCACGAGGTAGAGCTTGGGGTGAAGTGCGCGTGGGCTGCATTGCTGGAGACGAGGTGGCGGTAACAGTCATGGAGGCCCGTTCCTGCAGACCACAGGAGTCGACTCCGGCATGAACATGAAGGGTGGTGAATTCTGTTTCCCGCTGTCCCGTGCCTGGCCTCAGGCCAAAGCCCCATCGGCGAGGCGTTCCTGATTGGGAAGGGCGCGCCGTACGCGCTGCAGGGCGAGTGGCGTGACGTGTGCCGCCTCATGACGTCGCGTCTGCCCCCGCTGCGGTGCTGCCTGCTGGACACACCTGCGAGTCCCGAGGGCGGCATGGGCCGCTCCGGCGCAGCGACCGCGACTGGGGCCATTGCGGCTGCTGGCCTGGCCCAAGCTGGGACTGCGACTGCGGGAGCAGGGGTGAAAGCGGAGAAGGGTGAAGCCGACGAGGCCGGAAAGCGTGCGGCATCGGGTGACGTACAGCGGTCGGATCCTCGTGGAGAAGGCGGCGAGACGCATCTGCAGCGGATGCTCCTGGAGGTGCGTGGCCGCATGCTGGCAAGAGCATTGTGACTGCCCAGGTCAACGCCGCGGATGCTCCTCAAGGATGCTCCTCAAGCCCACCACAGTAGATGCTGCAAGCTGAACGGCTGCCCTCCATGTCTTCATCACTGTACGGGGTCGCCGCTGTCAGCAATTGTTACGGATTGTATGGTCGGATTGTATGGTCTTCTTTCTCTGCAGGCGATTGCCAACGGGTGCGTCAGCACGGGTGCCACAGTGGAGGCCCTCATCAGGTGTGTGCACCCAGGGCTCGCAACCCATGCGTGCGCTTTTCTCAGTCTCGTTTCCCCTTGAAGCACCGTAGCATTCCTGCGCTCTCCTCTGACGCAATCACTCTCCCGCCCTGTTTCCGCTCACACACACGCGCATGCAGGAGCACATTGATGTTCCAACAAACGGGCTACGAGGAGATCGCAGCGGCCACCCACAACGCCCTGTCGGCCCTCCGCCAGCGCCGCCTGGTGACGTTCCGCCCGCCGACCCCCAAGCAGGCGACGAAGCAGCCAGCTGGGGCGTCGAAGGCGCTGCCCAGCAGCCGAGGTGCTCAAACAATAGCTGTGGCCAAGGTCCAGGCGGCCACGGCGCCTGCAACCGGAGCTGGGGCTGCGAGCATGGTCGCCCAGGGAGCTCTATGGCAACCCACGCAGATGGGCAAGGCCATCTACGACAGCTGCTTGCCGACCGCGGACGGCCAAATCCTGTACGACAGGTCGGTTGCTTGGCCCCTTTCCCCGCCTCAGTTGTGGTCTGGATGGACTGCGGGTGAGAACGCTGCCGTTGGTCCGTCCGTTTACACACGGAAATACGGTATGACTTTGTCCGCATCCGCTTTGGCTCGGCACGCCCTATCGAAACTCGTGCGGGCTCTACACGGCCCACTGGTCGGTGTAGAGAACCTGGTAGAGAGTACCTACCTGGCGCGGTCGGCTTCGGCTGGCACTCACGCGACCGCTGGTGTCCGTACCGGGGCCGCAGGCTGGCCCGGGCACTGGACGGCCTGGCCCTGGAGGGCGGCCTGCACCTGCTGTACCTGCTGCTGACGGATCCGCTGCCGGTGGAGGTGTCCAACTGGGAGGTGTGGGCCGCCATGCTGGAGCGGCTGCCCAGGGAGCCGCATAAGTGGGTACACCGGTCCCCCACCCTCTCCCATGTGTATGAAGAAGCACCCTGGGGCTCAAACTTGGTTGCGGTAGGCGGTCTGACGACCTTCAGCATGTGGGTCCAAAAGAAAGACAAGCCTTGGACAAATATCAGCGTGTTAGGACAAATGTCAGCGTGTGGGGTGCAGGCTGCAGCGCTGCGCGATTGAGCGACCTGGAGTGCTCTGGATTAACCTCGCATCCTGCGGTGGCTGGCATCCCGCAGGCGCGTGGCAGAGGTGCTGGGCGTGTCGGCCGCCTACGCGCTGCGCCTGGCCAGCGGCCGTCGGGGCGCCCCGGAGGAGAGCGCCCGGCACTGGCGCTTTGCGAGTGCCTGCCTGCTGCACGAGGTGCTGTGCGAGGGCGACCCGCACGAACTGGAGCAGTCCTGGGGCGCCCGCGGCGGCCTCACAAAGCAGGGTAGGTGTGCGGCCACGCGGTCCTCCGAGGCAGGCGCCCAGCATGGTGCTCTGCTGAACGTGTCACAGGGTGCAAATCTTCTTTGTTTCCAATAGAAGACTATGGCTGAAGACGGGTCCTGAAGAGGGGTTCAATAACCCAACCATACTGCCCAGCACGCAGGTATCAGCCGCGGCCAGCTCCAGAAGTTGCAGTCCGACCTGTCTAAGTGGGCGGGCATGGCTGCTGTGATGGCCTCTTCCTGCGGCTGGTGGGCTCTGCAGGTAATAAGAGGGAAACCCAGGGGCGTCGGGCATGGCACCCAAGCGGTAAGAGTTAGTCAGGGCACCACAGCTGCAGCTTTGTCCGCCTTGTTTTACTGCTTCATCAAACGTGCCGCATGGAACAATGCCGCCCCTGGCACAATTTTGTCCCGTTGCAACCGCTTTTTCCGGTCCCATGTCGCCACCGTGCGCGCCGCCAGTTGTTCGTCCGCGGCCCCTCTCACGCAGACGCTCGTGTGTCTGCCGCAGGCTCTGCTGGAGGGCCTGTCGCAGCAGGCGGCCGCCGGCGCGCGACCGGAGCTCCTGCCCCTCATGGCGCTGCCCAACATGACGGGCGCGCGGGCGCGGGGTCTGTACGCCGCGGGCATCACCAAGCCCGCGTTGCTGGCGGTGGCCAGCGAGGAGGATGTCAAGAAGGTGGGGCCCAGCTCGGTCGTTAAGGGCCGTGCGCGTTCACGAATGCGGCGGCGGCCCGTCCAGGGTTGCAACTGCATGCCGCATGTCAGGGTCCTGTGATGCAGCGGAGGGCAGCTTGCCTAGCCACTTTCCGGTGTAAGCGGGCGGCTGCATTCGCGCCCTCGGTTGTTGACACTTGCTGCTACCTTGCTCGATGGACCGCTGCAGGCGCTTGCGGCGAGCTTGCCCCGTGCCCTCCGACAGCCCAAGCCCGCCGCCAAGGGAGCCAAGTAAGTGCCGGTCACCTGGTCTGCACCTCCGCAGGGCTTGCAGAAGAATACGGCTCCTCGAGCCCAGCGTGTTTTAAGAATGCCCTTCGCGTACAAGGGGGTCCTGTTGAAATGCAAGCACACGGACGACGAGGGCATCCACCCCTAACGATCTATGATCAGGGCTTGAGCGGGATCGAATATTCTCGTCGCGCTCCAACACCCACACACCGACACCCACACATCCGGGTGCATTCAATGTGTGCAGGGACAAGGAGGCCGCAGTGGTCGCGGCCGCCGCCGCGTCCAGTGGCAACGCTCTGGTGGCCCGCGGTGCGCGCGCCCTGGTGGAGTCAGCTCGTCAGTACCTGGCCAACCTGGCGGCGCGCGTGGCGCAGGAACAGGCGGATCTGGAGGCCGCGGAGCTGCGAGCTGTCGGAGAGGACCGTCCTGGCGCCGGAGCTCAAGTCGGCGAGGTGCAACTGGGGTGCAGCTGGGCCGCAGTGGCGTTGTGTGCCTTGGTAATGCTCAAATACGAGGCGCAGGCGCGCATCCATGCGGGTGCCTCGGAATGAGGCAGCGACGAGCGACGGTTCCCCAGGACCTGTCAGCCGCTGCTGCATCCGTTTTAATGCTCACTCAACGCCCGCTCGCGGGGCATTTTCTCGCACGTGTGAACGCAGGCTGGCCGCGCGGCTGCGAGGCTGGAGGCCACCATGCGCCTGGCCGCTGAGCTGCAGGCCGCCGGAGTCGCCGGGGGCGCCGCCGAGGTGGCCGCGGGCGGTGTTGGTGCTGTTGGTGGTGGTGCTGCTCCTCGGATTACGGGAGGCACCATGGGCACAGCTCCAACGGGAGCCTATCGTGGCAGTGCGAGTATCACGGAGCTCAGTGACAGCAGCAGTCTGGAGGTGTTGGGTGCGTTCCTGCAGGCGAGTCGTGTTGCGTCTCAGTTGCAGCTCTGGATGCTGTAGGACAATCGGATCTAGGTTCTAGGACCCCTAATGCAAACAGATGGGGTTCTGACATTGTGAATCCAAGGATGAACACAGCGCGTAGGAGGCTAGACTGCGATCAAGAATTTGCTGCGGAACGTGCTGTCGCTACTTACCATTGCGGCAAGTGTCCGGGAATTGCCCATCTTGCGGACTATGCTTGGACTGGCCCGTTGCACCCTGCAGGCGTGGCGCGCACAGCCGTGCTACGCGGTGGCAGTCGTATCGTCGTCGCCCCTAGAGTTGGAACCTGAGCAGCGGTTGCAACAGCAACTACAGCTGGGCAAGGTCACCGCGGCCGGCGGCGGAAGCGCCTCTGCTGCATCCAGCATTGGCGGCAGCCTCCTGCGGGCTGCGGAGCCGGACGGCTCTCGGCCGTCGGCCGTCGACACCGCCATGACCATTCCGGGCCCGCCGTCCGCAGCCTTGCTGCCACAAACATATTCACATGGCCAAGATGGCGGGGCCGGGGGCGCTCGTGGCAACGGCGCGATAGCGAACGGGGGCGCTGACGGCCGCCAAGATAGGCCCATTCATGGAGCCGAAAGAGGCTGCAGCAGCGCCCTGGGCCGAGTCGAAGGGCTCGTGATTTCGTGGAACCACGCTGAGGCATTCGTGCTAACATTTCAGCATCACGGCTCGCCGTTGACGCCGCTTTGCGCTGCCGGTGCGTCCGGCGGTGAGGTCGGTGGTGGCCGCGGCGCTGGTGGTCAGTTGAAGCGCAAGGCTCAGGCGCAGCTCGGGCGCCGACAAAAGCAAGGCGGCGGCGCTGGGCCGTCGGCTGGCGCAGTCAGGGAGGAAGCATATGTCGATGACAGTGTCGCATCGGCGCCATTGGATGTGCCGCCGCCGGAACCGGCCGCTGTCGGCGGATCGGCGTTGTGGCGTGCTGTCTGCGAGGTGCTCGGCGACAGCAGCTCCTGCAAGGTTTGCTGGCACGCGGAGGCACAGCTGGCAGCGCTCATGACCGCCGGGTGTGAACCGGCGGGGCAGTGGGACGACCCACGGGTCATGGCTTGGCTGGCGCAAGGTACCGCAGGGCCGCAGGTGAGAATGGGTCGCCGCGGCTACCCGGTGACGAGGGTGACACCGACATGTTGCGCATGAAGCTCATCTTGCCCAGCACACGACACCGCATTGTAACGCTGTCTACACGGCAAACAACTGGTTCAGTGTGTACTGCAAGGGATACATCGCTCAACGGTCCATGCAATTGCAGAGTGGACTGTACGGGCTTCCGTGCCGACGAGTTCCACGTCTATGTGTATGTACGGTATTTTGCATAGAATCGTTGCACACTGCGTCGCAGAATAGCGCCTGTCTGGTGACTGGCCAGGTCTCCTCCCTGCTCCTCTTTGCTGCAACCTGCTCTCGCTGCCGCGAATTTAGCTTCTGAGATACCCGCCGATGCGCCGAAGTGCCTCTGCATCTCTGCGCACGCCCGCACATCTTGGCTATCTCCCGGACCCCCGCGCCTCGTAGCATGGCCTACGCCGCATTTTACTTTCCTCAGATTTCGGATATTTTGGGGGGCTCCTAGGACCCTGACATGCTGGCCTCGTGATGCCCCCGGTGATTTCTTCCACCCTCCGGTCTCGGCTGGCACCCTGGGACCCCCGTCAGGAGCTCATCCTGCAAGACCTGCAGCGCTCGCTGCTGCCCTCCTATGCAGTCCGCGTGCCGCTGCAGCACCGGGCTGTGGTGACGGCGGCGTGCCGCTCGGCGCTGGTGTCGTGGGCGATGGCGGCGCCGCTGAGGGCCATGCTGGCGGCGGAAGGCGTAGCGGGCCACTACCGGTGGGCGGGTCGGTCATGTCTCATGTGCGGCAGAGATTTTGTCAGAACGCACAGGGGGACGCACTGCACGCACAGCAGCCCGGTGTTTGCAGCGGTAAACGCGCCGCCAGGGAAGCGCTGCCATGCATTGCTCCCTTCTGACAGAAAAGGCTTTGAGCAGCACTAGTAACACTCTGGCTGGGAAAAGATAATTTAACATAATCCAACCTCAATGGCACAGTACGTTATGCGATCTATTGATTGTGGCCTGTTCCGCTACACTAGCTGATGCTTCGTCATGAGGGCACGTAGCGCTTTCTTCGCACCGCATTTTACATTAATTATAATATTCCTGGTGTGCTTGTGCTTGTAATCTCCGGAAGCGCATCTATTCCTTCGCGATTTGCATTCATCAGAAAGGCGCGTTGACACGCTCTTACAGCGCATTTCTCAAATTAGCTGTCAGGTTCGTAGTGCGTGTCATTCTTGGGCTGGCGGGCGAAAAGAACATTCTTGTTGTGTGGCTTGGTGGGCTGCTGAACGCCTTATTTTGCCAGCATCAAAAGGTTAATTTTTTGACCGTTAGCAAATTTATATTAGGAAGCGATCGTTACAAGGGGGACCAGCAAAGCTGCTCGCTGATACGTCCATATCGTAATCGTACGTGTGGTCGTCGCGAAAAGCGAATCGGTTGCGTGCGAATCAATCGTGTACGAAAAGGTGCGAATGGCACTCCAGACGTGCCGACACGAGTCCGTAAACTTAAGTTCGTTTACGGACGAATGATTCCCTGACACCATCGATCGAATCTTAAGTTTTGATTGTCCGCAAACAACCATGGCTCCCCGCCTTTCCGCAAACACCATCTCTTCCAGCGATTTCTCCATCAACATCCTCATGATAAGCGCAACTCGTAAACATTAGGCCTGGCCCCCGACACTCATCGTAGTAAACGTTTTGTAAACGTTACATTGTGGACGCCGGCCCCGTCCCTGACGGTCCACCCGTGGGAGGTCGTGCAGCTGTACTAACGATACCACGAATCCCGGATCGCCAGGATTGCTTCTCCTCGGAACCACACCAGACCCACCTACCGTTACGGGGACTGGGACACAAATCCAAAGGCTTGCTCCGACCTTCCGCCTGTGAACCCTGGACAACCCCTGCAGACTTATTGAGGCGCCCCTCACCCTCACACTCGCACGGTCGCGCACCCACCACCTGCGGCCGCTGTCACCGGTCGCCTCACGGCCGGAACAACGCCTGCACCCAGCGCACGCAGCGGCGCCAGAGCTGCCTGGCGGCCTTCCCCACCCAAATGCGAATCACAGCGTGTTGCATGGTGTCCCGGCCGATACATCCGCTGCGGGCTCCGCGGCTGCGACGGCCCGCCCAGCAAGTGCCGGCGTGGTGCTGGACAAGGACGCATGCAAGACCGAGCTTGGCCGGGCGCAGGCCGCAGTCGACATTTGCGCCCGGTTGGTCTCGGAGCTGCTGCGCCGACCTGTGGATATCTCCACCCCGGCTGCGGTAGACGCCCTATGCGCCCGCGAGTTCCTGGCACGGCGGCCGGGCGGCGCCGCGCTGCTGCCGGAGATGCTCGCCGGGCTGCCCGTGGACCGGCGGCCGCCGCTGGTCGACTCGTTCTTCGTCCGGGCAGCGCTGCCGCCAGCGGAGCGCACCCGGGCGGAGGCGCTGGCGCGTCTGCTGACCCGCAGGTCAGCGGCAGTCGCGATGGCGGCTGCGTGGGACGCGCTGCTGTTTGCCGCGTCGGGATGCACCGCAGCGGCAGCGAACGTGGGAGGACGGCCGGCGGCGCCGGCTCTTGACTCAGCGGCGGAGGGTCTGGGCAAGGACGCTGTGGACATGGAGGCGGGAACCGGGCCTCAACAGCAGCAGCAGCCCGCTCATTGCAGGACGGCGTCGGCTGGCACCGCCTGCCAGACCTGGGCGAGTTGGGACGGGGAGTCAAGCGCTGCTCAATCGGCGCGGTTCGCCATGCATCGGACGGGACTGGAGGGCAGGCTGGCCTGTGTCTACGGCGATTCCGGTGCCACCGCTGCTGCAACCGCCGATGGCCTGGTGCTGGTCACCGAGCGCAGCGCACCCGCCCTGGCGCCTTCGCTGCAGCATCAGTACTGCAGCAGCCGAGACGGCGAGCTTCATTTGCAGGTAAGATGCCTTATGTCAGGGAGGTTCTTGCCGGGGAGAGCCACGGTTTGGTTGGCGGTGGCGCTAGAGCCCCGAGGAGGCGGGGCCGTGCCTATTCCACCTGCACCCGGGTCGTAGATGCATGGAAAGCGCGGTGCCCCCCGTCATCCACTCCTGAGCACGCTGCCACTCCCCAACGCCGCCCACTTCCGTCCCCCTCAGAGCCTCCTGCCGCTGCGGGTCCTCTTCATCGATGCCGCGGCTGCGGACGCGGCGGCTCCGGAGGCGCAACGCCCGCAGCCGCAACCTCAGCAACCGCTGCCAGATCCTCAAGCTCTGCGCCAGGGGTTGCTGCTGGAAGTCCACGGGCCCGGGCCCTGCATGGCGCTCAGCTTTGGCGCGGAAGCGCAGCCCAGCAGCAGGGGACCTGGCAGGTGAGCCGACAGGGCCGGCCTGCAGCCGCAGGCCTACGGCCGCAATCCAGGCACTTCAAGGAGGCCCGCAAGGGAAACCCGCCTCGCCTACCACACCGACGCGCCCCGTTGCCTTTTCCGCAGCCTGACACGGTGCTACTATCCCTGGCGTCGTCGTGCCAGCACTAACAGGGATCCCGCCCTCGTGGACAGACACCAGGCGGTTGTGTCCATCTACCAGTCTTGGTAAACGCACCTTTGGTTTTACGGTCAGTCACGTGGCGGAACCGTGCGTTGTCATTTGCGGTACCACCCCGCCGGTTGCTACCCCCGCCATGGCCCCCGCCCTCGCGCCCCCAGGTGCAGCACGGCGGTGGTTGCGGTGGCCGACCCGCTAACCCGGCAGCCCCTCCGCCTGGCGCTGCCCACCAGCCAGGTCTGGTGCGCCGACACCTGCTGTGCCGCCGATCATAGCCTGGCGGCCGCGCGCGCGGGACAGCTGCTGCGCATGGCGACGCCGCAGGTACATGGCGGGTTCGTTTTTGTCCAATCTGCAGGAATGCCGCGTGATCCCGTGTAATACTGTCTGGCTGCGCGGCTGTGGATGGGGCCCGTCCGCGCGACGCGGGACGTGGGGGGGCGTGCGGTACGTTGGGTGCTGGACCACCATTGGAAATCCTCTCGGTGTCGGTGAGGATCTGACCCGTCCCCACTTCGGTAGCGACCGCAACAGAAAGGGCTGCGGGGACCTGGTCTTAGAGTGTTGTAGCGTAATTGGGACAAGGCGAAGTCTCTTGTCTCAGGCTTGGCATAAAAGTGTGCTGGGGTGGTGCGGCCCTGCGGCTATCGCACTCGTTCGCTTAGGTCCGGTCCGGAACCTGCGGTACTTGACCCACCTCGCCGCGCCTCGCGGCTCCGCCCGCATCACCTCCCTCCTTCGTCCTCCCCTTCCCCCGCACGCACGCGCACACGCACACGCTCACGCACCTGTACACACGTGCATGGGCTCGGTCCGGCGGGTTCCTTTTCTAAACACAAGTGCATGCCGCCCCGAACTCTTAAGATGTCTCTAATTGGGTTCTGCTTAGGGAATTTCTGGCCGCAGGGTGTGGCTGTTGCCGGCACCCGGTGTCGATGATGGCACGGCCGCCCCACTTGGTCCATTATTCTAACCTTCGCCTATTTCACATCACACAGTGTCATGCACTTGGTAGACCAGTATCGGTCTCCTGGACCGGATGTCCTCTCTGCGCACACGTGTACGTGCGTGTGCACCCGGTTGCGCATACACACAGGCAGTTCGGTGCCCCGCCGAGGAGCTCCTCCGGCCTGCCCCCGGCTGCGCCTTCGTCACCGTGCTCTACCCCTACCTGCACTTGGCGGTGGTGGCCCACTGCTCGGGCGACGAACGGTGGGTTGCGGCGGAGCGAGGTTTTCATTTCGGGGCAGCACACGGACCAATGGCAAAAGGGACGGCTCCGGGTCGCGCTACACCGGGGACGAGTTTCCACAGGGACAGGGACAGGGTTTACAGGAGGGTGCAGCGTCCAACACCCCAGCGTCACCTTGTAGGGTATGCTAGGATTATGGGCTCCTCCTGTGGTGCCTTGCTCTTTGGCCAAGATGCCAGCTCGGCATGCGATCATCCCCGCACTCGCCACCGACACAAATGTGCGCAGACTGGTCGAGGCCTTGTACCAGCCGCAGCCCTGGGCCGCCGTGGCGGAAGCGTGGCAAGCAAGGTGGGGGGAGCCTGCGTTCCGTCTGTGACCTGCACCAAACCAGTCCGCTTGCGTGATGCGTGTGTCGACACCGACCCTGTCCATGACTGCGTAGTGAGCAGCAGCGATTGCCGATACCTCATGCAATCCAGTGCATCTGGCGTGCATGAGTATCCTACCCCGAAAATCCCCTCTGCCCGTGTCCAAGCATGCATAGTGCCGTTCCCCTAAAATCACCCCGTGTATCCGGGGTTGATTATTGCAGCCAAGCAGAGCGGCTGCGCCAGCTTTTGCATCCGCGGTCGCTGACCGACGGCGGCGCAACCGGGGGCGGCAGCAGCCTGTGCACCCCGCCGGCCCTGGAGCTGGCGGCGCAGCAGGTGCTCTCACGCGCGCTGCTGGCGGGAGGCAGTCACAAGGAGCTGGCGGCGGCGCTGGGGCTGCCGCCGGGCTGCGGGGGCAAGGCTGCGGCAGCGGCGCTCGTGTCGTCCTTCTTAGAGGCCTTCCCTGGAGTGGCTCGCCACCGGGGGGAGCTCCAGGTGGGGTCCCGGTGCTGCTGACGCGTGTGAGAAGCGTGTCTGATGCTACGGCTGTAATCCACTTCAATCAATCAAGCGCCATTCAAGCACCATTCTCCTTCTCCTCGAAACTGTGTGTGATAATCCGATATGTATATTGAATGTACCGTATGTGCCCGCTTGCACACACGACCTGCCTGCCTGTGCCGTTCGCGCTGCGCCTGCTCGTCACAGGCTCAGGCCAAGAAGGAGGGCTTCATCCAGCTGCCCTCCGGCCGTCGCCTGCGCCCCGCCACGCGGCAGCTGACCGCCGGCGGCGTGGCGGCGGCCGCCAAGCTGCAGCGCCTGCTGGGCCGCATGCAGCTGGGGAGCGCCGCGTCAGAGGTGGTCCGCACCGCCGCGGCGCTGGCGCTGCAGCGCGTGCAAGCCTCGCTGCTGCTCCACACCGCCCCCCAAACCGCCGCACCTCAGCGCCCGCCGCCACCAGCTCAACCCTCCTCGCCCACGAGACAGTCCGTGCCGGACCCGCAACCGGCGGCCGCGCCGACGGCCAGCGGCGGGGACCCTGGCGCGGCCTCGCAGCTGAGCGGACTGGGCGGTGCGGCCGGGGCATCGTCAGGGGTGTCGCTGGTGTGGTGCGGCGAGGCGCGGGTGACGCTGTGCGTGCCGCAGCGGGCGCTGGCGGGGGCGCTGGCGGAGGTGCAGGCGGCCGCCAGTGCGGGCGTTATGGGCCACCTGGGTCTCCGGGTGCCGCTGCACGTGAGCATCTACCACGGCCGCAGCCTGGACCTGCTGCGCTGCGAGCAGTACATCCCAGGCGCCGAGCTGCCACAAGGGGCGGCCTGACATCGAGACCCCGCCGCCGCCCGCCACGGTGGCCCGGAGCGCAAGCCGGGAGCATACATAGTAATGATTGGGGCATTAATAAGGTAGCAAGAGCTGGCCCATATCTCCGTGATTTGGGGGGGGACCTCAAGGAGCGATACGCCCGGGGGAGGGAGGTGCGCCATGGCGCGAGGAATGGGAATATGGGATGGCCAACAGGGGGCCGCAGATGTGTGCGGTGTGGGCTGAGCTGCTCTCTGCGACGGTCGTAACGCCGTGAGGTGGTGGTATCGTGGTGGGGGTGGGGGTCTGGCCAGGGCAGGTGCGTTTCGCTATGTGAGGGCGACGGTGGGTTCGTACGGCTTTGCTTGGTAAGGCGGCAAGTGTTGCGGCAGGACGACAGCGTGCAGGGGTGGCGGGAGCCTTGCGCGGGCGAATTGCTGTGAATCCCGAAGGTGGTGTGCGCGGAAATGCTGGCCTTGATGCGAGGTCTGTTTTGGGTCCACTCCAGATGAGTGGTTTCGATATTGAGTTTCAACAAGTCAAAAGCGCGACGGAGCGTGCTGAAAAACGCACTGCGGGTGGGTCGCAGGGGCGCCACCTTTGGGCTCGGCCATCGCAGCAACGGGGGGACCCTAACGAGGCCGCATAGCGACATAACTACGGGTCTGCATCGGCACGCGCGGCTTCAGCATGCCTCTGTCGTTTGGATCCAGATCCGACCCGACCACCTTGACCTGGCAGCGCCGCAGGCCTGGCTGGCTTGGTTTTGTTGTGCTGCTTGGACGTCACCACACACTGCTCACGCTCCTTTGGGCGTTACGGCAGCGACCTCGGACCTGGGGTGGCGCCTCGCTTGCTGTGTCCCTCAACCGCCCTGCGACTTCACACTTGCGATTTTGCACTTGTGTCATGGTTTCACGGTCACGCTGCAATGTAAGGGGGACCATGTAACGCCTATTTAGTCGTTTTGCCTGCCCCGCGGCGCGGCCCTGGGTGCTGGCTGAGCAGTTCTCCGCCTGCATCCGACGGTTCATGCATGCATGCCATCGTCCTCCTCCTACCTAACCAACAACTGCTTTGTCACGTCCAAGTGCGCGTGCACGATTTTTTTGTTGAGTTGGCCGACATGAGGGTGTTGCGCTGCTGCCCCGGCCGCCGGCGTCGTTGGACGGCAGCGACCCACGGGTCGCTGCTGCTCCGGTGGGTGCTGGCCGCCGCCTTACTCCTCTCCGCGGGAGGCATGCTGCTATGGGGCGGCACACGTGTGCACGTCCTGCACCAGGCGCTGGGCCCACCCGGGCTCCCCCTCGCCACCCCGCCGGCAACTGGACAGCCGCCCACAAACTCGGTCGTGGCGGCGCCGAGCTTCAGCACCGCCACACAAGTGCGACAGTCTCCGGAGAACGGCAACGCGCGGAATGCGCGCAAAGAGGAGCCGGCTGGCTGGCGCGGCGACGGCGGCGAGGCGGTGGAGGGGCCAACGAGAGCTTGTGGGATGCCAGCAGCAGCAACCGTACGGGCAGCATCGTTGGGGCCAAGGGTCTCTAAAGCCGGGCAGACCTGGCCGCAACCAGGCAGTGCAGGCTCCAGGGGCAGCAGTGGCGGCGGCGGCGCCCGGTGCGCCGAGGATGCTTCCACTGTGGTGGACGCGATCGAGGAGGCGGGACCTGAGGAGGAGGAGGTCCTGATTCCCCGCGTGGCGCTGCTGTTCCTGGTGCAGGGTGACGGGTTGCTTGCTAATGAGGCCTTGTGGGCGGCCTTCCTAGCCGGCGCTGACTCGATGCAGCTGCGGCGCCCACCCTCGGCTGCGGCCGTACGGAAGGCCGTACATGTGGACCTGGAGGGCCTGGTGGGCGGTCCGCTAAAGCCGCCGCTGCGCTCCTTCGACGAGATGGCTTACCAGGTACACGATTGCCACACGGAGACGCTGACACAAAACCTGGAGTTCCGCATTCCCCGTCGGGCAAGACACGTAGAGTACACCCCTCCTCAACAGAGGAGCGCTTCGGTGGTTTCCCCGATGAGCAAGCAAGTGTAGCTGCCCCAGTCAGCGTCAGACCCGGCTCCGAGGCATGTAACGAATCACACGTAAGGTATATACAAATGCTTGGAAACAGAGTAACCACACACAGGATGGGCGGTCGAGTTCACGACCCGCGGGCAGCCTCGTCGCGTCACCGCTCGGCGTGCTCCGCGAATTGAGACCACCGCACCGTTACCGCCGCTGCCGATGCCCCCACTTCGCCGGCCCGCCGCTGCTCCTTCGAGCCCCACCCGCTCCCCGGCGATCGTCCCGGCAGGGCTACGCACAGCAGCACATACTGCCGGTC
The DNA here is from genome assembly GCA_003117195.1 of Eudorina sp. 2006-703-Eu-15. Lineage (NCBI taxonomy): Eukaryota > Viridiplantae > Chlorophyta > Chlorophyceae > Chlamydomonadales > Volvocaceae > Eudorina > Eudorina sp. 2006-703-Eu-15. Next base: position 914,764 of record BDSI01000022.1, on the reverse strand, counting down.
GCGCCCGGGGAGGAGCTACCGTCGCCGCCGCCGCCGGCGACGGCGGCCACCGCCGGGCGTCCCGTCGCCAGCTCCCAGCTGCAAAGCCAGCGATTCGCACCTCCCACCGCAGCCGCAGCCACAGGTTGCGGTGCTGCAGCCACCCGGGTCGACTGGAGCGACGCGTCGGCAGCAGCAGCAGCAAGAGGGGGACGAGCACCGGCAACCGGGTTGGACGCGTCGGCGTCGATGGCGCCCGGGGCGGAAGGGAGCACGGCGCCAGCCCAGGCGGCGGTCAGCACCCCCCGACTGCTCGACGCAGCGGCGCGGCTGGACGCACAGCTGACTGCGACCAGCAGGCGCCTGGCGGCGGAGCTCTTCCCGGCGCCGAAATGTCCATCGGCGGGCGGCGGTGCCGGGGGCGCTGCCTCCAAAGCCGCCGACGGGGCGGAGCCGCATCCGGCCGACGACCACCGGGCCGACGTGGCTGCTGCGGCAGGGAGCGCGTCGGCCGTGTACCTCGACTCGGGCGCCTGGGCTGAGGTGGAGGTCCTGCGGATAGTGCGTGCGGAGGCTGCTGAGCTGATCGCCGGCTCGCTGGCCGCCGCCTACGGCGGGGGCGACGGCCGTGCCGGCGACGGCGGAGGCGAGCCCGGCGTCGACGAGATGAGGCGGGCCGATGAGATGGCTCGGAAGGTGGAGGAAGCTGTCCGTCAGAAGCTGGCGCTGCGCCCGGCGGACCGAGCAGCCCAGGCGGGGCACGGCACGGACATGGCGCGGCGCTGGTGGCAGGGCGGGTGGAGCGCCGCCGGCAGGTACCCGGGAGAGACCGACGAGGAAGGACGGCGGCAGTCGAAGCTGTGGGAGGAGTGGGCTTGCGGGCGCTCCGGTGATTTCGCGGTGCTGTCCCGGCAGCCGTCGATCTCAGGGTCCAACAGCTGCGGCGGCGCGGATGGTGGGTCTGAGCGTCGTCGGCGCGTCGGCGGCGGCGGCGGCGGCGGCGGCGAAAGTGACGTTGGCACTGGCGTCGGCGAGGGCATGGAGGACGGCTGCGACGTCACGGTACGAATACCGCACGCGGCGGACCCGGGCGCAGATGGTCACCGCCGCTGCAGCGGCGGCCGACGGCTGACGGCTGTAGCGGCTGGGTGTCGGTGCGAAGACGCGGCGCCGCGTCATCATCCACCTTCCGCGGCAGCGGCCGGTGCTAGCACAGGGTCCAGCCCCACGACTGCGGAGATAGGCCATCACGGTCGCGACGACGACGACGGCGACGACGCTGCACCCGTCGCGACCAACGACGCTGGGTGCAGCAGCACCACCAGCACCACCAGCAGCCGCGATGGCGGTGCCGGCCCGGGGCCTGGAGACGAAACCGGGACGCGAGAAGCGCCTTCCTCGCCCAGGCGAGCATGCCACCAGGCGGCAGACCGGGCCGACCGCGGCGCCATCGGGGCGGGCAGCACCAGCACCCGCACCCGCACCAGCAGCCCTGTCAGTAGTGGCGCCGTCATGCCTCCTGGCGGCGGCTGGCGCCGCTACTTCCGCATCTTCGCGCACCTGTCGGATGCCACCCGCCAGCCGCCGGCCGGCGGCGTGTTGTCCCTGGGGGAGCTGGTGCCCGCAGTCAACACCAGTCGGGGCTACTCGCAGCACGTCTTGATGGAGGTGGGGGGGGCTGTGAGAGGGGCTGTGGGGGTACACCGTATATGCAAGGGGGGTTCCAGCCGCCGACCGCCACCAGCAGCACCGCGCCGAAGCCCGGTCCCCTGCACCCTTGTACCCCCGGGGGCGGTATGTGGTGTCGCGCGGCTCCTTGCCCTCCTCGGGTCCGCCCTGCCCCTTCCCCTCCTCGCCTGGCTCCCGTTTTCCCTCCTTGCCTGGCTGGGTCCGCCCTACCCCTACCCCTACCTCGCCTCGCCTTGCTAACCCGTTCCCCTCCTCGCCTTGCTAACCCGTTCCCCTCCTCGCCTGGATGGGTCCGGTAGGCGGAGCTACGACTGATCGCGGCGGCGCTGCGGGACCCGTGGGTGGTGAAGCTGGTGCTGCTCAGTGAGACGTCCATACCCCTGAGGGTGCGGCGGCGTGGTGGCATGTGCGGCATGTGCGACAGGTTGGGGGTCCCGTCAGCCCGGGGCCTGACACGGCCGCCCCGTCAGCCCTGGCCCCGCCCCAGCTGGGTGCGCGCCGCGCGGGACTCTTGACTGCCAGGAGCTGCGCTGCGTCTGTCGTTAGGCTCTCAGAGCTCGCTCGACTTTGCCGCCACGCAAGGCGCAAGAAGCGGCTTTGAGCTGCGAAAGCGTCAATAAGTGACCTGTATGTTTGATGACCTGTATGTGCGGCGTGTGTGCTTAGCGGGAAACCCGGCCGGAGTGTGTGTGTTAAAAAGAAAACTGAGCCGCGAGAAGTGAAGTCCAGCGCAATAGCCGATGTTGGTGGCCGGCGTGTGTGTGTGTGTTTGTGTGTGTTTGTGTGTGTGTGTGTGTGTGTGTGTTTGGAGAGAAACCCGCCCGACCCAAACCAGGCACCAATACACTCGGCGTGTGTGTGTCCGCCGACCCGGTGCCCCTCCCCCACAGCCCGCGCCCCATGTGTGGTCCCAGCTGGTGTGGGAGCAGCGCAGCCGCCTGGACGCCTGCCGGGGCGTGGAAATGGACATCGCCAGGTGGCGCGGGACGGGGCCCGGCAGGGGTTTGTCCGCTCGCGGGTCCGGACCGCTTGGTGTGCCCTACCAAGCGGCTGTGCAACCCCTGGAGGCATGCTGCGTTTTTGACGTGTCGGGACCAGGTCATCGCACCTGTCGTGGGTGGCAGCGCGAGGCGCAGCCAGGGGCCAGGCGTCGGCGAGGGCTGTAGTGCGGGGCTGCCCACATACCGTACCGCGCCCGGACCGGCCACCTGCCGTACGTACCTGCAGCCTCTTCCCCCCTCGCCAGAGGAGAGGACAGCGGTGTAGCTGTGCCTGCTGTAGCCATAGGGCCCATACGGCACGGTCAGTCCGTCACGACGCTGCCGCTGTCCGCGAGCACGCGTCCCGGCGCGGCTTTGCCTGCAGTTACAAGATCGCACCCCAATCACCGCCCTCTCCCCCCTGCAACCCTTGACTGCTGCATACCGCCTCCCGCGCCTCTCAGGTGGCGCGCCGCCATGGCCACGCCCCACCTCAGCCGGGAGCACTGGCGGAAGAGCTCCCAGGTGCGGCTGGCTGGTGTCCATCTCCATGGGCATATACCGTACACGGGCACAGCGACCCGCAATCCTGCCGCATCCGCATCGCACCGACACACGCAGCCCCGCGCATCCGCACGGCAGCTCGCACAGGCTGTCCACCCCAACTCCGAAATAACTAGCCCCAGGACCCTGCTTTATTCTGAGGCCCTGCTTTATTCTGTTGCTTGCTCTTTTCACGCCAATCCCTCGCGGCCACCGGCCCCTGAACCGCCGCCCTGCCGCCAGTGGTTCGCGCTCACGCGCCAGCACGCGGCGCTGGCCGCCGCGGACCGCCACGTGGTGGAGGCCTTCCACCGCTTCTGCTACTACCGCCGCAGCGCCCTGCCCACCGCCGCCACCGCCACCGCCGCCGGCAGCAGCCTCATCCGTCTCATCCCCGCACCGGCCTCATCCCCCGCACCGGCGCCGCCGCCGGCGCCCCTCCACCGCTGGGCGACGTCTCAGCAGCCCGTCTTAACGGCTGGTGTTCCCCGCAACGGCGGCAGGCGGGAAGGTGGCGGCGGCGGTGGCAGCGATAGCACGCGCGTTCGGGAGGGGGCTGCATCGCAGCCGGTCGGGTGCACTGACTGTCCGCAGACGCAGGTGGCGCCGCAGCGGCACCCGCAGGTTGGACAGCGGGGCCCGCAGGGGGGCGGACACGAGCGCGAGCCCACACCCAGCACCGCCGATGCGGAGGACCCCAGCGGTCCCGGCCCCGAGTCTGGGCGTTGCACTGACGACGACGGCGGCGGCTGCGGTCGCGGAGGCGGCGGCGGTGGTTGCGGCGGGGGTGTCGCAGGAAACGATGATGGCGGGGCCAACACAAGCACCAGGAGGGGGAGCTCCGGGCGCGCGACGGCGGCGAACGCGAGTGTGGCAAGGCGGGCTGCCCGGCGCGACGTCACGGCCGACCCATGGGTCTTGCAGCGCGGGCTGACTCACGGTCTGCACCCGTGCGTCAGCGACGAGCACTACCTGCCCACGCTGCTGGCGTCGTACGGGCTGGAGCACCAGGTACTACGGCACGGGGCACGCGAATGTACCGTGTGTCCTATGGGACAGGTCTGGGCGGGAACCCGGGAGGCATGTCTGCGCGGCGCGCGGCAAGTCGGCCGCCCAGCGCTCAATGCGTCACTGTCGGAGGCGGCGGGCGGGCGAGCAGCGTCATGACTCATGAGGGATCCCCGGGGGCTCGTCCTGCCCTGCCTGCGACAAGCGCCGGCAGGCGTGTGTGTGTGCGCTGGTGTTGCCACGCCTGGCGCACCCGCGCTGTGTGGGGGCATGGTATACGGTACATGTACCGGCCTCGAATATGTGTACGGACACCGGATTCTTGCAGGGGCATCATGACTGGGTCTCACTCACCTTGTCGATGCCGTTCCGTGCTGTGACATGGCCGTACATGGATGTCCGATGAGCTCCCGCCTGAGCCCGCCCCGACACTGCCCCGCGGTATCCCCTCCGTGTGCGTTCCGCAATTTCCACTTGTGCGCGCCAACGCAGACCGACTGCCTTGGTGAGCCCCACTACGCCGACTGGACTGGCGGAGGCGGCTGGCATCCCCGCAGCTTCCTGCCCGCTGACGTCAGACAGATGGCGGCGGACCTGGCCGAACGGGAGGGCCGGAGCGCCACCGCCATTCTGCCGGCCTGGTGGCGGCGCCTCTGGCTCGAGGCGATGGCGGCGGTGAGCGGCCTCCTCTCCGGCCAGGCCTCGTCACCCCCGCCGCTGCCGCCGCAGCCGGACGGACGGCGGCTGCTGGGTCCAGATAGGGCATGCTGGGGCAGCTGCCGTGGAGGCGACCGTGACGGCGGAGCAGCCGCCGCCTCGGGCGGCGGCGTGTCAGATTCCGCCGCGTCACTGTCGCGCGTGTTCTCCGCCCCGCGGGCAGAGCCGCACCCGTTTGGAGCTGCCTCGGCCGCTGGATCAAGTGAAGCCTGTGGTGGTGGAGGTGGTGGATGTGGTGGAGGTGGAGAGCCCGGAGGGCGCCGAGCAGCAGGGGGCCCGCGGAGCTGGCGGAGTGAAGTCGGTCGGGACGCAGCGGCGGGTGCCGCGCGTGAGGCGGCCGCTGAGGGACGCAGGGCGGGTGTGGGCGTCACTGCGCAGCCGCGGGGAGCTCCTCCTGGAGGCCCGGAGGAGGCGGCAGCCGCGGTGACGCAGGGCGAGGGGGAGGCGGAGTCGCTACGGCTGTGGCTGGAGCAGCTGGGCTACGTCCCGCTGGGTGAGGGAACCGCCGCGGCCGTACCCGTACCCGTCGGACCCGTACCTAGGCGGCGGCGGCTGAGGGTGGGTTACAGCCCTTGTCCTTGTAATGGGCATATGAGGACATGACGCATCATGGGGGCGGAGCCGATGGCCCGCCGCTCCAACCGCCTGTGGACGTCCGGGGAGGATGCTGGCTTGGTTTGCCCGCTGCTTGCCGCGCCGGGTTCCTCCTCTCTGTGCGCCCGGGGATGCCGGTGTGCAGCGGGTGCCGCCGCCCCGGGTGCGCCGGTAGCGGTACCCCGGAGGCCCCGGGGGGGGGCGCTCTGCGAGACAGCGCGACCGCAGTGCCGGCATGAGTCGCCGCACCCACCACCCCTGACCCCGCAGCATACAGGTGCCACCTCTTCGGGCGCAAGTTCCCCGTGGTATCGGCCCACGCCACCCTCCGACTGGCCCTGGCCTGCCCGCCCGGGGGACTGGGGCTGGGCTCCTGGTGTGCAGGCGGCGGGGAGGGGACCGCCGCCCCTGCCGCTGGCCTAACACCCCGACGGTGAGCCCGCCGCCATCCCCACCGGTGAAGCCGCTGCCTCTGCCGCAGTGGCCGCTACGACCGCCGCTGCCGCAGCCGCCGTGGCTGCCGCGTCAGCCCCGGACTCGGACCCGGCGATTCACCACACAACGTGCAACCCCCTTTGATCCCCTTTGCATTCCCCAGACTCCTTAGGCACAGGCATGTTACACAACGCAGAGTGCATGGACGCAGACTATGTGAAAGTTGAGTGCCTGGACGCGGTGTGGCGGCAGCTGTGATTGGGGGCGGCGTCGGGCGTATTTGGGGATAGGCTGAGTGGCGCGTATCGCAGGCGTTTGTACGGGTGTGCGGTGGTGGTGGTGGCAGTGGTGAATGAACGGAAGTTACGTAGGGTGGTGGTGGAGATGCGTTTTCGAGCGGGAAGGTGGAGGAGGAGGAAGTCACGGTCGTAAGGCAAAGTAAACAAGTTCAGTACGACACATGGGGCCCCGTGCATGATGACGTAACGGAAATAGGAGCTCGACGAAGCGCTCGATGTCGTGTGTGTTTAGAGACGAGTCGCTCGATGTCGTGGGGGGGAGGGGGCGAGGGCGGAGGTGGGCATGAAGCCGGTACGTGACTGCGCTCCCGCATGAAGGGCGGGTGTGGCGGCCCGCGGCTGGACGGGTGCCGTTGTGAGATGATTACCAGATGAAGGGCACGTCCTTGCAAACCAACAAGCAGCTTCGGTCCCCCGGCGGCGGAACCCCTCTCCTGAGATGGTCCATCACACGCTCCGTACGAACGTGAGCCCTGACGTGAGTGCAGTCCTTGCGGACGTGTCATTCGAACGCACCCACCAAAAGGGCGCTGTCGCTGTCTGACCAGAAATTAGCAAAGCGGAAGTACGCGTCGGCAGCTGCGGGATCCTCCGCACAGCCCGGTCCTTTACCATCGCACCATCACCGTGAGTCAGATACCAACCAACCGATCCCAGCCGATGGGCACTGAGACCTGCGGGAATCTGACATCTGGAGGCCCAGTGACGCAGCAGGTCAAGTCCTGTTTGTATTTGTAAGGAAAACCCGCAGCGGCCTCCCAGTGTTCCTCCATCCCATCCCAGCCGCCGCCCGGCATTCACACCAGCAGGGACGCGTCAGGCCGGTGCGCCCCGGCCTCATCCTGACCCGCCGTCGCCCCCGCCAGCGAAAACGCCTCCCCGTGGTCCGCTCCGCAGCCGCAGCCGTTCGAAGCCCACCCCACGACGTCATCCACCGTCAACAGAAGCCGCAACGGAGGGGGCACCGAGGGCCGCACCACATCCGATTCGCGCTCTCCGTCCGGATGGCGAGCGGCAGCTGCCCCAGGGATGCCGCAGGAGGCCCCTCCGCTGCCCGGATCCGGATCTAGTTCCAGGTCGGGACTACGATGTACGGCACCCATGCCGTAGTTCTCCGGCGCCGCGTGGCCCTTGAGGAACAGCAGGTCCCCGGGGGCGGCCTGGCGGGCCGCCCCGGGCTCCACCGCCTCCACAGCCACACCTCCCGCCCCGTCCCAGAGCCAACGCCGTCGCACATGCCTGCGGCAGCCGCGGCCGTAGCCGTAGCATGGCAAGACATAGCAGCAGTGGCAGCAACATCAGTGCAGCAACAGAGCAGCAGTAGTAGTGCGGCAGCGGTGCAGCAGCGGTGCAGCAGCGGTGCAAGACGCCAACCGTGAAGGGCGGTGAAGGGCGCCACCACTGGTCGCAGCAATAGGGCAGCCCTGTCCAGGAGGGCGGTCGACGGGAAGATCGCCCGAGGGATGCCCGCCGTCGGTCCCACCTAGAGAGCGCTCCGGAGTGCGGACCCTCACCCCCCCTCTCACGAGGGCAGCGCGCTTCTTTCCAGTACTGTACCCACGCCTGCCGCATGCTCAATCCGTGCCTCTGGCCCTGGTACTTCCGACAGCGCACGGGACGCAGCACGGGACGCAGCCCAAGCCTCCACCATCCAGCCCGTGTTTCTGCTGCAGCTCCTCACCACCCGGGTCCTACCACTATAGCGCATCGTCGGCCCCACTGGCCCTGCCCAAGCTGACCCCCAACCCCCTCCCCCTGCTGTATCCTCTCCAGTACGCCATTGCAGCTGGGTTCCCTTAACTTACCCGCCCTACCAGTCCCCTCTTTGTCAATCAAGACAGCGAAATCGTGAGAAGTCACAGAATGTGTAGTAGTTATCCGGTTGGCCGACGTCGCCATTGAAGTGTGACATAACAAGGACATACAGTGTGACATATATATGTCACACTATATGTCCTACTATATACATATATACACATCATACCAGCCCCCTCCCTTCCCCCGCGCAAGCGGCACGCACTTGTTCTCCACATACACCGTGCCGGGTCCGAAGTACGTCACCAGCAGCCGTACACCCACATGGTCCGCATGGAAGCGGGGACAAGGGGTGGCGCCCAGCACCTCCAGCTTGGCGGACACCTCCGAGTAACCTGCGCGGTGACTCGGGGGCCGGGAGAGTGCACGGCGCGAAACAGATTACGGTACGCTGCGCAGCCTGACTGCCCCGGTGGCGGCAGGGAGGGGACTGCCCCGGTGTCGAGTGCGCTGTATCCACTGGCCAGATGGTACACCACAGACACACACGTTTCTCGCTAAACACACACACGCAATGCCGCGGGCGGGCGGGCGGGCTGCATTTTTAAACACACGCGATGCCGCGGCTCAGTTCGCCTCTCGCGGCTCAGCTTTCCAATACACCCACGATGTCCAGCTCTGCCTGCCTGCGAACACACGATGTCCTCGCAGGAGTACAAACGGTGAGCACAGCGCATCATTTTGGGGTCAGGTTCGGACGAGGGGCCCTGGCGCGGCGCGGCAACGTTCGCCTTCGGGTCCAGCAGTCGCACGAGCTCCCGGATGGATCCCGTCACCCCGCCCTCCGCACTCCGCCCCGAGCTCGACTCACCCAGCTGTTCGCCAAACACGCTGATCAGCTCGGAAATGTCGTCCTGGGGCGCGCCAGGGAGGGAGGTAAGGAGTGTGGTTTCGGGCTTTCTTGGCGGTAGTACGGGCTTTGGGCTTCGGGCTTTTTTCCCACGGCTGGGGTTCCGTGGGGATGGGGCATCCCCATCAAAGACTCCACGCCGCGCCTCCCGCGCGGCCGCACTGCACTGCACTGCTTGACGGGTCGTGTGGCCGCCACGGACCCGCCGGTCCCTGACCCTCCCGACTTCATACTGCTGTGCCGAGAACCATTGTCGGAGTGAACAGAAGACTGATTTGCTCCTCCCCCGTCCCTCGCCTCCTCTTCCCCCGCCCGTACCTGCAGCCACTCGCGAACTTCCGGAACCGTCAGCTGCTGCGTCAGGTCCTGGGCAGCAGGCCGTGGCGCCGCCGTCTGGGCCAGGACCTGGTGGGGGCGTCCGCGTGCGTGGCGTGCGGGTAAGAAAACTGAGTCGCGAGAAACGAGAAGTGCAGCTCGACCGTCGTAGTACATGACACGGTACATGTCCATGTGGCGTGCGCTTAGATAAGAGACCCGCCCCACCCGAACCACGCAGGCTTACCGTTCAACCGTGTGTGCCTGTGTTCGTCACGTGCGTGTTAACAGTTTAAGACGCGTGCGCAGCGGTGCGGTTCACGATAAATAGAGGGAGGCAGCAAGGGCCCCATGGAGGCGCGTGGGGACTACTCGAGGTGGCCGATGCGCTCGCCGCACGGCGGCGGTGCTGTCGCTGGGTGTTGCCCACCCCAGGTATGGGCATCAAGTAGCCACACACCGCACTGCGAAATGCGACCGACCCCTCGCGTGCTCGTTCCCGCTGGGTGACGGCGGATTGCCTCACCCGGGCGCGGAAGCCGGGTCCCAGCTCCTCGGCCTGCCGCCTGACGTGTTTCGGGTGGACCGGGGAGCAGCGCTTCAGGTGCACCACGTTGACATCCGGCTGTAAGAGGTCCGCGGGTCTGCCGTTGCTCACGCGCACGCGGTCATGCGTGTACTTGGCTGTCGAAAGGGACGGGGGGAAAACAAGCAGAACGTCATGGACGGCAGATGGAGTTACCCCGCGCAAGCTGAGCGATGACCAAAAGCCACGTGTTCGGGCTTACCTCGCGCCCATTGTTGAAGTTGCGCAAGGCCCATATCGGCCCACCGCGGCTGCTTGTTAGGGCTCGGAGCGACGAAGATGACGCGTCGTCCACCACCCGTCGCACCAATGTCCGCCCGTGGTGTTCAATATGATCGTGGAGTACCGTTCGATGTCATGTCAATACTGCGGTGACACCACGGCGGCTTGGCCTTCAGCAAGTAAATCGGCAAGCGAGCTGCAGGACATTGGAAGGCAGTGCACCTATACGACAGTTTGATCGCAGCTTCATAATTGTTGTGGATTTGCGGATGCCCTCACGCTCAGGAAGCGTCTACAACTTTCAATCAACAGAACCGTTGCGGTTGGTTGACCATAGAATTGTAATTTGTGCCAGGGTGCCACCTTCCATATCAATCATATCGCTTCACTGATGAACCATATACTTGAGGGAACTGTCGAACCTGGTTTCGAGGCAGGAAGGCACCTACTTAAAATATATGGTTCTTTGCACTCACTGGCTTCATGGCGAACAACAGCGCGCTACTTGTGTCACCTACAATGGGGAATCTCCGTCGTGGGGCACTCGTATACCTCTTGTGTCCAAGGTGCACCGCCGCACGGGTCGATGCCCCGCGGGCCAATGTGAGGGGACAAGAGCGGCAACAGCGGCAATGCACAAACTCGGGCATTTGGCAGTGCACTTTGTCGCGGTAAACGGTCTTTGGCTGGCTCCGTCCAGGTCATAATGCACTCAGGTTCACTCAGAATCCTGGTAAATCCCTTTCCAGTCCCTTCCCGAATTCGGAAGCAAAGCTGACACCGCTTTCCCACACATCCTATATCCATAATGAGAGACCGCAGCGTCATTAACGGTCATTACCATTTGGAGTGACTAAGGCGACTACGGGCTGGTCACTTCATTGCGGCTGTGAGGGCACCGTACAGCCTACGCAAATCAGTCAAGTTGCTCAGGAGCAACCCGGTGATAACACGCCATGTGCCATGAAGCCCCATGCGTCTCTTTGTGGGCGCATGTCGTCTTCATTATGAGCGTCCGTGTGTGCCGCATTCCTGCAAGAGCCATTCGCTGCCCTATCGCTGCCGTCCTCTAGCTTCACGCGACAGGACGACGTGCTGCCGTTGCCGCTGACAAGTGGTTGCGTCCGCGGGGGCACGGCAACTCTCGATGAGGCCATCGGGGCGACGTAGGCTTGTAGCAAGAGCAATGACACAATTGTGACAACCATCACGAACCGGTCAAACCATAGGCAGGAAGTTCAAATGCATAACACAGCAGAATCAGAAATCGTTGAGCAGCGCTGAGCCATGCCGAGCTGCCAGGCGTGTCTGGTGCTATGTCCAACAGGGGCGCGATCTGAGGCCGGCCATCCCGTCTCTCAACCTGCCAAACGAATACAGCTTTTAAATCTCCGCAGGGTAATAAATTCTCAAGGGAAAGGGTGCGGAAGGACAGCGACCTTCGTCACTCACCGTACAACCATGTTCAAACTCTCAACCAGGCAAGCTGTAACACTGGATCATAATAATTTCATTCCTCTTCCATACGACAAGAAACACATTTCTGGGTTCTAACGAACTTTGATTTGAGCCTAAATTCCCGGTAATGGGAAAGGGTTGAATGGCGGGAGTCTAATCGCCAATTCGCGACTCAAGTGGTCTAGCATACATGGGAATATGTTCCGGTCCATAGATACCATAGACAAGTACCACCACGCCTGTTGTTAGGGTGTCGGAGCGTCCGTTTCGGTTAAGGGAACTTAAGGCATGCCTGCAGTATGGCTGCAACAATCAGCGCAGTACTGCGGGAGATACAGGGGATGCTGCGGTTTCTTCAATCAACTGGGCAGGAACCATCGCCGCTCTCAAGACTCCACCCTAGGACCAGTACCCTCACTTGTGAAGCCTCTGCCGCAGCGCTATCGGCCGCCGTCGGTGGATCTTCCGGAATGCGCGCTTGCTGCGGGGTTGGAGGCAGTCCGTCGTCTGCTAGAACAAGCGCGCCAAGCTGTCCCTGCAATGCTCGCCGCGTTAGCCTCGCAAAGGAAGGAGGACGATGACGCCGTAAGCCGTGAAGCTGCTGCCGCGACACGGGCTCTATTAACTGTGACCGCAGCTGTGATGACGACGCGCGAACAGGATCTCATCATTGAGGCGGCTGAAGCGCAGGTCCTGCTGATTCAGATCGCATGCACCTTGTCACGGTGGCAACAGCGACAAGCGCTGGCAAGCGCGGCGACATCGCGGCAGGCGGCGGCATCAGGCGACCTGGGCGCCATCGCGCCTGCCGCCGTGCGCGCCAAGGAGCACGTGGCGATGGCCATGTGGGCCGCCTGCCTGGGCGGCCCGCCGGCGCTGCAGGAGCTCAGCGGAGGCCTGGACGCTGCGAACCGCGCTGCTGACGGCGTCTTGCAGCTGCTCTCGGGGGCGGCTGCTTCTGCAACCGGCGCGGGTGGTGTGGCGGATCCGCCGAAGAACGGAGCTGGGTTGAAGCCGGTTGGGCGCTGCCAGGAGATTCAGCGGCGGGAGGAGGCCACTGGCGCGGCAGCCGTCGACGGCACAGCGGCCCATGACGTCAAGCTTGTCCTCCCCGTCGGGAAGTCGCCGGTTCGCACCCAGTTCCCCTCCCAGTCGGCCGCAAGCAGGGGAGGCAGCGCCGCAGAGGGCAACGCGTGCCACCCACGTGACCCTCGGACAGGTCCGGACCAGCGGCAGCCCATCACCAGTGCTGCGCCGCAGCCAGCGCCACCGGCGCCTCTTCCTGCGACCCGCGGCACCACCCGGTCATCACCGCCCGGTCCTGAGGCCGCGGCCGCTTGTAACCCGTCAGCTCGTGCCGCCACCCCAGAGGAGGAGGAGCAAGAGGAGGCGCCGGTTTTGGAGCGCGAGGGCGGCGCCTCCGCAGTCACAGCTTGTGCTCCCTTGCGGTGTCCGGGTGGGATTTTGGAGGCCATGGTTTCACCCTCGGCCAGCACGGCCGCCGAGGCTCTGCCATCAGCCACAGCGGCGGCGCCGCCGCCGCCACAAGCCCTACCCGCCGTCAGCGGATCGAGGCAAGTCGCGTCCTTCTGTCAAGGGCGGGGCCAAACGACCACCGCCGCGCCTCAACTCACCGGGAGCATCGGCGGCAGCCGAAGGGGCCAGCCGGCTGGCGGGGCAGACGCCGTCCCCGGGGCCAGGGAGGCTCCCCCCCGGCTTGCAGAGCGACCCGCGGCCCATAGAGACATCCTAGGGTCCGCGATGCGGCGGCTGGTGCAGGCGGCCGATCAGACCTGCAAGGACGGGCAGCCATCCGAGGAAAGCCTGCACATCGCATCACACGCGCTCAACAAGATCGCAATGCACGTGTATAGGGCCGGCAGCGCACCCGACCGGAATGGACCCGTCCCGTTGCAGGCTGACTTCACCATCGTGTGGGACTATCGCCCGACCCGATGCGCGATACTGCAGCTGCTGTCGTACACACTACGACACGTGCTTGCCCTGCTGGCCTCGGAGGCGCCCGAGCTGGTGCCCTGCCCGGCGACGCTTCGGCCGGTTTGTGGGTCGCTGTGCGGTATGGTGGCTCACGTGGTCCGCACGGGGCCCCTCCCCTCGCCGTGGGCGCCGACGTTGCAACAGCTGTGCCGCACCGACACGGTCCACGGCCTCGTGAGGACGTTGGCGGCGGTGGGGGCAAGAGCATCAGCCCGGTTGCGGCAGAGATCGGTGGGTCCTGAGGTGGGTCCCTTCGAGCGATCTGCGGGCAACGGCATGGGGGCCTGCGGCGGCGGCGTCGGAAGGGTTGGTCGAAGCCGCGGAGCCGGTCGCGCGGGCTGCGGACGTGACGGCTGCGCGGGCGCTCAACAGCTGGGGGATCAGATTCGGGGGCGAGCTTCGCCGCTTGTCACGTGACATGTGCGCCCTGCTTAGCAACCTCTTGCAGCGCGTCGCCGCCATCCCCACCACATCCTCCTCCGCGGCGCCCGGAATGCGGGAGCCACAGTGTGACTTTCAGGGCGCGTTCCTTCGCAGCCAGGCGATGGAGCACATGGTCCGTACGTTCGTACTTTTACGGCCTGATGGAGCGGCCCGGCGCGACCCGCGGGACGCTGAGGAGTCTTCGGATTACGACATCGTCCTCTTGCTCCACCTGGTGAACCACTTGCTGGAGTGCAGCTTGGCGGGGCTCCGGCCGCAGGCGGTGCTGGCGGACGTGCTGCTGTCGGGGCCCTGCGTGCAGTACTTTCTGCTGCTGCACGCCGTGTCGCAGCTGTGCGCGGCCGACGGGGGCCCCGACTACGGGCTGCCGCAGGGCGCGCGGCTGCAGCCCGTGGCCGCTGGCGCGGACGGCAGCATTCAGAACGCCACAGCAGCCGACTGCGGCCGCGGCCGAGCTGGGCGGTACCGGTACTCGCGCCACGCAGCGCTACCTCGTGGTCGGAGTGGCGGCCGCGTCGTTCTCATGGTGGGCCACCCACCGGGCTCGGCCCTGTTCTGACCGGGCGTTACGGGCGGTGTGCGAGCGGGCGGCGGCAGCTGCCCTCGCCGTCGCCGCCGCCGCCGCCACCACCACCCGCACATCGTCGCCGGGTCCTGCACCCGCCCGGACAGCCGCGGGCGCGCGCAGCGGCGGCAGCGATGCGGCGGCGGGCACGGAGCGCCTCGCGGCGGATGGCGCGGTGTTCCTGGCCCTGGCCTCCCTACAGTGCGCGGTGGCGCTCGTGCTCAACGGCGCCGCCGGCAGCCTCCGCCGCCTGTGGGCGCCGGTCGTACAGGCCGCTGACGCCGCCGCACTGATCAGGCCAGCAAGGCCAGTATTGTCGGCGCCGATCCGGCCTTTGCGGCTTCTGGTGATGCTGCCGTTGCCGCCCCGTCAGGCTAACGCATCAGGTGCGACATGTGCATGTGTGTTACTTAAGCAGGCAGAACAGGTGCGTGTGTGTGACATGCGTGTGTGTGTGTGTGTTATGTAAGCAGGCAGAACAGGAGTGCGTGACATGCGAGGGGCCGAGTGGCGCCCAATAGTTTGCCCGTATGCGTACATAATACACCCATTGCCCGACCCATATAATAAATAAAAGGCTGCGGTGTCGGAAGAACGCTGTGTGTGTAGGTGTGTAGGTGTCTAGCGAGGAAGGAAAGCCCGCGCAAACAGCAATTCATGGGGCAAGCGAACTGGGGCAAGCGAGCTGGGGGCCCTGCTCCCTTGCCACTGAACCAACACCACTGGGGGCCTTGTACTCTGACCCCCAAGCTGCTCGCCCTCCTCTCCCCCCACTCTGTCCGCACACCCGCCGGGATGTGCGCGTCGCGACACCGCCCCCTCGCCCCGCCCAGGCGCGGGCCCCGGCCCCGATCTCTCCGCGGTCCTGGCGGCCGGCTACACGGCCTCCCTGGAGCTGGCCATCCGCAGCGGGATGGGCCGCGCCACAGCCACCGGCGCCACGGGTGCGCTGCTCGAGGACCTCACCTCCCTGTCGCGACTGCTGCAGCGGGTTCCGGAGCTGGTCAACCTGCTGGCGCATGAGGCGCTGCCCGCCGCAGCTTCGCTGATGTCGTCCATCGTCAAGGCGCTGGGCGGGTCGTTCATGCTGGCCATGGAGGGTGCTGACATGGCCCCGCAGGACGAGCAGACCCGCAGCGAGGTGGGGGCGGCGTTGCTCGAAGCATTCGGCCGTGTGATGGACGTGGCGGCCGGCCTGATCGCCGGGTGCGTGGTCCAGCCCACGCAGGCCACGGGGCCAGGCGAAGCGCGGGGGGATGCGGTCGGCGGCGAAGCGGCAGCTGAGCCTCCGGGTGCTGGGGCTGGTTCGCCAGCCGCGGACGGGTCCGTTGGGCTGCCCGGGGGGCGCTGCGGCACCGACAGCGGCGACGCCAAGGCCAGGCGGAAGGAGGCGGGCGATGGACGTGGCAGTGGCGGCAGGCACGTGACGCCTGCTGGCACCTGCTGCGACGGGGGGAAGGTCGCGGGCTCCAGTTCGAACAGCGCTACGGCAGGCAGCGCCGCGGCAGGCAGCGTCGCGGCAGGCAACGGATCTACGACAGGCAGCGCTACGGCAGGCAGCGCTACAGCAGGCAGCACCACGGCAGGCAGCACCACGGCAGGCAGCGCTACGGCAGGAAGCGGCGCTTCGACAGGCAGCAGCAATAGCATCAGCAGCAGTGGCGGCGGTGGCAGTAGCGCGAGCGGTGTCCCTGCGGACGGCGCCCCCCAGCTTCCTCTATGGACACTGCTCCTGCTGACTCGCTGGCTGCCCCAGCTGCAAAAGCTCCTGCAACACTGCGGCGTGGATCTCGCTAACTGTGGCGCGGTTGGTGCTGCGGTTGTGGTCAACGTCTACGCCTCCGCCCTGCATTAGAGCAGTCTTGCGGTTAAAGCCTACCAACTCTGCCGGGAGGCCGCGCTGATGCGGCGGCAGCCCACGCCGACTGGCTCGGAGCGCGGCGGCGGCCGCGGTCGCAGTAATGGCCGCAGTTGCGGTGACGGTGACGGAGGGTCCCCGGCGGCGACCGCTGCTGGCGCGGGCGGCGACGCGGATGCCTGGGAGGAGCTGGTGGTGGGGGTGTTGGACATGCCGGGGTTGGTGTTGAAGGCAGCGAGCGTGCTGGAGATTGCCCACCACAATGCGCAGCAGATGGCCGCCATGTCCGCGATCGATGTGCTGGCGAGATCGCTCGCTGACGCGATGATGCACCTTCTAGTGGCGTTCCCCCGCCAGGGTCAACTACTGTTGCAGATAGCGGTCTCGCCACGGGGGTCCGTCATGGACGTGCTCGTGCGGGTTGCGCACGCCGTCGAAGCTGGCGCGGTGAAGGTCTGCATCCAGAACTTGTTGAGGCTCGCTTCGGACCCTGGAGGAGGGCCGCGACCCGGCCCCGGCGGATGTCTTGAGGCTGCGCGGCGGCGGGAACACGGCACTGGCGGTGGCCGCAGCGCTGCTGCCGCCGCCCCGCGTCGCGGAGGAGGCGCACGGGCAGCTGTCGCAGCGGTGCGGCTACACGATGTGCGCCAATCAGGAGGGCGACAGCGAGGGGGCGCTGCCGCTGCCGATTGCCGGGAAGGGCGACGTGCGGTACTGCTGCGAGCACTGCAAGCTGCAGCACTGGCAGCTCGGCAAACAGATGCAGAGAAGTTGCCGGCTTTGGAGGCAAGGCGCATTTGCGGCGGGCTTGGTTGGCAGGGTGGAAGGTGTGCAGGGCAGGACGGTCCGCTAAGGGGCCGCGAGGTGCAGCAGGAGGCACAGCGGGTTCCACATAAACGGACATGGATATCAACATGGATGGTGCCAGGCGCTTGATCCTTTGCGCCTCCGAGTTCGCTGGGAGAGGGCTGCACGAAAGCCACGCGCTGCAGCACCGATCCAGAGGTTGCGTTGCGAACGCATCAAGGGGTTTCCGTGCGGCGGCAAGGGGCCCGGTCACGGACGCTCCAGAGGAATCATCGTCGGTTGGGTCGGGGTGGGTGCAAGGGGGGTGGAGGTGGGGAAGGGCGTCTTGGCAAACCCATGGGCCTGGCCGCGACGTGTGTGACACGCTTCACGAGGTATCGAGATAGTGGCGTAGGGCAGCCAGCGCGGCGGGCATGGACGGGGGACCTCTCGACACTTTTAGGTGGCACCTGCACTGCACCTGACGGTCCTCGGTAGCCCTGGAGACCCAGGCCCAGGGGGGTGCCACCTGGCACACCGCGAATGAGGAATCCTCGGGACCGACTGTCATGTGTGGCGGGGTCAGGGTCGGGGCCAGGGTCGGGGTCAGGGTCAAGGTCGGGGTCAGGGTCAGGGTCGGGGCCAGGGCAAGGGTCGGGGCCAGGGCCAGGGCGCTGGACGTCGCAGGCCGATTGTTAGACTGCGTTTCGCGCCACGGACCGGGGCCGGGCTGGGTAGTTCCGGGGGCCGCCCAACGCGCGCAAGGCAGCCGGCGAGTCGGTGCTGCCGCCCGCGGGTCCCTCATTTCGGTGCGCACAGCTCGACTCGATGGCTGGCTGGGCTGCTTCAAACGGCCATCCGGGGCGCCGCAGACTTGGCGCTCTCGGTTGCGAGCCAGGCACCCAGCGGGCGGCAGTGGTGGGCTGGGGCCGATTGGACCAGTTGGGCGAGTTGCAATGACAGAGGGTCAAATTGAAAATGAGAAAGAAACCAGAAACGAACCCGGGCAGGAGGCGTGCGTCCATTGCAGCGGGCGGCTTGCAGGGGACGTTTTTTCACTTCCCGTCCACCGCCTGGAGAGCGACGGGAATTCCCGTCGCCGCAGGCTGCTTGCCTGCATGCCGGAGCAAGGCCGGGCCTTACTTTCGGCTGAACCCTGATGACCTGTCCGCAGTGAGGGCGGCCCGCAGTGAGGTGTGCTGCGCCGATTGACAGTAGAAAGTGTCGAAAAACGGGACGATTGGTGTGTTGTTCGGGGTTCGGACTGGGGTGCAGCAGGGCTCAGGCCCCCTGGGCCTGAGGAGGCTCTGGTTTGTCTTCTACTCCGATCCGGGCGATGCCCGAAACGGCGCGATGCCCAAAACGGCGCGGTGCCCGAAACGGCGCGATGCCCGAAACGGCGCGGTGCCCGAAACGGCGCGGTGCCCGAAACGGAGCGATGCCCGAAAGGGAGCGATGCCCGAAACGGCGCGGTGCCCGAAAGGGAGCGATGCCCGAAAGGGAGCGATGCCCGAAAGGGAGCGATGCCCGAAAGGGAGCGATGCCCGAAACGGCGCGGTGCCCGAAACGGAGCGATGCCCGAAAGGGAGCGATGCCCGAAACGGCGCCGAAAGGGAGGCGATGCCCGAAAGGGAGGCGATGCCCGAAAGGGAGCGATGCCCGAAACGGCGGGTGCGGGGGCGGTGCCCGAAAGGGAGCGATGCCGAAAGGGAGCGATGCCCGAAACGGCGCGGTGCCCGAAAGGGAGCGATGCCCGAAAGGGAGCGATGCCCGAAACGGCGCGGTGCCCGAAAGGGAGCGATGCCCGAAAGGGAGCGATGCCCGAAACGGCGCGGTGCCCGAAAGGGAGCGATGCCCGAAACGGAGCGATGCCCGAAAGGGAGCGATGCCCGAAACGGCGCGGTGCCCGAAAGGGAGCGATGCCCGAAAGGGAGCGATGCCCGAAAGGGAGCGATGCCCGAAAGGGAGCGATGCCCGAAAGGGAGCGATGCCGAAACGGCGCGGTGCCCGAAAGGGAGCGATGCCCGAAACGGCGGCGGTGCCCGAAAGGAGCGATGCCCGAAACGGCGGCGGTGCCCGAAAGGGAGCGATGCCCGAAAGGGAGTGATGCCCGAAAGGGAGCGATGCCCGAAAGGGAGCGATGCCCGAAACGGAGCGATGCCCGAAAGGGAGCGATGCCCGAAACGGCGCGGTGCCCGAAAGGGAGCGATGCCCGAAAGGGAGCGATGCCCGAAACGGCGCGGTGCCCGAAAGGGAGCGATGCCCGAAACGGCGCGGTGCCCGAAAGGGAGCGATGCCCGAAACGGCGCGGTGCCCGAAAGGGAGCGATGCCCGAAAGGGAGCGATGCCCGAAAGGGAGCGATGCCCGAAAGGGAGCGATGCCCGAAACGGCGCGGTGCCCGAAACGGAGCGATGCCCGAAACGGCGCGATGCCCGAAACGGCGCGGTGCCCGAAACGGCGCGGTGCCCGAAACGGAGCGATGCCCGAAAGGGGCGTGCCCGAAACGGCGCGGTGCCGAAACGGCGCGGTGGCCGAAACGGAGCGATGCCCGAAAGGGAGCGATGCCCGAAACGGCGAGCGTGCCCGAAACGGCGCGGTGCCCGAAACGGAGCGATGCCCGAAAGGGAGCGATGCCCGAAACGGCGCGGTGCCCGAAAGGGAGCGATGCCCGAAACGGGTGCGCCGAAAGGGAGCGATCGCCGCGAAAGGGAGCGATGCCCGAAACGGCGCGGTGCCCGAAAGCGATGCCCGAAAGGGAGCGATGCCCGAAAGGGAGGCGATGCCCGAAAGGGAGCGATGCGAAAGGAAAGGGAGCGATGCCCGAAGGGAGCGATGCCCGAAACGGCGCGGTGCCCGAAAGGGAGGCGATGCCCGAAACGGAGCGATGCCCGAAACGATGCCCGAAACGGCGCGGTGCCCGAAAGGGAGCGATGCGCCGAAACGGCGCGGTGCCCGTGCCCGAAACGGAGCGATGCCCGAAAGGGAGCGATGCCGAAACGGCGCGGTGCCCGAAAGGAGCGATGCCCGAAAGGGAGCGATGCCCGAAAGGGAGCGATGCCCGCGATGCCCGAAACGCGCGCCCGAAACGGGGTGCCCGAAAGGTGTGCCGAAAGGGCGATGCCCGAAAGGGAGCGATGCCCGAAACGGCGCGGTGCCCGAAAGGGAGCGATGCCGCGAAACGGCGCGGTGCCCGAAAGGGAGCGATGCCCGAAACGGGCAAAGCGATGCCGAAAGGGAGCGATGCCCGAAACGGCGCCCGAAAGTGCCCCGAAAGCGATGCCCGAAACGGCGCGGTGCCCGAAAGGGAGCGATGGCCCGAAACGATGCCGAAACGGCGCGGTGCCCGAAAGGGAGCGATGCCCGAAACGATGCCCGAAACGGTGCCCGAAAGGGAGGATGCCCGAAAAGGGAGCGATGCCCGAAACGGCGCGTGAAAGGAGCGATGCCGCGAAAGGGAGCGATGCCCGAAAGGGAGGCGATGCCGAAATGCCGAAAGGGAGCGATGCCCGAAAGGGAGCGATGCCCGAAACGGTGCCCGATGCCCGAAACGGCGCGGTGCCCGAAAGGGAGCGATGCCCGAAACGGGCGCGGTGCCCGAAAGGAGCGATGCCGAAACGGCGCGGTGCCCGCGATGCCCGAAAGGGAGCGATGCCGAAACGGCGCGCGGTGCCCGAAAGGGAGCGATGCCCGAAACGGAGCGATGCCCGAAAGGGAGCGATGCCCGAAACGGCGCGGTGCCCGAAGGGAGGCGATGCCCGAAAGGGAGCGATGCCCGAAAGGGAGCGATGCCCGAAAGGGAGCGATGCCCGAAACGGCGCGGTGCCCGAAACGGAGCGATGCCGAAACGGCGCGATGCCCGCTGCCGAAACGGCGCGGTGCCCGAAACGGAGCGATGCCCGAAAGGGAGCGATGCCCGAAACGGCGCGGTGCCCGAAACGGCGCGGTGCCCGAAACGGCGATGCCCGAAACGGATGCCCGAAAGGAAACGGATGCCCCGAAAGGAGCGATGCCCGATGCGCCGCCCGCGATGCCCGATGCCCGAAACGGAGCGATGCCCGAACGATGCCTGCCCGAAAGGGAGCGATGCCCGAAAGCGATGCCGAAACGGCGCGGTGCCCGAAATGGAGCGATGCCCGAAACGGGCGATTGCCCGAAATGCCCGAATGCCCGATGCCCGATTGCCCGAAACGATGCCCGAAAGGGAGCGATGCCCGATGCCCGAAAGGGAGCGATGCCGAAAGGAGCGATGCCCGAAACGGCGATGCCGAAAGGGAGCGATGCCCGAAAGGGAGCGATGCCCGAAAGGGAGCGATGCCCGAAAGGGAGCGATGCCCGAAACGGCGCGGTGCCGAAACGGAGCGATGCCCGAAAGGGAGCGATGCCCGAAACGGCGCGGTGCCGAAAGGGAGCGAGCCGAAGGGAGCGATGCCCGAAACGGGCGATGCCCGAAAGGGAGCGATGCCCCCCGCGAAAGGAAGCGATGCCGAAAGGAGCGATGCCCGAAACGGCGCCGGTGCCCGAAAGGGAGCGATGCCCGAAACGGCGTGCCAAGCGATGCCCGAAACGGGCGATGCCGAAAGGAGCGATGCCCGAAACGGCGCCGCGTGCCCGAAAGGAGCGATGCCCGAAAGCGAGCGATGCCCCGAAAGGGCGATGCCCGAAAGGAGCGATGCCCGAAACGGAGCGATGCCCGAAACGGGCGGTGCCCGAAGGGCGGATGCCGAAACGCCGGTGCCCGAAAGGAGCGATGCCCGAAAGGGAGCGATGCCCGAAACGGCGCGGTGCCCGAAAGGGAGCGATGCCCGAAACGGCGCGGGTGCCCGAAAGGCGAGGACGGGGGCGAAAAGCGTTGCCCGAACGGACGGCCGAAAGGGAGCGTGCCCGAAACGGGGTGGAGCGGTGCCCGAACGTGCGCGGACCGGGTGTCGGGCGATGCGATGTTACCGCCGCTGAGCGTTGGGGGCCATCGTGTTGTGAAGTTGTTGGATTGATTCACCACCTACCTGCGTGCCTACCTACCGCGTGTATCGTTCGCGCGCCATCATCAGAGGTCTGCCGGATGTGCAATCGGCTGTACCGCATGTGGCAGCGACCCCAGGGTGCGGGCGAGTGGGACGCCGGGCGTTGCCGCTGTGCTCATGCTGGGTACGTCAGGAATGCACGCCATCCTCCCTATTTCAAGAGGATATGTCACTACAGAATCTGCGAGCGTGCCGTGGTGCCGGGGCCAAACGGCAGATTTCTTTCTCTTACATGTACGTTCTCGCCGTACCGCGCTGCAAAAGCACAAGAGTGGTATGAGGATGGATATCCTGGCACGCTACGCCCTTCAGAGGCTGTACTGCTGCTCCTGCAATGATGGCTTCCTCGCGGGAAATGAGACGCCGGGCTGAGGTGCCGTTACACCAGAGGCGCCCGCTCACCGACGCGTTCCGCCGCTTCAAGCAGTTGGCGCAGCAGGAAAACCGGGTATTGAATCGACAACCGAGCAGTCCGTATGCGATCAATTTGCCGAGCTTTTGAATAATCATAATATCTATGCTGCCGATGCCATCGAAAAACCTGTGGCAATCGATGGCCCCAGTCAGAATGCTGCTTGCTTTTAGCTTCTTTGTCTGGGCGAATGCACAACAGCATTCCTCATGCCCTGAACCTCATCGACAGCGCCTCCTCGAGTACAAAGCTTTCCACAAAGCTAACAAGCATTCTCCTGATGCGAAGTATCTCACTCATTCTTGCCTTGACGCTTATGAGAACACAGGTGGGAATAAATCTTTAATAGTCGACTCAATGTTTAAATAGTCGACTATTAAGTAGTCGACTCAATGTTAAAAAACGTCATATATTAGCATTCTTGTGAGAATTGCTGGACATAACGCGCTCCTCGCGCAGTTGACCGCATACGGAATAGCCGTAACCGTAACGGCCGAATCACGAAGCCCGAGTGACGGACGCGCGCACTCTTTTTGTGACAGGCACCGTGCTCTCGTCGCGCGCTGTGTGTGCTTGTGGCCGGCGGTACGACCCCCGATTGCCAACTGTGCCCTCCACCCCACACTGCGCGCACCTATCCCACCATCTGCCCCAGCAGCCCTCCAGCAACCACCTCCCCATGCCCCCAACAGACTGCCATACGAGCTCGGCCAGCCTCAACGCCACATCTCTCGGCTCTGACCTCGACGCCTCGTCTTGTACCCGATACATCCCATGGGCGTACCCGCCGTCCAGACGACACACGTTGTAAAAAACAGCCGCTCCCGACGTTTCGGGCGCGGGAGATGTCCTTTTCGCCCTCTCCCCCATCTGGGAGACATCTCACTGAACACACACGCGCATACTGTTACTATTGATTAACTATGTTACAGCGGACACTCTGTGAGGCGGGCTGCGGGCCGCTACAGACGCACACCTTGATCGACATGCGCGCCCGCAAGTACGCTTTGGCCGCAGTGCTTCCGACGGCGGCAAGGCGGCACTGACCCACCGCACCTCACTACGTCGTCGCCGACCGCCCTCGCGGGAAGGAAAGCGCCGCCCCCCGCCGCAAACACCCTACGATGCTGGAGGCTCTTGAGAGGCACTTCGAGGCACTGGACACAACCGCCACTGATGAGCTGTCGGCAAGGACCCGCTCGGCTGCACTTTACACGCGGGCCTCTTCCTTCACGGTAACTGGGACTCGGGGCCGGACCGCGGCTCCTCGTACTGGTATCATACACGTACACCCCTGTACACCAGGTGGCAGGGATCTTCTTGTACGGAAAGGCCCGCCGCCAAGGTTCACGGCCCGCCGCCATCACGTCTGGCGTCCCTGGGTACGAAGTCGCGTCTTCCCACCGCACCGCACCGCGAACGTGCCGTCAGCGGGCCGTTCCGCGCTCGGCACCCGCTAGAAACCCCCCATGCACCCGCACCCAGATCACCTACACCCCCGGCGAGGCGGCCGCGGTGGCACGTCGCGCGCGGCGACACACGTAGAGAACGACCAGTACAAGCAAAACAATGAGGATGTCATGAATATACCATCACAAACAAGATCTACAAACAATGCTGCACACGGGGGGGGAGACTCGAGGCCTTCCCCAACACTCAAGCAACTGAGCCGGGACATGGCAGTGGCTGGGACCCAACACAGAGCGGGCAGGACCAGGCTGGGCCAGCATACCAGCATGGACTGGGCCCGGACTGCCGGCGCCCCGGTTCACTGCCGGGTACACTGACGGGCGGGACTGCAGCAGCACAATCGTTGCGTTCACATCTCTCTTTTCTCTCACAAGTTGAACAAACGGATCGGGGGAGCACTAGGGTTGAAGGCGTCGACAGAGGTCGCGACAGACACGCATACAGACAGACAGACGTGCAAACAGACAGACAGGCGACCCTCTCGCAAGCCAGCAAGAATGGACTTGCGCGGCCTTGCGCGGGCTCGCCGGGTGGGGGCCCACGGTTCACACAACAACAGCCAAATAAATCGCCGCCCATTGTAACGCCGCCTCCATACAAGCGACGCCGATGACCCGCGGGATCCACTGTAACACATTACGTCTTCCCTCTTCACCCGCGCAACGTATGTACATCATTGGAACTACAACAACATCCAAGACAACAAGAGTAATTGTCCCACAGCACAGCTGCTCGTGCGCGTCTGGGAGTGTATGAATACCTGTAGTGTTGGGCTGACCCAGCCGCGGCGCCACCACCTACCACCGCAACGACAACGACAACGACAACAACGGCAAACGACCTAATCCAGTCTCAGAACGTAGCAACCCATCCTCGAGATCAACCGCCCAACGCCCGGCGGCGCTGCGCTAACGTCCTCCGCGGGAACTGCGCTGCCCTTGCGGCCCGCAAACCACGCGAGTCCCCTACACCGCCCATCGTACAACGATATTGTACAACGACACATGGCCTGGTACAGCGGCCCTGTGTACGACATTCGGCGGCAGTCAACCGGCGCAGCCCCCCACGCCCAGTCCACCGAGTACAACGACGGCAAAACCCTAGGTCAAAGTGACAACAGCAGTTGTCAGCAAATACTCAGCAAATACTCAGAATTCTCTTCTCTCCGAGTCGAAATCTGCGCCCGGCGGCCGCAGCAACATGCACGCCCCCAATCGGCCTTACTCTCCTCGCGCCGAAACCGCAGCGGAGCGCGCCCCCACCGCACAGCCCTCCGCCTCCCCGCCCTCCCGCCCCGCCGATCCGGCCGCCGATCCACCGGCCCGGCCGCCGCCGCCGCCGTTATCTCCGCCGGCGGCGGCGGCCGCGCCGCCGCCCCCGGCAGCGGCGCCCTCCACCAGGTACACCTCGCAGTGCGCAAGCTTCGCGAAGTAGGTGGCCACCCGCCGCGCCAGCGGTCCGTAGGCGGTACTGGGCAGCTGCAGCAGCACCGCCTCACGACTCAGCTCCGCCACCCGCACCCGCGACCAAGCGGCCGCCTCGCAGGACAGCTCCCGACCCAGCTCCATGGTCAGCAACTTGGACCAGGCGCTCCGAAGGACGGGCGACCCGCCGGGGGCCTCCGGCTTGGATCCCTCGCGGTCCGCCGCCTCGTCGGAGACCGGCGCGGCGCCGCCGCGGGGCCCTCGGCTGCCGCCGCGGACGCGGGCGCGGGCGGCCCGCGCGCCGGCCTCCGCCGATTCGGGCGGCGCGCCCTGCCCCTGCCCCAGCCCCAACGCGGCGCCGCTGCAGCCCAAAACGTAGATGGGCCGAAGGCGCTTGCCGAACTCCAGCGTCGTGATCTGCGTGCCGTACGCGGATGCAGATCCGGATCCGGAGCTGAAGCCGGATCCAAATTCGGGCCCGGCGCCAGGGGAGGGTCCGTGGCGTACGGTGACGGTGCGGTTTCGGACCACCCGCAACAGACCTAGCAGCTGCGGGCATGGGATTGGGATTGGGGTCGGAATTGGGTGTTGGAGCGCAATCGGGTTGGATTGAAACTGGTTGGGTCGAGTAACAGTTCGTTGATTTGGGTTGGAGCGTGGTCGCTTTGGGTTGGGTCACTTGGGGTCCATGGGCGGGAGGGGGTCTGACGCCGTCCTTGGGGTGGAGAGGAACTGCACCCAACGCCGCAAGACGGCATCAAACTGCCACGTGCCCAGTCTGGGTTACGGTTCGGTTGTGCCCATTTCAATTCGCTCCGGTGGAGCGGAGGTTCGGCCGGTAGCCTGGTTGGTTATTTGGATGGTTATTTGGTTGATGTGATTGGTTGCTTGATTGGTTGTTTGATTGGTAGGTTGATTGGTTGGTTGATTATTGGGTGGGCGCGCAGACGATGCAAGTCCGTTCGAGGGCCTCGCAGCCTCGCACTGTGCTCCGTGGACACTGTTGTTTGTTCACACGGGTGGAGGCCCAGCCCTGCCGCGCACGACCTTGCCCACGTCCTCGTAGAGGGCCACGTAGGGGTTGCCCTTGGCCGTCTTGACCTCCACCACCGCCTACACACAGAGGCCAGGGAGGGACGACGCGGGGTGAGGGCTGGGCACCCTCCACCCAGGGTCCGCGGCCGCACCCAACTAAACTCGCCGTTCAAGACCAGTCCTCCGGGGTGCACTCATCAACGGTATGCCCCTCCCGCAGCAAAGGTGTGCTTGGACCGTTTACCCGATCATGCGTAGCTGCCGAGGCCAGAGTCAGGCCCTGCGACGTGTGTGTGACGCGTGACATACAGGAATGGCCCCCGCCCCCGCCCCCGCCCCCGCCCCCCCGCCCCCCGCCCCGCGGCGCGCCTGCACCACCCCCTCGGGGTCCACCAGCAGCAGGTCCGCCTCCCCCTTGAGCCGCTTGCGGTTCACGAAGGACTCCCCATCCACCGCCACGATGGTGGCCCCGCAGATCAGCCGCCAACCCGCGGGCAGCTGCCCCTCCATCAGGGAGGCCACCTGGGGGGGTTACGGGGTAGGGGCAAGGGGGGTCCGGCGAGTGCGTGGGTTAGGCTGCTGCGGGTGTGTCGAGTGAGCAACTCCTGGGTGTGTATGAAGGGACTCTGTGTGCAGGTATGTGTGACCCAGCCCAGCCCAGCCCACCCTCCCAATCCCTATTCGAGCCCTCCCCCCTGCCCCCTCGGCCCCCTACCTGCAGCTCCATGTGGCTTCCATTCCGTCGGATGTCCACCAGCGGCGCCGGCTCGCCCATCCGCATGACCTGCTCCAGGATCGGGCGGAGCACTGCAAAGGCACTCCCGCCGCCTCCGTCGCCGCCTCCGCACCCGTTGCCGCCGCCCTCCTCCGCCTCCGCATCCGCACTGGTATCGGTGCTGCTGGTGACGGTGTTGGTGACACTGCCGGCCCTGCCACCTCCGCCCCGGTCCCCGCACCCCACAGTTGTCCGACACCAGGCGTCAATCTGGGCGCGCAACGCGGCGCGCTTGGACGCCGTCGAGCGGCCGCACGGCCCGCGAGCCGCGTCTGACCCTGGGGCGGGCTGCAGCTGCTGTTGTTGTTGTTGGTGGTGATGTGCATGCTCTGCGGCCTTGCAGGACAATGCAGACGGCGGCTGAGGCGGCGACTGGGGCTGCAGCCACAGAAGCACCTGCGGGTCTTCATCCCCGGACGACAGCGGGGATGTCCCGGCCGCCTCTGCGACCCATGGGTCCGCCGCACTCCTCCCGCTGCTGTTCACCGGAGACGCCGCCGGCGTCACCGTTGCCGCCGCCGCCGCCGCCGCACCTGGGCCGTCGCTGCACTGCGCTGTGTGCGGCGCCGCCAAGACGCCGCCTGCGGTCGCTGGTGGGGCGCGGCGGTTCGCGCGGGTCCGCCTGCGCGAGCTTCGCTTCCCCAGCGGGCCACCCGGCCTGCGCCCTGGCCCGGCCGCCCGCGCCGCCTCCTGGGCCTCCTGCCGGCCCTTCGAGTCCGTCAGGCAGCTGGCTATCACAGTGTCCAGGGCGGCGGTGTACGACATCTCGTCCCCCGCGGACAGGTGCAGCAGCAGGCTGCAGAGGGCGACTTTGTGGCGCTTCCAGACGGCGCGGTCGGGGAACGTGTCGCGACCTGTGTGTGTGTATGTATGTGTGTGTGTGGGGGGGGGGGGGATTCAAATGGGACTAAACGGGATTAACCGGGATTCAAACGGGAAAACAGGCCAAGAACGTCGGGAGTTTAACGATGGGGCATTTACGATTTTTCTGTTCTAGTTGACATCATCGTAATTGAGCAAATCGATAGTGGATCCGCAGGCTGCTAGCGCGATAAGGAAGGAGGAGGCGCGCGCCTTGAGAGGTAAATTCTTCGGTTGCAGTGGGCGTAGGCGCACCCATGTAAACGGGGAGTACAGCCCCAATTTTGGGCCAAGGCTTAGCCTGCTGCTGCCAGCGTAAGGGTTGCGAGCTTATGGACAGGTGTCTCTGGTGTCGGGAGGTGGGGCGTGAAGGAGCGGCACCAAAGCGGTGTCGGAAATCAAACGCGACCACCTTGGGGGTGGCTGTAGCATTTCGAATATGGTCGGTATCACGCTCCACATCGGCACGGCCCGCACCAAGTGCCGACGCTTTGGCGCACCTATGACATTGAGGAGTAGGCTCCGGAACTCCAGCGCTGGAAACCTGCGTGCCATTGGCAAGCATTGTCGGCGGGGTCGGGTTGGGGTCAGGTCGAGGTCGGGTCGAGGTCGGCGTAGGAGAGGGACGGGCTGCGGGGCAGTGCCAGATGCCAATTATTATCAGATGCTGCGATGGGTATCGAAGAACGTTTTTTTCCAACACCACGTTTGCGTAAGGGGGGACGTTGAGAGTAAACACGTGCCGGGAATGACCGAATCGATCGTCCTAACGGAAAACCGTGTTAACGACCACGTCCATAGCCGGAATCCGATAAGATGTTTTTGCGGAGACCTGCGGCCGAACAAAAATGCAACTATGGTAATCCTAGCTGAAACTATGACTATGGATCACTTATCACAAGCCCAACGATGGTGCAAATCGGACCGTGTCATCGCCTGGTCGTTTACCATCTACGATGACCACTGATGGTACGCTTTGCACGATGCCATTTATGAAGCTATGCTCTTACAAATCAGATGCGCACGACGACTAGTATTCACATTATAATAAGTAGAAATGCTGCAAGGCTGCTGATACATGGGTGATACTTAAGCAGCACAGACCCGTCTCCTTCGCTCAGGCCCACGATACCTCTGCATAACTACCATATCAATACCAATCTTTCTCGAGCAGCAGGGCAGCAACGGCAGCAATGTGCAATCTGAGAAAGCTTTACAAGCGCGTTTGTCACCGACCTCAGCAGTATCCCGTCAGCAGCGCTGGGTTCCGTGAGGGCGCTGGGGACAGGAATGATCGCCTGATGTGTGACTTTCCTCAGAACCTCCAATGCGGCCGCGTGCTGCGAGACTCTGACTCGTCGCACGGACCCAGGCAACGGCTCTGTTGTTGTCTCACTCGACTGAACAGCAGCCGAGAGTCCTTTATGAACAGCATATGATGATGATGCCTTGGGGCCTCGCGCATCATGCTGAGAACGGTTGTGACAGCATCCCGCCAAGAGCTTCCGGAGACCCCTTATGCCATGGACAGCGCTGCCGACATCCGGGCCGCCAAGCTGTCTCGGATTCATGGACTTGCAAGTGGCTGAGTCTGGCCTAGGTAAGGGGCAAATTGCTGGAAGCGGCGAGGGCAGGATGGTATTAAAGGTATCTAGCCAGTCTTCCGAAGGGTTTGCAGTGTCTTGCTGTCCACTTGCATAATACGGTCTTTCCAAGTTTTATCCTCATAAAGTAAAGTTGAAAAGTGGGAATTTTGTGTAGCGTTTTCCTGCACTAACCGAAAGCCAACCGTTTCCGTGCTGTTGAAAGGTCTATATACCATAGACCAAACGCATATACTGTGCTGGTAAACATCTTTCTTGAAGCTGGTTTATCTATCATAAAGGTGACCGTGCTGGTTGCCTTGTGAATAGAGCCAGTTGAACTTGGGTGTCACTCTCCTTAGGATGGCACGGCTTGTCCTGCCTGCGGCACCTTCTACTGCTCAAACGCGACTGCGTAACAGTTCGGGACGGAACGGGCGTTATGGTCGCCAGGTGCAT
The DNA here is from genome assembly GCA_003117195.1 of Eudorina sp. 2006-703-Eu-15. NCBI lineage: Eukaryota > Viridiplantae > Chlorophyta > Chlorophyceae > Chlamydomonadales > Volvocaceae > Eudorina > Eudorina sp. 2006-703-Eu-15. The sequence continues at coordinate 884,582 of BDSI01000022.1, read as the reverse complement.
ATTCGTTTTTGCGTTGCGAACCTTGAGAGGGCTGTTCTTCTCACCAAACGTGACTGTTTGTGCAGGCTCGCTTGGTATGCTCAGCTGGTCTGCTAACGGCGCCTGGCCGGGCTGTTGCTGCGCCTGAGACAAATTCAGCGCACACTATCTCCTATGACGAGCTCAACCTTGATACGTCTATTGTAAGTCTGCAAATGAATTTAAGTGAGGTTGGCTTCGGAAGCGTTGCTTTAATGTTGTGAAAGGTCTCTGATGAAGCCTTTATGATCGACCTTCTCGCGAGTTACCTTACCGAAGCGTACGCGCGTTGCCTCCATGCGTTACGCAGGCTTATGAGCTTTATCAAGGCCCACTGGTAAGCGATGGGCTTGATTCCGGGGCAGCTGGGGGCACCTAAGCGTTTCGACCCTGGTCGGAGTGGACGAGGTGCCATGTCGTATGGTAGCCCTGCGCTATCTTCATCTGGTTGATGTATGTGCTGTATTGCCTCCCATTTGTCACCCTGTTTTGCCTATCACCTTTGCGTACCCGATGCGACAGACCTTGTCGTTATTTCTGACGCGGTATATCGTTGCACGTGTTGAACGCCGGCATCACATCGTTTTGACGCGTGGAACGCTAGGAGGACGGGCGGCGTGTACGGCAGGCGCCCACCGCTGCCTCGCTGGGTTGAGCTCATGCTCCTCGCCCAACAACACGAGGCGGGCCCAAAGCAACAATCTCTCGCCGTCTTCGCACCGGCACGACTGACTTGCGTTCTGTGGTGCTCCTTGCCCCGTATGCCGATGGTACAGGCCCGTGGATATCACCCCAGCCAGCAGCAGGCGCCTCCCACAGCGGTCATGGTGCACGGCATCCTGGGCAATCGGAAGAACATGAGCAGCTTCGCGAAGATGCTCGTGGAGGTAGGACTCCGAGAGCAAGGACTCGTAGGCGTGCGTTGTGGAATTGAGGGTCGATGTGCTTGGCGCTGCACGGCTTCTCGACATTGCCCTGGAATCGCCTTGGGGGCCAGTGGACCCGTTCCCCGCCGTGCTGTAACAGCTGCTCATTCCCTGTGCGCTAATCTCTTGACCGCCTCTTCCGGGCTCGCAGGGTTTCCCCAGCTGGCAAGTGCTGATGGTGGACCTGCGCTGCCATGGAGAGTCTGCGAACCTGCCCACCCGCCCCGCCGGCCCCCATGGTGTGCACACGGCAAGCGGCGACATCCTGGACCTGCTGCGGAAGCTGCGCCTCTTTCCACGGGTGCTCATTGGCCACTCGTTCGGTGGCAAGGTCGTCATGAGTATGGTGAAGCAGTTTCCGCAGCGCCTGCCGCGGCCGGTGCAGGTTTGGGTGCTTGACTCCCTGCCCGGCCAGGTGCGGAACGGGGGTGGCACCCAGGAGAGCGGCGACCATCCGGGCAAGCTCATCAAGTTTCTCCGCTCCATCCCAATGCCGGTCGCCAGCCGCAATGACGTCATCGATAGGGTGGTGCGGGCAGGTACGCTCTGGGTACGAGACAGGGCGGCAGGTTTGGGCAGTCAGAGGGAAAGGTGCAGGCATGGGTGCGGAAGATGTAGGTCAAGGGGGCACGAAGGTTGATGAAGGTGGACGGGGGGACCCGCCCGGCTGGCGTATACCTTTCAGTCAGGGCGCGAGCATCACACATATATCGCGCGCCTGCGTACTGAACACGCCACTTTGGGGCATGACGCGGACACCAACTGCGCCGGACGTATTCAAAATTGTGCCGTTTTCTTCCACATCCCCTGGCAGGGTTCTCCGTCGGTGTTGCGCGCTGGGTTGTGACGAATCTCCGGCCGGGGGCCTATGGGCCGGGTAACCTCTCCTGGACCTTCGACCTTGACGGCATTGCCGAACTGTACAGGTGAGAATGAAGGGCAGTGGGGTCGAATGATTCTCTCGTGAAGTGCGGCGAGAGGGTTGCTGGAGGGATGCATCCGACGTCATCGGGTTTCTGCCCGTCACGACTGACTCGGCCATCCGTGCTGTCTGCGGCCCTTCACAGCTCGTACGAGTCCACGGAGCTTTGGGACGTGGTGCAGCGGCCACCGGAGGGGCTCAAGCTGGACTTCGTCAAGGTAAGCTGCGAGGGCGGTGATGCGGATGGGGCGAGCGCCAAGATGCGCCGCATGCGCGTATCCCCACGTGGGAGTAGTAGGGCAAACGCCACCTTCCCATCCCGCGCCCAAGATCCCACAGACTGTCGGCCGGGTATGACCTCGTGCCACTGATTCACGGAGTGTTATTGTACAGATTCGGAAGCTTCGCTCACCAGCCACACGGCAAGCTGTGGGTTCCCTCGGCCCTGACGGTTCTGTGTAATGCGGCTTACGGCCCTGTTTCCCTGCGGAGTGGTGTCATACGGACGCGTCGCTTGATTCGAGTTCATGTCAAATTCCACCGCAGGCGGAGCGGAGCACGTTTCGCTGGGGCGGTCCGGACGAGGCGACCATCGCCGGGGCGGGACATGGCGTCCACCTGCTGCATAACAGCGGCCACTGGGTGCACGCGGACAACCCGCTGGGCCTGTACGACATTCTCGCCCCGTCGTTCGGCAGTGGCAGCGACCTGAAGCAGTGGCGGACGCAGTCGGTGCGGCGCTGAGCTGGGTTGTGTCTGGACCCGCGCAAAGAATGGTGTTGGCCCTGTGGTCAAATTGGTTGTTTGTTGTGTAGGCGGGGTGCACTTTTTGTCGCGCGCTCGGTTGTTGCTCGCTCGTATCAAATGCATCAAAACAAACTTTCATGACCGATGTTGCTGACAAAAAGAAAAGCTACGTCTTGCTCACGCCACAAAGGTTACTAGGCTGTGACGAAGTAGCCGAGACCCCGCGGACAGTGGTAGGCGGGCGGGCGGTGCCGCGCGGCTTTCGTAACCCACTAACAGGCCATGGTCTGTGTTCGTTATTCGCATTGGGTGATGCCCGGGGTGATACCCGGTCCGCGGAAGCGGTTGGGTTCCCGGGAAAGAGGAATGACGGGATGCTCATGTGCCGCGCCGCCCTGATCACATGGACCTCGCCGCCCTCTTCACATGCACCTCGTTTTCACATGCAGCAGCTCGTTGGGCATCGGCCGCGGCCATGTCTTTGAATGGTTTGTGATGCCTTATCGTATCGGCCTGTGTCCGGTTGCAGCTGTCGGCGCGGCTCAATTCTTAAGCATGCTACCGGTGTCGGGTTGTCAACGTGAAGAATGATTGCTGATTGGTTGTGCGGATGGGGATTCTTGGCTGCAGCGTTGGGTCCTGCATGTGTTGGTGCCGTACACGGATATGCCTGCTGCAGGCTTGATGCGTGGGCGTCAGCTCTTGGCAGCAGGGTTGATCAGGGTTTGATGGCAGGGAATGATGAGCAGGGAATGATGGCACTGCACAAGCCTGCACGGGCGCTGACGCGGTTTGGGTCTGAGCTTTCGGGTGTTTGGAGATGGAGAAGAATTTCATTGTGCCGGCTTGGTGCTATTCTTTGACCTTCATGATGTGTATGCGTCTTTCGCTGCGCGCCACTGCGTTTCTAAGCGCATTCGGCTGAGCTGTGTGTGGCCGATGGTCCTTACTCCCACTTCTGCTGGTATGGAGGCCGCGCTGGTGGCCGATTGAGATCAGGACGCGAGCGGATGTTGACGGGAGGGATCGCGGAGTCGGTGTTAGTTGGTTGGGCGGCAAGCCTTCGCGCGATGGGCCGAGGCGTGCTGTCTGTGCGTTTCTTATGCTGCGTTCGTTACGAGGAATGAGCAGTAATGGAGAAGCGGAGGACACGTGTTGGCGCCACTAATTCTCCAAATAAACGTGGGGCATAACGACGGGCGGGTGGGCGGGACCGGGAAGCGGCGTCGGGTTCGGCTTGAGCGAGGCTGGGGCTGCTGGTCACGCCTTAATATTTGGGCGTGTGATGCAGCGGCACTGGGTTCTGCTCGTAGCGGCATGCCCCGGGAGCCCTGTGGTGGTGGCGCTGGCTGGTGGTGGGCTGGGCGCCGACCAGAGACGGCGGCGCGCAGGTATGCTGCTGAGAATGCATGGGTGGGGGTGTGACGGTGGCTCGCAAGGTAGTACGGATTTGGCACAAGGGCTTTGCTTAAGCCATGGTCAAGAAGGTTGGGCTCCACGCTGGGGGCGGAGATCCCGCCCGTCTTCAGACGTATGGAAGGTGTGCGAATGCCGAGCATACAAGACGCAAACAATAGGACGCGGCGTAGTTGGAGGAACAACTTGAGCCTTGAACCCGGGCAGTTGAACCGAACCCCCGGGTCCGGGTCCGGGTCCTGCGATGCCGATCTGCTGTCGGGTCGATGCAATGTCAGTCGTTGTAGCATTCGCTGCATGGTCCAAAGGGCGCTGGTGCTGTGCTGGACTGAGCGAGAGCTTCATGTGGTTGCACCCCCCGCCGAGACGCTCGCGGGTGTTGTGATTCACTGCAAGTGATGTATTCCCAGGTTCGGGTTGTGCTGCTCGGTTGGTTTCGGAAAAAGATTTGATGTGAAGGTTGTGGGGGGGGGGTCAGTCAGGGGCGGGGGGTTTTGACTGCGGTCTTGTGACGGACACTCACCACCGCGGTCGTAACCTGCGACCCATGCAGCACCCACGATTGCCAAGGGCACAGTGCGCCGCGGGCATGGCGACCGCGGACAGTCGGGGGTTGCACTGTCGCCTCTGAAATGTACACAACTACCCTCTCATATAGTTACGTAACCAGTCAGTTTGATTCTGGGTGGTTGTTGTTTTGGTGGATGGTTGACGGTGTTGCTGTATGTATAATTTAATATAATGAGGTGTGAGTTCCAGTTGTGTGATTGTGCGGTCTGTACGGCACGTGTAGCTGAATGCTATGGAGAGGGACTGTAACTATTAGTCTTCCTGATGTAAACGATATTCAGGTACTACTTTCACGGCCATGGCTACGATCGAATGACCTGTTTACGCATTAAACATGAAAGGTGTCGATAAACCGCAACCTTACATCGCCATCGTATGCGTCGAGCACATCCTTTTCCACGTGCTCGTCTGGCTTACAAGCACGGTACAGAACCTCTTCCCTCCTGCTCATGGCCCAGTTTGACGAGTCTGGGCACCACATACGGACAATTTCATGCAATCGTCCCGCGCCTAGTCGTACCTCTCCCGAACACGTTCTCTCATGCTCTCGCTCTCCTCTCCCACTCGTCGCCGGATTCGTGTCCGGATCTACTGCCAGGACCCCTCAGTAAAACAGCTCACCAAGTTCTCGCTCAACACGCCCCTCTCACAAACACACGCACCTCCGTGCAGCTCACTCGATGTAAACATCGTCATATATGACCCCCTGCCCGCGTATCTACGGTCCAGACGCCAACACGGCCACCCACTCGAGGTTGCTCGCATCGGCCTGCCCTCCTAATGCCTCCATGCCCACCAACAACCTTGGCACATGGTCAAAAGAAAAACACGGTTCTATTTTGCTGGCAGCACATAAGACACGCAGGGCAGCACATAAGACACGCAAGGTTCAGTTGAGGAAGAAGGCAGTGGACCCTGCGCCCTCGAAGAAGATGAGCAGCGCGATACCCAACATCGCTAGGCGGCCGTTGAGGCCCTCCGCGGCGGCGGTGAAGGGGCCCCACTCCTTCATCTTCTTAGGCGCCTTGTTGAACACCTCATCCAGGGGGTTGCCCTGAAGAATGGGGTTGGGTCAGCCGGGGCAGTTTATGGGTTGGCAGGAAGGTGATGGGGGAAATCGTTCTGGCAACGAAAGCAAACCTAGACACCGCACCCCGACCTGATCCGTGCGCACGGGGCTCAGCGCAGGTCTCGTTGCGGGTGTGCGTTGGGTGAGTTTGAACGGGAAACATGGCACAGACATTGTCAAGTGGGAAGCATGGGGGAACCCGTCCCTGGGATGTGTAAAAGGCAGATCCCGTCCATACACGTGGTTTGGGTTGGCGCTTGGCGCTTGGCGGCCGGAGATCCTCAAGACAAAGGCTCGACAAGCCGCTGAATGTCCCCGGCGCCTCTGCCTACTGCGAGGGCCTTCCAAGATCCAAACGCGGGACCGCTTCCTCCTCAAGGAGGAGGGACATGGGAATGGAGGTGCCGTGCGCCGCGCGCTTCTCACCAGGATGGCCGGTGCGAAGGACGCCACCGTGACCGCCAAGATGACGATGAGCGCCTGCAAGCAAACAAGCAAACAAGGCCGCACCGAACCAAAACATTCACATACAACACCAACATCTAGGGAAAGTGCGCGGCTCTCGGTTGGTGACGGCGTGCGCGTGTGGCGGGTGGGTGCGCGTGTGGCGGGTGGGTGCGCGTGTGGCGGGTGGGTGCGCGTGTGTGGGTTTTGCGCCTTGCGGCGGCTCACCGACGGCTCACCTGCGCCGCACCGCCGGACACCATCTGGGCGAACACGCTCTCCCCGGTCTTGAGCTCGTTGGAGATTGCGATGAAGAACCCGATCACTGCGCACATGAAGGGAAGGGTGCGACCGGGAGGGAGGGTGCGTGGGAAATGTGCTTTGAGGGAAATGGCAGGTACAACCGGTTGCTGGCGCACAGCCACGTCCACAATTTCACGTACAAGGGCTGGGGGATTCCGGGCTGGTGAGATGGGTTTTGAATGGCTGTGTTAGAAGGCGGCAGCGGGCGGCCAGAAGTTTTGGAAGCATGCAGCGCATGCCACCGGCAGCGCAGCAGGGAAGGCACAGGTCCCCACTTCTTCCCCGCCTGTCCTCCATCACAACTATGACTCGAAGGCCACGTGGCATTTCTCGAGCACCGCTTGAGCTCTCTACCCAACAGCGCGGCGGACATGGAGGCCGCCCCTTTAAGTCCCCGCGGACGGCCGCCAACTCACTCGCTGCCCGGCCGTTGATGACCTCCGGAGCCAGTCCCGAGAAACCCATGACCTGATCAAACGAAAGGCCCGCAGGCTTGCGCTTGGGGCTGCTGCTGCTGCTGCTTGAGTTATCGCTCACGGGGAGAGAAGGCAGCTTGAAGCCGCCCTGGGAAGGCGTCGGGGCAGGTTGCCTTGCGGGGGCGGGGCCGCTTCTGCCGCTGGTGGAGGCGGAGGCGGAGGACGTCGCCCGCTGGGAGGTGGGCGTCGGCTGCGTGTCGGGGTTGTGGGTTGCGGGAGACAGGTTTGGGGATTACGCATCTTCGAAATGATCAGAGGGTGCCACGAGTTAGGGGAGCTATCGCATGGCAGGGCAGACGCTTACCGAGTCTTGAGACCCGAGCAGTGCGTCAAGCGTGGAAAGCGTCGCCTTCATCTGTGAATGATGTGAAAAGCGTAAGTATAAAACGTGGTTCACCGTGGCGTAAAACAAAAGCTGCCATCCAAAACTGCAATTTTGACGTCGGTTCAATTACCTTGGCATCATCGTTTTCGTCCGCAGCCGACCGCTCAAGCGTTGAAACGCTGGTGGAACCCTCTTGCTGAGCTGAGCGGCATGTTGGGAATCGAGCCTGGCGGCAGGCTTGCTTGCGCGCGTGCCGCGGCAGCGCCACCCGATTGAGGCCAGAGACTTGCAGCATTCTTTGATACCCGGAGAGCGACGTACAATAAACTGACAGGAAAAGAACAAATGGTTCGGTAACGGCAAGGTTTGGTCAACCAGTGGTAATATATCTTGGGTCGCGAAAGGAGAGGCCGAGGACGCGACGCCCCGAAACCATCGCGGGAGCTTCCAAAGACTACAACACCAAACCGTGCCAAACCACGCACGCATTAAGGCACAAGTAAGCCACCCTATATGATTATTATCATCGTGCAGAAAGCTCCTTGGTACAGTCGTCTTATTAAAGAACAACCGCCATCGTACGCAAGCTTTTCCTGATATTGATGGTGATAGTCTCGGGTGGTGAAGGTGACGGCCTCAAAAGTACGAGGTTAATTATAACTCCAAATTTAAGAGCAACGCATTATATAACAGACAAGTAGGGGTCGGCTTCCTTGAAGCCGGAAAAAGGGCGGGGCCCCCCACAATCCGTATGGGCCGGTTGCTTTAGAACGAAAACTCTATTACCGCGCAACAGTGTGAGAGAGTGAAAGGTTACCATTGGGGGTATCGTTGATGTTGAAGGTGGATTGGCGTGCATAGATTCACCAAGCCCAAACACGTCGGCAGCCCCGAAACCATCCTGCAGTACGCGCCGCCGGCGACGGCGGTCACCGTATCGTAACGCTAGACGCCTCTGCACTACCGCATCCGTCTGTCAAGCAGATGATCACATAGCAAGCTTGAAGCATTCTTGTTTTGCCCTGAAACTGTAATTGTTTGGTCCGTCGGCAAGCATGCAGCCCTTCAGTTGCACGCCCGCAGCAGACGTGAACCTCTAAAGTTTGCTATCAATAGTTACATAGCAAATATAAGGCAAGAACAGGGTGCGAAAAGAGACCCGGACTTCGGCCATCGAAACTCGTTGGTACTCGGTATGCTATCCCTTTGCATCTTGAAACTTTGTTTCAATACATAATGTTAAATTGTATTCATCTGGCAAAACAGAAAGGCAAATCTTGGTGTTGGTGGCATCTTGATGTTCAAACATCAGAACACTATGGAAGTTCAATTTAGCACACGCCGCCCATTTTTAATCCAAGTATTCATCACGCGGCACCTGTTGCAACAAACATGAGCGCGAGAGGCGTTGGGTGGATGTTGACTCGGGTCCATGGAGACCGCGGAGCTTTACTTTGACCGTTTGTGCGCAAAGAATTTTTTTCAGTCTAACCAAGAATACCTTGCAATAGAGGACAAATTGCGAATGACAACCATTGCGAATTAGTTTAGCGGATAATGAACGTTTTGCCGTTACCCACGCACGGCGCACGCACACACACACGGACAGGGGCAACCCTACGGGGCGGGGCCCCCCGAACGCGCTTCGCGCTGGGGCCCCGCCCAAAAAGGTGAAGACTCGGGTGCTGCACAACGGTCACAGGGATGTCGTTGTCACCGGCACACGGATGTGCAAGGAGCCATTTGGACGTTCATTTGGTCCTTGAACATCCGCAGCCCCAGCAGTACTGGTTAATAGTCGCGTTTGAGAGATTGAGACCCATCTCGCCATGTGCATGTGATCGCAGCATCGCACGGCAACCGCAACGGTACCCGCAGCCAGAAGCGCCGTTCGCGGCACGTTTGGTCCCTTTCTCACAATCACCAAGCTCTTACGTCCCCTCTGCGATGTTGTGCGGGGACAGTCAAACTCATACCACGGCTTGCGAACGTGCAACTTCACTCCTCACGTCATGAGTCATCGTCTTCTCCTTCCATATTTTCCTTCGCTTGCTCCTCGTCCTCTCGCTCAAGCTTAGCTTCCTGCCTGTTCCTCCGCCTCCTCCCCCTCCTCTTCCTCTTCTTCTACATCCTCATGTTCGCTCCTCCTCCCCTGGCCCCGCGCCTGCCGTCTCCTCGACCCCGAAGCTCCACCGCCCCGCCTCCGCCCTGTCCCGCCCCGCGCAGCGGTGCCTCCGCCATCATCGCCCCCGGCGGCGCCGCCGCCCCGCGACCCATGGGTCGTTGTGACGTCGGACGCCTTCGGCGGCGTCACCGCCTCCGGAAGCGGCGCGTCCACGTCCCTGCGCGACGCGGCCGCCTCCCCGACCTCAAAGCGCCAGAGGTCCACCTCGATATCGACGCTCTTCTGCCTGCACGTGCACCAATCGCACACGGCTGGTTGGTTAGGAAGCATCGTTACAAGGGGGACAAGCCATAAAGCTGCGGTTGGTTCGACCGACAGCACATGGCGCCAATGTCCGGAGCAGGTCCCCGAGCTGAGCCACCCAAAGAGGCGCCAATCAATCAACAAGGAGGGAACGAAAAAATACGGCACAGTCAACCCGGCAGCTCGCCGTCTACCTCTACGCAAATTCAATCGAGGGTCGTTGATGATGCCGTACCAGTGCCGTACCCACCGGTGAAATTTCATGGTGGCGGGCAGGTCGTACCGCAGCTGCGCAAGCACCTCCGCGCTGCTTGCGCCCAGGTCCCTGTACGGCGCGGGTTGGACGAGCAAGGTGAGTCCACGGACGGTTGGGACAGCGGTTAGAGCAGCAGTCGGGGACATGGCGGGGGGCAACGTCGGGGGCCCGCCGGTAACAGCGCTCGCGAATCGCAAACGATTGGTTGGGCTCATACACCCGCACCCGCGCACGCACACACACACACCCCCACACACCCACACACACATGTTAGATGACTCAGTTCTCCACTACCAGACGCTTCACTGACGGTGCTGACCACGCTGCGCCTACCGACCCGCGTCAACCGACGCAGCGCTGCCGCCTGCCCGTACTTCGTCCGCAGCCTTATTCCGTATCACGCATGCTGTACATGGTATGTGATGGGCAGGAGCCGTTGTGTATCGTACGGGCAGCTTCGGGGTTTGCTGTGCCCCTTGCTTGTCACGCACTTTTGCCTTGTCTGCCGAAGAACGCCCAGGCTCACTCACTCACGCCATTGACGGTTCTGACTGCGAGACGTCTTGCTCTCAGGTGGGTCCGTTCCAGGACGTGGATCGCCCAGCACGCACAGCATGGTAGTGCTGTCCGAGCCCGTGTGCCCTAGTCAGCAGACCCGCACCAACGGGCCGTCTTCAGAGGTGTCGCGCAGCACCACCACAGCCATCCAAAACCCCCCACGACGATAGCGCTCTGACGGCGTTTCCTTCGCTGCCGCCGTTTTCCTCTGCTTTTCGGGTCGCGAGGTACTGCAATCCGGAGCCAGGAACCAGGGCGCTCGATTCAATTCACGCATGCGGGCATCTGTTGCGCGCTGCCGTGGCGATCGCACACATCCCCCGCACTCCTGCCTTGCCTGCCGACACCGTCCGCAACTCTGCATCGCCGCCGCAAGTTCCTGCTGTTTCGCGACGCAGTTGTCAAGGACCCGCCGACGCACCTCCGGGCGGTCCTTGCGATGAAGTCCCGGGTGGATGACTTGTGCAGCGAGTAGACCGATGTGGTGGCGATGGAGAAGGCGGTGCGCAGGAAGGCCATGTCGACGCCCTGAGAGGGAGGGAGGAAGGGAGGGAGGGAGGGAGGGCGGGAGGGAGGGAGGGAGGGAGGGCGGGAGGGAGGGAGGGAGGGAGAGCGCGGGAGGGGGTGAGGGTGAAGGCGGAGGGCGGCAGCGGGGGGGGTGGGGAAGGGGGGGGGTGAAATGATAGGAGTGGGCAAGGTGGGCGGCTCGTGTGCCCGGGGCTGTCGGTCACCAGTGCGGTACATTTACGGTACGGTACGGTTACGGTGTGGTACGATTTCTCTGTCCGCAAATCCGCAACGTCCACCATGGTAACGCACGACTGCGGCTCTAGAGCCTCTGCCCCTCCCTCTCCCATTCGGCATTTGCCGTCCCTTCCCTCCGCCACGACCCCCTCCCAATCTCCCCCACCATTTCCCCCCCCCCACACACAATACCCATACCCATACCCATACCCATACCCATACCCATACCCATACCCATACCCATACCCATACCCATACCCATACCCATACCCATACCCATACCCATACCCATACCCATACACATACACATACCCATACACATACGGTACGTAGGGGTGGGTCGGGCGCATTTACCTCCCCTCCCACCCACCCAAAACACGCACACACATGCGGGGGCAAACCCCTGAGGCCGTGGCCACCTTTTGTTTGGTTCCGAAGGGCGGGTTCATGACGACCGTGTCGGCCCGCAGGCGGGGCAGCAGCGCGGGCAGCTCCCTCACGTCCGCCAGCACCAAGTCGATCTGAGGCCGGGCGGGGTCGGGGAGGGTGCCGGGGAGGGTGGGGTGGGGCGGCCGGGGTAACACGACCGCATGGAGGCGGTGGGGTGCCGGGTGGTTGGGAGACCTCCGCCTTGTCCCCTTGTCCGCCTGCGTAGATGCCCTGCAGTGAGGCCGTGTGCAGGGGTCCTGATCGCGCCCACCGCCCCATACCGCCCACCGCCCCACACCGGCCCCCCTGCCTGTCCACCACCAGCGCCTATCGCCTTCGCACATAGGGCCACGAACCAAGCAACCCAGGTGGCCCACCGCGCCCTCCCTGGCCACTTGCTGCTGCAGCGGAATTCTCCCACAGAGGCGGGAGGAGGGGGGCGCTGCGGGCTCCACACCTGAGACCGGGGTGGGACCAAAGGTGGGGGCCCCCCACGGGGCCTGCAGCGCCCTTCCGACCTCGCCCCTCCATCCCTCCTACATCCCTCGCGTGGCCGTCCACTCTGCAGCGGCATCCCCACCCCACCCCCAACTACCTGCCGCACGCAGTGCTCACCCCTCACCCCTCACCGGCAGCGGCTCCTCGAACTGCGCGATGTTGTCCTGAGCCACCTCCAGCGCGTCCGGGTCGATGTCCAGACCCACCACGTGGCGGCTGCCCAGCAGCGCGGCGCCGATGGAGAGCATCGCCTGCAGCGGGGGAGGGAAAGTGGGTGGTGGTCGACATTGGTAGACATTGGGGGAGGGAAGGAGTGGGAGGGAGAGGGAGGAAGCGAAACGGCGGTACTCAGGCGGGCGGCCGGCAGCCGGTGAGGGAGGGAGCCGGAGGGCCGAGCATCGTTCATTGGGGGTTCTAGGGGCAGCGGCAACTGCCGGATGTGGGGCCTGAACGGACACACGGGTACACGAAAGGCTCGTGATGTGGGCGATGGCTACGACACTATCCACGCTGTTCAATATTGCGCACATACCGTAGACGCTTCCTGGCCACATCTATGTCCTGTTCGTATGTCGCCTGCTTTGCCTGACCACCGAAGGACACCCGGACGGGGCTGTCTGCAGGTATAAACCCCCGGTGTGGACGCGGCTTTCGCCTCATGTACGAATACGCCTCGCCCGTACACCGCTACGTCCCCCGACCGGTCCGTACAGGGTATGGCTCGTACCGTGCCGCAGCCCAGGTCCACGACGGTCTTTCCCGCCAGCTCGTCGTACGATGAGTCCACCGCAAAGAGCAGCCGTGACGCTAGGTGAGGGCCCGTGGGGTACTGCTCCAAATCGACCTTGGGTCGGGGGAAGGGGGCGATGTCCTTGGGGGCGGAGGGAAGGGGCGGAAGGGATGCTAACCTCGATGAGTACCAGTATGGCTTCATGAGCGGTTCCGCTGTCTTTATTTTGCATCAGGGGGCGGAAGGGAGTAGGGAGGGTGTCAGGGGGCGGTAGCCTGTGACGCATTGCGTGCATAGCGCCGATCGGCCACACGCAAGGGGACGTTGCACGTCAACGGCACTGACGGGGGGCCAGAGGCTGCTCCGCGGTGTGCAATGGTTGACGAGAAGGCGCGTTGGGGGAACCCCGCCCCGGTCGGCCACTTCCAGCGGACTCACTGACCGGGCGACGGTCGCGAGTCACATGCGCACCGGCACCGTGCTGTCATGCCACCAGCTTCGACGCGAAGAATTACGCACGTGCAAAGCAATTGGAATGAAAGTTGTGCGACGCAAACTATGTTCATGGGACGTTGTTGGCGCTACCTCCCTTCCCCTGCCGCTTCCGTACTATTGCGGAGGTGCACCGCGGACCGTTTCGCACCTGCTTACCTGCATCAGCGCATGCAATTCCTTAAGCTTCATCGTGAATGTGGCAAGCCTTTCCTCTACAAGACGGGGGCCGGCGCCCGCCGGCCCCGGAGGATTTGTGCCCTTTCTCAAGAAATGGTCATCTATGGGTGTTTGACAAATAAATAATTTACTTTCATAAGCATTGGAGATGGGAGCCGTCGATTGTCGAGACAAATTGCTTGGACGGCTATGGTGCGGAAAGCAGCTCCCTGTCAGATTGGAAGTCCGTGCGTAGCTGTCCGTTTCGACTGTATTATATATCATCTGGAAGTTTGTCGTACAGACAGTGGAACCCTTAGTAATGTGCTGTTGTCAAGCACGTTTTTGGCAATCCCATCCCATAGTCTGAAAATTTATAAACGTGTTCAGCAACTCTGCTGGATATCGGATGCACGCTAGCCCCCTGCAGCGAGCCATTCCGGCGATGCCCGTCTGTGCCCGTCACCCGTCACCCTCCTCCTCGCTCTCGTTCCGTAACACGGCAGGGCGCAACCCGTCCTTTTCCCGAAGAAAGCGTAAGAAAGCACGAACGAAATCTCAAAGAGAACCCGATAGGGGGTTCTCTCTTTCTTTCTGCTTTATGCATTCTGAGGGCTAGGGGGAGAACCCCGTCTGTGCGTGTCCGAAATGCAATTTTGCAAGGGGCGGGCGCCCTGGTGGCTAACTCCCCCTGAGCGGGCTTTATCCCGAGCCGTGGTTGGTTCTCAGGAACGGGGTGTTTCCCTGGTAGTGTGGGGGTTCGGGGAGTGTTTAGGTGCACTTGTCTGTCACATCCTTAATAATAAGTCGAAGTAATGTTGGCTGGGTTTTGGAGCTGAGCAAATATGATTATTTTGCAATAAGACAAGGGGCTTCATGAATGTGAGGAGTCAGTTCGACCCCTGTCGCTTTGCCTGCACCTTGGCTGCATGACGTTATAACCACGCTCGGACAACGCAGCAAACTAGAAGACTGTGACTACAATGGCTCGGGGTTCAGTGCAGGAAGGTCGTGATGAGATTGTCACCGTTGCCGGGTATGCTGCACCCAGCGTTAGCAGAACAACGACCCGTGGGTCGCGATACATCACGGCCTCATTTTCCTCATGTCAGGCCCCAGCTGAAAGCGACAAGTAGTTGCATGTGAAAGCGATAAGAGGCACCATATGGCAGTGACACGGGGCAGCAAATAATTCAAGAGTTGGCTGCTGTAGTATCCTGGGTATGGCGTGATACAACAGCTGCGCAGTCGTATAGCAAAGCTGCTGCTGTACCGCGCACACGTGCAGGCATCTCGCTGAATTTACATGTGCGTCTGTACCAGCCAACAGAATAACAAATAAGGTTTCGTGTGCAATAAATCGATTGGGCTGGATGCACGGTACGACAGAAAGTTAACTATGAGTGGTTGTTTCGGAACAGTTGCACGGATGACGTCAACAAACTGCGAAGAGATTGATTGTAAGTAAAGGTTAAGTTGACCGACCGGAAAGCTTTGTTTCGGAAGAGGTGTTTCGTGGCTGTCGACGAACCCGTCGGCCGACTCGCTCGACGTCAGGGGAAGCCGCAGTAGTGCGATGCAAGCCATGCAACGAAGCTTACCAAGCAACAATCGGGCGAGCCGGTCAGTGGGTCGCAGCTGCAGCCGAGGTAATTCCGCGCGGGGTAGTTGGGTTGCGGGCGGTGTTGCAGGGAAAACGCCGTCTCGGATACCCTCTAGGCGTACTACTGGGCTTTTCGACCCGGGATTCAGCAGATTGGGGTCACGTGGCGGCGGGTTGCAAGGCTTGGGCCACTTGGCCGGGGTTGCGTCCGGGCCGCAACAGACCGCCCCGCAACAGCGAGCGACGGACGCGGCGGGAGGCTGATGGAGTACCTGCGGAGGAGACGGGCCGCTTCGCTGGAGTTGAACCTGAGGTGCGACCAACGTCCAAGGGGCGAGAGGCTGACCGACCGGTGCAGGAAGGCAGCTTGCCGTGCCCAACAAACGGACGCGGATAGGACATAGGAGAGGGCAGCACCGCACAGGAGGCAAATCGGTTGCAGATGACGGCATGCAGCCAGTCAAGTCTTGTGAGTGGGTGGTGTCGCATGAACACTGTTGACTTGGCGCGCTGTTGATGTCGTGGATGACTACCAGCTGGTGCGGGTCGGCTGCCTTGGCCACACAGACTCACACCACAATGCTGCGTGCATGCAATCCTCGGGTTGTCATCACAATGTAGCGGTTGGGTGCAGGCCCTGCACCCAACCCTGCCACGCGGTGACACAGCGTCCCCATGCAGACTTCCACACCCAAGGCCTCAGCTTAGGCACTGACCCATGGGTCATCAACCTCCTGCCATCACCGACAGGACTCTCGCACGCGGCAGTGTATGCCATGCTCACACGGTATGCAAAAGCATCACACATGCACCTCCTGCGGCCCTTCTATGCTCTCGGCGCCGTCTTGAGGCGGTGCTGGCAGCGTTGCAACCCCTGGATCCCCGCAGGCCCAGCCTGCACCCCCTACAGCTGCTGCCGGAGGCAGCGAGTGCTTTACTGGACTACACTCGCATGGGCCTTATTTGCTGTCCTTAGTGCCCTACCGTCGATCCAGCTCGTGCACCAGGTCAGTGTGTCGGGTGGCGGTAGCCTCTAGGGTCGCCTCCTCGATCGACGGCATAAATAAAGGACAGCGAATCAAAACCCATGTGAGCGCAGTCCCGTAAAGTGCGCGCTGCCTCCGGCAGCTTAGCAGCAGCGGGCGTAGGCTGGGCCGGTGGGGATCCAGGGGGTGCATCGCCGCCAGCGCCGCCTCGCGATGGCGGTGCCGAGCTCATAGAGCTCATAGAGGGGCGGCAGGGGGTGCACGTGTGACGCCTTCGCATACCGTGTGAGCATGACATACACCGCCGCGCGCGAGAGTCCTGTCGGTGACGGCAGGAGGTCGATGACCCAAGGGTCGGTGCCAAAGCTGAGGCCTTGCGTGTGGAAGTCTGCATGGGGACGTTGGGTCACCGCGTGGCAGGGTTGGGTGCAGGCACGAGAACTATGGGCTAAGCAAATACATTAATAGCGGGTTCGGGATGTAGGCAAGAGAGCAGAGGGAGACCTAGGAGGGTAGTGTTTGATCGCTTACATGTGACCGCCAGTGCCAGTGGTGGGCGCCGCAGGTCCCAGATGCCATTCATCACGTTAGGCGGCGGCTCGTCCTGCATACATGAAGGGTTACAAGCGACGGGGGCCTTCAGGACGAAAGTCCGTGCCTTCAAAGGCCATGTACACACGGTTGCTCTGCACAGTTCGGAACAGACGAGCGAACGATTGAACAAAAGAACAGGGGAAGCACGCGTGCCCGGGCCTCACCGGGTCCTCGCGCAATGGCGGTGTTGTTGCTGAAGAGGCCCGCGCCGGTGTTGTGACCATACGAGAAGATGAACAGCGTGCCCTCGTAGTATAACGTCGCCGCACTGAGCCGGTCCAGCTGCCGGGCGGCCATTCGCCTGGCGAGATCCAGCAGACGCCCAGTAGCACGCGCACCCTGTGTGTTGCGCTGCCGGCTGTGCGAGACCAGCGTGTGCTCGGCATGCCACCGGATGACGAGCTTGCTGTGGCGCGCGGCTTGCAGCAGCAGCAGTCACTCGGTTATTCAGGAGCATGTTGGTTGGCGTCGTCGCGCGCTGTGACAACACACGCGCCATGCTCTCCAGTGTGCAATCAACAAGGTGGTCCAGTCGGATGGCTGCAGCACGCGGCTCTGCAGGAAACGCAGCAGTTTGATGCGACGTGCCGCACGCCACATGCATGCCGGCTGGCCGTGTCGGTACACGTGCCACTCGATGGCCGTAATCGCCTGGAAAGGTGCTTGCCCGTGGCGGGATCGCCCGTCAGCAGCAGATGCAGGGATCGGCCCAGGGTGTCCCGCGCTGATTGGCCAGCGCAAGAAGGCTGAATGCCAGCGCTTGCTCGCGCTTGTCAGTGTGAAGAGGCGAATCGTGTCGCCACACGTCGGCGGCACAGGCAGCCGGATGAGCGGCGGGCAGGTGCCGCGGTCAATCGGCTCGACTGGGGTGTCAGGCTTTGCGGCCCACAGCACGCGTGCGCTGACGGTATGGCCGTTACCGTCTCGAACGAGCTCCACCGCCATTGTCCTCCGCCCGCCATAGGTCGGTCGCACGCATCCACGTGGGCAGTGTGTGCTTAGATAAGAAACCCGTGTGTGTGTGTGTCTGCAGCTGCCGGTCGGACAGGAGGATCCGGTCCAAGTCGGGGTGCCTGCGGCCAGCCTCCAGAGGTGGCGCGGCAGATGATGGCTGCGGGATGGCCTGTTGGAGAAGTGCTGCGACACGCGGAGAGCAGCGCTGAGAGCGGATTATGGCGCCTGGTGGGTACCGCCGCCGTCGGTCGGCCTCGTTCGCCGACGTGGTGTTGATGACGCCGTCGGACGCACTGTCGCCTGTCGGTTCAGGCGACGGGCACTCCCATGATGGTGTAGCGGCAGCTGCCGCGCCCGTAATGGAGTCATTACCGGAAACCGCCAGAAAAGGGCCTTGCAAGCATAGTATCCTGTGGCCGCTTGCTTGTGTGGAAGGGGCTGCCGATGTAAAAGCGCCTGTGCGAACGTTTCGACATTGTTGGATCGTGCCCTACACAGCCCTACTACTTCCAACAACGCAGTTGGCTCATCACCCACCTGCAGGGCCCCGGTCCTTTATCAGGCGTTCCGTGCCCCGGACAACAGCGCGCCGCATGGCGTATCCTGCAATCCCGCAAGTGCACAGCCTACCAGTGACAGAGCCTCGATTGCCACGCTGAAGGGTGCTACATACCGGCATTAGCTCTACAATGTAGTATATCTTGACATCATGGTGTAGTGGAATCACATCTGTCTTACACACAGAAGGTCCCCAGATCGAAACTGGGTGATGTCATATGTACCTTGTTTGAGCGGTAAAGATGGATTGAAGTACCAGAAAGGGTTTAATGTACCAGAAAAGGTCAACCATACTAAACTCTATCCCCTATGTACCTTGTTTGAGCGGTAAAGATGGATTGAAGTACCAGAAAGGGTTTAATGTACCAGAAAAGGTCAACCATACTAAACTCTATCCCCGGAGAAATAGTTAAAGGCGGAATAAGATGGAGTCAGAACGGATACAGTTACAGCACAGCACTCCGCAGCTGGCGTCACCCCTGACGTGAGTCATGGCTGTAGGCACGGCCCCTGGGTGCTACCGCAACCTTATCAGCCTTCACCTTACTGCGGCGCCGCAACGAAGCGGTCACTTCGCTATGGTACCATGCTATCGCACAGTGAACTCCGCGGGTCATCGGTGTCGACCGAACCACAGAATGAAGCCTCCTCAGTCTTCACACCACGCTGTGAATCAAGAAACTGCAGCAATCGGCAACAGCCCCGGCTGCCGCAGCCACCTCAACGCCGCTGCCACCGCCGCCGCCGTGGCAAAAGCAGAAGCACGTCAGCCGCATGTCAGCCGCCACCCATTCAAACCGCGGCCGGCCCGTGAACGACGCGGTAACAAGCTAACAATGCAACCCGCCGCTAGGCTCTCTGCAGCCGCCTCTTGCACACCGCAACCACATCCAGAGCTTCGGATGTTGGCTAGGTACACAGAATACGAATGTTATGCTCGACGGTGCCCTACCCAACCACGAGTACATATGCCTACAGCCACTACATGCACAGACTACCGAAAGTTCCAAACCGCCGCCTGAAGGGCCGCAGTGTTCCTGGACCCCTCCTCCTCCTCCTCCTCGCCTTCCCCAAAACGGCCCTGCACACCCCACCCGATGCCTCGAAACATGCGGCCACCACTCCCAATGCCCCCCTCTCCCCCCCCACAACCACCCAACCGTCTTGGCCCGCCCGGCATGCTATGCATCGCGCAAAATGCAATCCAACCGTCTGCCCCTGGCTCTTCCGGCGGGTATGGGATCCTCCCAAGGATCCCACACCCGCCCTTCTGTGCTGACCTAACAACGAACACCCAAGAAGCGCAGCGAGCGCCAGCTGCGGATAACTTGCACTGACAGTCACCGCGGGTCGCTCCCCCTTAGACGTCCACCCGATCCCCCCTGGACCAACGCAACTCGCAGGTGCAGCAGCGCAACCAACAAGCCGCCAATACAGAGCCAGCCATCAGAGCACCCATCGGAGATCGGCTGCGCACCGCCCTCCGGACGCCCTCGCACCCGCCACCCGCACCCGCCACGGCCACCCGCATCCGCACCCGCATCGGCACCCGCACCCGCATCGGCATCCGCACCCGCATCGGCACCCGCACCCGCATCGGCACCCGCACCCGCATCGGCACCCGCACCCCCACGTCCATTGACAGCTGTCGGAGATTCCGGAGGCGGCCAACACGAGGCAGGAACAACGACACGAGGCGTGTGTTCCTCTTCCCCCCTCCGACACGTCCCTTCCCCGCCGACAAGAACTTACAATGCCGTACCACGCTTAATGTTCCATGCACCTCCGAGAACTCCAAGCGGTCGTTGGGAGCGGTTAGGTGGATGTCTGTGTGGGTGTGCGTGCGCGTGTCGGGACCCAGCAGCGCCATTGCCACCTCCTTCGAATGATGAATACATACCAAAAATTTAAATGGGTTATCTTCGAGCCTGGAGAGAACCTAAGCGAGGTACGCCCCCATTGGGTTATCTTCGAGCTTAGAGAGAAGTCAAGTGAGGGAGGCACGCCCGGCCCGTCCTGCTGAACCCCGACGGCCGCTCTCCGCTGCCTCTTGACACGGCACTCCCGCCATCTAGCACGATACGCTCCTTCCTTGGTCTCTCCGGCCAAACCCGTAATCGGCTGACCCGCATCGCTGCGAGCTAAGCGACAGCGCCGCTAATTCCACCTGGGTGGCCAACACGCCGGCGCTGATGGCCGCCCACTAACCACAGCCACATGCGGCCACATATGACACCTCACCTCCCCACGCCTCGTCCTCCCCACACCTCGCCTCCCCTCACATCCGTACACCTCGCCTCCCCTCCCCTTCCGTCAACGCGCCTCACCATCCTTCGACGCCGCCCTCCCGCACACACTTTGGCAATCTTTACGTTGGGGCTAGGTCAGCAGCACTTAGCCAGCGCAAGGCCCGATCCGATTTGTAACAGGCGCACACGCGAACGACAGGCCACCGTGAACCCTCTTGCCCCGGGGGACCGCCCGCCTGCGGTTAGTCCTCCCCGCCGCACTCCTTCCGACTTGGATCTCAGCTCCCGACATTGCCCAACCCAGGCCCAAGTGGACCCCACTCCCAACCGTGTCCCCCGCCCAACCCCGGCGCGCAACCCCGGCCAACCCCGCAGAGGCTTCGGCTCCATACCCATCCACGTATCTTCTGGCCCAGCATATCCGGGGGCCGCTCCGCCCCGATTGATCACAGCACTGTCGTTGCAGACCTGAACCTCCAACCCCCAGCCGCCTCCCGGTGCGCTGCTCGCCCGGCCCTGAGCCGCTTCAGCCGCCGGGGCGCAGAGGCGATGCATCCGGTGAGGCATGATGTGTGATGTGATGGCGGCCCCTCAGCACCAATCGCGAGGGCCTCCGCCTACGAGCGCCTCCAGCGCCTGCGTCCCTTCCCGCCCGCCCGCCCGCCTCGCAATCCTCTCCGCCTCCAGGAAGGGATATGCCGGTCCCTCCCCCTTTCTCAATAAAGGCAGCGGAACCCTCTCCCTCCCCCTCCTCACCATTTCCCCCCCTCCCCTTCTTGTGACCATCAGCGTTCGCATGCGTTCCTCCGGGCTCGGCCCCTCCTTCCCCCTCCCTAATCAGCTCGGCAGCATCCGGCTGCAATCAATCACCTGCCGCGCTCCAGTCCACCCCGCTCCAGTCCAGTTCAAATGCCTCTCCGTTTGCGCAACTGCACTTCCGGTGCACCCAACAAAGTCGTAATGTTGACTGCTTTCCTCCGCGGCGTCCCCTGTAACATTCATGTCTGATGTCCTTCCCCCATTTAACCTTCATCGCAAGTAGTAGTACACATTCCTCCGGAGGCCTCCCTCTGTGACATCTAGAGCAGCTGCCCCGCATTCAACGCCGCGGGCCGAAACAGCAAAAGGCGACGCGCCAACCAAGGAAACGCCACAGGGCCATCGCTCTCTCAATGACACCGATATGGGATGATTGCTGTCCAAGTGCTCCGCTGAATGCCCTGACCTTGGGGCCGACACACATATGGGACCGGGGCAGTCGTATGGCGTAAGGGCATATTCCGTGCGCAGCTGTACCCCTTGTATGGCACCCACGCCTTACCAAATCTGCCTTCTCACACACACGGTCGGGTCTCTTCTCTAAACACACACATACACTTTACTGTGTTTGCTATGCAGTATACACATAGTGTATACACACCCACCGCGCATCGCTCCCTCGGCGGGTGCACTCACTGAGCTTGGTGCCGCGCCGACACCATGTGTCTGCAGCAGGGTGCGGCGTGGGGCGCGACTCGTTCGGCCCGTTCGTGCTGGGGAGACAAGAGCACCTCCAGCAGCCGGCACCGCCGCGCCTGCAGCCCCAAAACGGCGCAGTCCGAAGGCCCGGCCCCGCAGACAACGCGCGCCCACATGCGGTCTGCAGAAAGAAAGAAAGGTAGGAAGAAAGGAAGAAGCAAAACAGAACAGGAGCCCACGCCAAAGCTCGAACTGACAGGGCGCATACACCCCCTCCTTCAATGTCTACCAATTTCCTATGCCCCTCCTTCACCCCCTCCACAGGAGCCTCTGAAGGGGCAGAGCGGCGCCATCACACCCTCCCCCCACATTTCCCAACGCCGCCGTCACACAGGTTCTTGTTTGCACCGACCCATGGGTTGGGTACGGCATGCCTCCCCTCCATGACCGACCGCCCCCACCCACCCCCAGCACGTCGCGCGATTCGGATCAACTCAACTCGATGGGTTTGACGGACCCCCACGACCGCGAAAATATTCCGCCCTCCCGGCCCCCCCCCCCCCGCCGTCCACAGACTCGCATGTGCGATGCCGGTGCCCCCCGACAGCCGCAACCGCAGCCGCAGCCGGCAGCCGATACCGCGCGCTCACTGGCCGCCTCGAAGGCGCCAACGCCTCCTGCCAGATGCCCCACCCAGGCACTTTGTTTGTAGCACCCTGCCGCATCCACCCAAACCCCTTCGCCGTGCGGCCCTGCCTACCGCTGTCCCGCACCACGGCTGCCCCACCCACCACATTGCGCGCGCGGCTCCATCCACCGTGCGCCACAAGTGCTGCCCCTCCCTCCCTGCCTCCCGCCCGGCTTTCCACCCTCCCTCCCTCCCTCCTTCCTGTCTGTCTGCCTGTGAGAGGTTGCGTGACGTCTCGTGACGCGGTTGAGTGCGGCCGGCCGGCCGGACGCGTTGCGCGCCAGTGCCGGCCACCGCCGCCGCCGCCACCACTGCCACCACACGTCACGTGGTCGGATCCGCTGGGGTCGCCAACGTCACCGCCACCGCCAGCGCCGCCACTACCGCGGCCACCACCTCACACAGCACAGCGGCCCGCAATTCAATGCCACTCTTAACCAGTGACCCTTCCAAACAAGAATATAACAATACTGTAGGTACAGTATTACCCGATTTGCTTGCCATATTCCCTCCGACCGTTCCAATCGGCCTCCGTGGCAAACGATCCGCCATCCGGGTCGCCAGCAATCGGTTGGCAGCGCACGGCCATCGAAGCATAACTCATCTTAATTTGCAACTGCCCGCCGCCGGCATGCCCATCCCACTCCACGACCGCTACGGCTGCTACTCCCCCCACCACCACCACGGCACCACGACTCCTGTGTCTTAGGGTGTGTATTTTTCGACATGAGACCCGCCCGACCCAAACCAAGCACCCAGCTTAGGGTGTGTGTGTATGCGCGGGTGTATGTATGTACGACAGACGAACCGACCCGCAAGTGCGGCTATGGATGTCCGAAGCGCCGGAACCAACAAATGAAACAGTGACAACGTGCAAGCAAGCAAGCATGGTGCGGCGCTCGGCGAGTTCCGATGCAATGTACTTTTCTGGTGGTGTGTGTGTGGTGACGCGGTGGAATGTGGTGTGGGGTGGTCTTGTCAGACGGTGGGGTGCGCGCACACGTACACGTACACGTACACATACACACACACACACACACACACAAACACACACTTCGCTTCTCGCGGCTCAGTTATCTTGTACACACACACGCGCACGGGCGGGCAGGTTTCTCGCTAAACACACGCACACACGGCCGGGGCAGCTGTGCGGCATACGGGCACTTCCGGGCTCAGCTATGGCCCTTGCATGTCACGCACTCCTGCCCTGTCCGCCCAAGAACACACCCGCCCGGCTGGACTAATCGTTTCCCGCGCCAATCCTACAAATGCGACGCACGGCTACAGCAAGCATCATTGTTTTCACGACCCCGTGCAAATCTTTCCTTTCCATCTGTAGTTTTGCACGGCTGTAACACCCCCCCCCTCACCACCACCACCACCAACAACAACAACAACAACAACAACAACAACAACAACAACAACAACAACAACAACAAGAACACTCCCGACCGCTGCATGTGCATGCGCCATGTTGCGGGCTGCGATCTGAGAGTGCAGATCGCGGTGTGCGCCCAACGGGTGGTGGTGGTGACACGGTGGTGTGTTTGGGTTTAGGAACCCCCGCGACCCAAACCAGTATGTATGTATGTATGCCCTGGGCGAACAAACGCAGTGTGTGTGCGATTGTGTGTTTGCCGAGGTTGCAGGCGCCCGCCCCTGCCCTGCGAACTCCGCTGAGCATCGAGTGCAGTCTTCGGGATGGCTGCCGTTCCGTGCGCCACCCCTTCGTGCGTGCAGAGAAAACTCACAGCCCGCAGCCCACGTGGCCGCCTGCTCATGCAAGCCAAACTCGCCGCACCTGCCTCGGCGTTTAGCCCCGGGGTTTGGGATTTGGGGGTTCGGTGAAGTGGAGGATTCCGAAACGCCGCAACCTCCCCCCCTCGCTTCCCTTCTCTTCCCTTTTGTCAAGAAAGACAGCGATGCCGTAAAAGCACGCCGCAACCTCCTCCCTCCCTTTCCCCGTTTGCACACACGTAACCCGCATGCAGACGCGCGCGCACACACGCGCGCCCCGGCGTGCCCTCTCCAGCTGCCGCCTCCGTGCCTCCGCACCACCACGACCGCGATCTCCACCCCTCACCCGCAGGGTGGGGGGGTGCCGCGCCGCCCGCAGTAGTACCCCTGGTCCGGTACCGCTGGCCCATCCATCCCTCTCGACTGCCTCTTCCCTGAGATACCCGCCAGCTCTCGGCCGCCTTCCCCGACGACCGCGCCTCCTGACAGCCCCTGCTGCCCTCTGCCGGGTATGCCGCCGCACCCAGCGGCCTCCCTGGCGGCACTCGAGGCGAACCCCTGGGCGTCCGCGGTCCGTACCCGCTTGCACCAGCAGCTGCCCCCCTTCCCCTGCGGTGCCTTCCACTGCTCCGCCACTCGCCTCCCATCACCGCTGCTGCGCCTCCACCTCCTCCATCTCCGCCGCCTCCGCCTCCGCCTCCACCTCCGCCGACTCCACGCAGGCAGCAACTCGGCTGGGCTGCGAGGTCGAGCTGTCGTCATCGTCCACGACCAGCACCTGCCGCGGCATGGCCGTCGGAGTCATGCTGCTGGCGGCGCCGCCATCACCTCCGCAGCTAGCGCTACAAGCGCGGTCGTCGTCGCCGTCAGCTGCCGATGTGTCCTTTGTCGTGACCTACGGGCTTTCCGTGGTGACAACCGGCGCCAAACCGTCCTCGTCCGCGGGCGCGCCGGCCGCAGCCTCCGCCTCCGCCCTCCGCGCCGCGTCCATTTCCGGGCAGCTGGTGCCGCTGGAAACCCGTCCTCCGGCGGTACCTGTTGCGGCGGTACCTGCTCCGCAGGCGCAAGCGCTGCCGTCGTCGCCGGCGCCGGTGCCCAGAAGGCCGCTGTTGCACTCGAGGCAGCGCTGCGAGGTCGCACAGCGCTGCAGCATCTGCCGCAGCGTGCCCACCAGCTGCGCGGCGGTGGGTCGGCGCTGCGGGTCCTGGGCCCAGCACGCCTCCGCCAGGGACCTGCGGGAGGGGAGGGGGAGGGCAGGGACCCGTGTGTGTGTTTTAGGAGCACGTGTGGCGACGTGTGGGTGCGTCCGTACGTCAGCCGATGCACATGTCGTACTGGTGGTCCATGTTGTGGCATCCACTCAACGACCCCACCGCCCAGGTGCGCCCCGCCATTGCCCCCTCACGGGCCCCAACCACCCGCCCCAACCCCCGACGCGCCCCTTAGTGTACGGCAGTCCGTCCCCGTACCTGTACTGCGGCGGCACCCAGGCGGGAAACACCGGGCGGGTGCCCATCAGCACCAGTCGCCCGATCCGGTCCGCCGGCATCGCCCCGAACGGCCTCCTGCCCGCAGTCACCGCCTCCAGCATCACCACCCCGAAAGAGTAGATGTCCACCGCGGCCGTGATGTGGGCACCTGAGAGCAGGAGCAGGAGCAGGAGCAGGGGGAGGAGGAGCAGGGAGGCGGAGGCGGAGGAGGAGGGAGTTACTCACAGCGATGTGAGTGCTCTCTGTCGTGAAGGCAGAATGCCTGAACGAGAGAGAGCCAGCCGGAAAGCTGCTCAGGGCAGCTGTACGGCTTCCGTAACAAACCTAGTAAAATCCTTAGGGTCGCTCCGCTCCTTCGGAATTAACCGACCGTTTGTTACTCCAGCGCTGCCCTTCGCTGCTAGATGCTAGCTAAAGCAAGGCCTTAAGCGGGACAGAAGCAAGCACAGTCACCATGGACCCGCGGGGCCCACCGCAACGTCATGGCCACCTGCCCCCACCCCACCCCGGACGCACCTTTGCCCCTGCACGCCTCGGGTGCCATGTGGTCCACCCTGTGAGGGGAGGGCGTGGGGAGGGGGAGGGGGGAGGGGGGAGGGGGAGGGGGAGGGGGGAGGGGGAGGGGCGGTTTGGAAGGGGTGGGGTGGGGAGGTCTTTTGCGGTTTCGCTGTCTATATTGACGAAGGAGCGTAGGGTATGTAAGGTTGGGGTAATAGGATGGGTTGGGTGGGGGGTAGATTCCGTAGGGGGAAAGAATTGGGTTAGGATTGACAGAAAGGGAATGATAGGGTGGCGGGATGGGTCAAGGTGCGGTTCCTGGGCAACCGCCCAAACCCACCATCCATTATGAGGCCTCGTTGCACCGCTAAAACCCTGATAGCCTGATCGCACCACGAAGCTGCCGTAGCAAGCTACCAACGATCACAGCCAACCGCCCGCACGCCTCGGACTCACGTGCCACACGCCTGATCCTGCCGTACGAAACGTCCGTGCGCCGACTGGTTGTCCCTGGGCCGCCGAGCCGTGCCCGCCAACGCGGGCTCGACGAGCCTTCCAGGTGGTGCGGCGGCTGCCAGTGCCGCCTCCAGTTCGCCGAACGGCCTCTGCTGTCCGCCGGATGCCGTTCTCGGCTCGCAGTCGAGCACAAGCGCCAGCCCGAAGTCGGCGAGCTTGGCGGTGAAGCCGCGCGGGTCGCCCGGGGTGGGGCTGCGGGACTTGAGCAGGATGTTGCCGGGCTTCAGGTCTGCAGGGGAGGGGTTGCGCAGCGAATGGGTAAACATGTAGGAACTGCGCTCACAGCCAGCGCAACATCCCCGTGGGGTGTTTAATGATGTACTCACTTCGTGGTGTGTAAAAGATAACTCTGTGTGTGCGTGTGTGTGTGGGGGGGGAGGGCGCCGAGCTGCCAGAGCGCGGGCAAAGAGACCGCGGTGGCTGCTGACCCCTACTGGGGGTACCAGCGGCGGGAGCAGCAGGCAGCAGCCGGCGTACCTCTGTGTACGATGTTCCTGCCGTGCAGGTACCTGAGCGCCAGAGCCACCTCCAGCAGCGTCAAGTACACCGACTGCGATGGAGGGAGGGAGGGAGGGAGGGGGGAAGGGGGGAAGGGGGAGGGAGGGAGGGTATAGGAAATTGGAAGACATAATTAAACTGCGCTGCTGCTAGGAGGGAGGGGCACACGGGGGCTGCAGAGGAGGTGCAGGCGGTGAACCGAAGCTTGGGTTACGGACGGGGCCCAATCGGATGCCGCGGCTCTAAGCGGAGGAGATTGGGGCGGAGGTTGTCCCCACCCTACCAGCAAGTGAGCCCCGCGCACTGCGCCCGACGCCGTCCACCCATCCCAACGACAGCCGCGACGACGGGAATGGCGACGACACCCACAACGGACGACCACCACGACAATGACAACGGACAACCGCAACGGACAACCACCACCACGAGAATGGCGACGACACGGCTCTTACCCGCATGTGCTTCACGATGTGGTTCCCAAACTCGGCGTTGTTGACATCCAATGGCTGCGGCGCCGCAGCAGTCGGTGATGCCGGCCTAAACTCAGGTCCGTTGGGCGACACGGCAGCGGCGGACGTGGGCGTCGAAATCAGCTGCCCGGGTCCGGACCCATGGGTCGCTGCTGCGGCCCGCCTGTTTGGGAAGCCGCCATCCGCCAATGCCGACGCCAGCGAGCCCACGTCGCACAGGGTCATGCAGACGGCGCTGCACACGTTGGAGAGCTCTGGGGCGGGTGTACGACAGACGGGCGTACGACAGGGATTTCCGGCAGTGGGTAGGGCGCAGCGCGATTCCAGAAGGGCGCGGGTGCTGGCGGTTGTTTGTTTGAGGGGTCTGGAGGGGTCAGGAGGGGTCTGGAGGGGTCTGGAGGGGTCTGGAGGGGCTGTTGTGGCTGAAGACGGAGGCGGCCGCGCGCCCGAGTCCATCAAGGCTCGCATCCGGCCGCGCGCGCAAACGCATCACACAACATGACACAATACAGCCTACACGGCACACACGGCATACCTGCGAGCCGGGGCCCGCTTGCCGTCACCTCCGCCTCCTGTTGGTGGTGCAGCAACTCCGACTGCTGCCGCAGCCGATACGTCGGCGCGCCGCCGCCGCAGCAGCCGATGCGCGTCTCCAGCACCACGTTGGAGTAGATGCCGTACACCTATCATGACGCGGATGAGGAATGTACGTCACGGCCACGGCCACGACCACGGCTGTGGAGGGCGCCACGGCAGCCCCGCTGCCCCCACGGCCTAACAAGCACCACACGTACCTACCTACCTACGTACAAGCCGGCGGGGGTCTCGGACCCTCGGGTTCCGGAGCCAACGCCCACGGGTTCCACCGCTCCCCACTCGGCCGAGTGTGGAGGTGGGCCAGCACGGCACGACGCCGGGTGCTCGCCCGAGAAGCCCCGTTCGCCCGCATCCACCAGCTTCATAATGCATGCTCGCCCTCCGCATTAATGTCCGCACCCGTCCGTCCGGTGTCCCCCTCCTGAAGGCCCCCGCGGACCCCTTGCGCCCACCATTCCCGCGCGCACCGCGTCCCTTTGCGCTGCGCTCCGCCGATCTCCTACCCCAGGCACATGCATGCTGCCCGAGCACCGGTGTTCCGGGGCCCCCCTTCGGCTGCCGCCCGCCGAGTCCGCTGCGCCAACTCAGCGGCCGCCAGTTCGGTCGGAAGTGGAAGTGCATCCGAAACGTAACCCTCAGACCGAGCAGCTCCTCCCACGGCCGCGCGGATGTCCACCCCCGTCACCGCCACCACCCGACTCCCAGACCACCCTCTGTCAATAATGACAGCGAAGCCTCAAACCCCCAAGCCACCCTGCCCTGCCCTGCCCAGCCCTGCCCAGCCCCGCCGCCCGGTTATTGCCGGCCGGCCGCCGTAGCCCCCACCTGCACGATGTTTGGGTGGCTGACGGAGGTCAACATGGCCAGCTCCGTCGCGCTCTGCAGCAGCGACCGCCGAGCGCGCAGCTGCTGACGAGCCGCCTCGGCCGCCAGCACGGCCTGAAAGTCCGCCTCCAGGGGGGCGCCGCCGCCCCCGAGCCCGCTGCTCTTTCCACGACCGAGCGCCGGCCCCGGCCAGAACTGCTCAACGAAGTTCGCGACGTCGAACGTGGCCGGCAGCTCCAGAAGCTTGACGGCCACCTCCAGGCCGCCCGCCATTTGCCCCAAAAAGACAGATCCCCCGCCGCCCTGGCCCAGCTTTGTGATCAGGTGCAGATCGGCCACGTCCGCCGCCTCGGAGTCCAGGCCGCAGGCCGCGGCGGCGGCGGCGGTGGCGGCGGCGGCGGCCGCGGCGGCCGCCGCGGCGGTGCTGGCCGCGGCCGCCGCCGCGGCAGCGGGTCGGCCGGGGGGCATGAACCCCAGGGAGGTGCCCGACATGGGGCGTTGCCCACCGCCGACGATGGAGACGCCGCCGGCGGCGGCGCTGTGATCGGGCCTGTGCAGCGCCGGGCCGGGAGGTGCTGTGACCCTGCAACCGCAGCGCCCAGTCGAAGCGAGAGCGGGATGCGGCAGCGCACGAAAGGGAAATCATCGTTTGTCGTTGTGCGCTAGAAGGAATCAGAACAGCCTGGCGGGGGATCATACAGTCCAGTGACACCCAGCCCGGCGACATGGGGAGAAGGGAAGCGCAGGAGGCGAAAATGGAGAGACGCAAGAGCCGTCATACGTCGCCGTCGCCGTTGCCGGCATGGCCGCAACGGTTATCGGTAGTTTGGGGTACCGCGCGATATCCTGTCCGTCGACGGTCGAGCTGGACTTTTTAATTCTCGCAGCTCAGCCTTCTTATCCACACACATACACACACCGGCCGCTGGTACACTGGCGTCCCTTCCGTACACTACCGTACTGCACCCATGCCGCGTTCGTACGCGTCCCTGCCTACAAATCCCTCCTTCCGCGCTTCTCACCCGTAGCCGCGCCACCACCATAGTAACCTGTTTGCTTTCGTCCTGTTTGCTTTCACCTTGTCTAGTTACTGTATTTTGTCTTGCTCCCTTCCACTTTGCCTCACAACTTGCTTCCTTCCGCGTTCCCGCATGATGGACGACCGACGCTGCTTCCGTGGGGGCCGTCACCATACATTCGTCATACATTTTACAGGTCGGTAACCAATCCATTTGCGTGCGTCGTGCGTCTCCGTATTTAGTATTTGCGGTATGATTTGCCTTGCGGTGGTGGCGCAGCTGCCTTGTCCGCGCGCCTGCATATGGTAAGTTTTTCCTCGCAGGTTCTATGGTATGTATATTGCCACCTGGGATCGGGCGGGCGGGCGGGTTGCAATTCTAAACACACACCTGGGCGGTTATGGGTGGGCTTCTTGTTAAACACACACACACACACACACACACACACACACACACACACACACACACACACACACACGGCGTTTTGCTTGCAGGTGGGTAACAACGCGAGGATCGCACGCACGCACAGCATTGTGGTGTGAGTCTGTGTGGCCAAGGCAGCCGACCCGCACGGCCGACCCCGCGACGCCGCGACACCAACAGCGCGCCAAAGCGACAGCGTTCTTCCGACACCGCAGCCTTTTATTAATTATATGCGCCGGGCAATGGGTACGTTATCTACGCATACGGGCAAACTATTGGGCGCCACTGGGCCCCTCGCATGTCACGCACTCCTGTTCTGCCTGCTTAAATAACACATACACACACAGATTTGTCTTGTGATATTGTCAATGGTAAGTAAATCGCAGGTTTTGGTAAGTATCCGGACCTGGGCGGCTATGGGTGGGCTTCTTGTTAAACACACGAACCCCGACGAGTCCCACATTGCCGTAGTCCATGAACAGCAAATCGGCCATGCCGTATCGCACGCACCTGGGGCGCCTGGACTGGGCGCGGACGGCACAGTTGCCGCCGTTGCCCAGACTGTCACCGCCGCCGCCGCCAATGAGGTCGTACATCTGCGTCGCCACTGCTGCCTCCGCCGTCGACTGGTACGGTCCGCTGGCGGCGGCGATGGTGATGCTTTCTCGCACGCTGGATATGAGGGCGCCAAGCTGCTGCTGACAGCCGCCACGGCCCTCCCCTTCGAGATCCCGTACGACAATCACGGAGGCGGCGCGCCGTATGACGTCGGCGTGGCTGGCCTCCGCGGCCTGCGCCTCCGTCCCGCTCGCGCACTGGAGGCCGCTGAGGAAGGTCTGCATGCCGTCGGCGGCGGAGCTGGTCCCGGCGTGGACCTGGATCCAGGACTCGGCGCCGGCGGCGTTCAGAAAGGACGAGCCGCCCAGCATCGTCACACGTGACTGCAGCACCACTACGTCACTGGCGTGCTGGCCGCCCGAGACCTCGCCGAAGAGCGTCTTCGGCCGCTCGCTGACGGTGGTGGTGGCGGCGACGGCGGGGGTGGTGTTCCGGGACGCGGCGGCGGCGGCGGCGGCGGCGGCGGTGACGACGACCGGAATGGGGCGCGGGCTGCCTGGGCCCGCGACGCCGGTCGCCGGCGCGGTCAAGCTGCCGCGCGCCAGCATCCGTACGGCAGTGGCGGAGCGTGCCCGTGGCATCGCCGCGGCGGGCCCGTTCGTCAGGAGGTCAGACAGGGTGCCGCCGACGGCGACGCCGCCGACGTTCAGGCCGCCGGGGCTGTCGCCGCCGATGCCCCCGTCGTCGGAGGCCGCCTCTGCCACGACTGCAGTGACGGCCTTGGCGAAGCCGCACCCCGGAAGTACCAGGCTGCTACTGCCGCCGCCGCTGCCGCCACAGCTGGCGCCGCCGGCGTCCAGCTGCAACGTGGAGATCCGAGCGACGGCGGCGGGGGGCTGCGAGCGGCCGTCGCGACGGGGCAACGGCCGTCCGGCCGCGCCGGCGGCGCCGCCGGTGGCGGAGGTGCTGACGTCCGACGCGCTGATGGCGGAGGTGCTGACGGCGGACATGGTGGCGGCGGCGTCCGGTGCAGTTGCCTGAGGGGCGATGCTGCCTGCCGGGGAGGTTGTGCTGCCCGCCCGGACCCCCCCTTGGGAGTCGCTGAGGGCGGCGCAGGGCGCCGGAGGAGTCCCCACGGCGGACGCACCCAGGTGGCTGCCGGCCCGGCTGTACGGCATTTGTACGACGACAAATGCGCCTGGGGTGCCCCTGCGCAGCGCGCTCAGCTCGGCGGCGAGCTCTGCGGTCACCTTGGGGGTCAGGGCTCGCAGCAGGACCTGCGGGGCCGGGGCCGGGGGCCGGGGGCGGGCGTCCAACAGGGGCCGCAAATTGGAAGTATTGGGGGCAGGGGTGGGTGGTGACCAGCGCCGGCAGCGGAGGTCAGCGGAGGCAGGTGGGCCGTACAAGCTGCCGCGATACGAGGTGACCCGCTTGGCGTCCCGCTGCCAGCCGCAAAGGAACCAGCGACACTTACCGCAGTTCGCGCGGCCGTCGGGGCTCCGCCCCCCGGCGGTTCTGGGCTCGGTGTGTCTGGCCTGTCTTTACGCAAACCTCCCGGCGACCTGACCTCTTGCTGCAATGCCCATGCTAAGCTGCCAGTACGGTAAATCCCCCGGGTGGCGACATCGAGGTGGCGGCAAAGCCCTTTCGCCGGCGCCCTCGCCCACACCCCCTGCTGCCTCTGTTCAGCAGGCACAGGCCCCACGCGTACGACAGCACACTCACCCTCTCCAGCAGCCTCTGGCAGCTGTCCCTGACCGCCTCCACCAGCTGTCCCGGCAGGCGGTGCGGGAAGCACACGTAGAAGGCCAGCGTCACCCCGTCGCCCGCGTCGCAACCGACCAGAGCCAGAGACTGCACGGCACCACCGCCGCCGCCGCCGCCAACGCCGACCGCGCCGGCCCAGCCGCTGCTAACGCCGCCTCCGCCGCCTCCGCCGGCACCCGCTACTCCGGCGCTGCCCGCCACGCCTGGTGTCACGCCGTACATTGACGACCCTTGGTTGTCTGACCCTTTGAAGTAGCCGTAGGAGGAGTTGGTTTGACCGGCGAGGTCGTTCGGCAGCCCGAACCCGGCGGCGGCGGCGGCGGCCGAGCCCATGAGCAGGCAGATGTCGTTGGAGGGCTGGTTGATGTCCTGCAGATGGTCGTCCAAAATGTGTACGGGTGTACGAATGCACGGGTGCTTGCCTGTGTATCTTGCGCACGGACACCTGCCGTCATCTGAATAGAAGGTAGAGGTCCATTACCATTGCCCCGCTGCCCCACAGCTGGGACACACTCAACCGCCCTTACGGCCCCATCACACCCACCCACCCACCCACGGCTCCCTGTCCATCCACCCACCTGCACCAGCCGCTTGCAGTCCCGCACCGCCAAGCCGCAGATGCGGGGCTGCTGCATCTGCAGCCGCAGCAGCAGGCTGTACGCCAGCTGGAAGGGGCGCGCGACGATGGAGCCGCCCGCCGCCTCACAGGCGGCCGCCACGCAGCTTGGACTCAGCGGCATCGGCCGCAGCGTGCTGCCGCTGTCCTGCAGGCCGACCCCGGCCTCGGCCGTAGCTGACAGGTCGGTCCGCGGGGGTAGCAGCGACGAGGGTGGCCTGTCACCGCTGGGGCGAGCCGTCACGAAGACCCGGCTGGAATCCCAACGGGCCTCCGTCGCGAGTGTGGGCTTCGGAGCCGCGGGAAGGCCCCCCGCCTCCCTGCGTGCAGCGGCAGGCAGGGGATGCGGGCCAGGCCTGTGTGCGTCGCGCTTGGTATCCGCAAGCCCGACGGCGATGCTGATCTGGGTCGGCCACGACGGCCGCCAGTGGAGAGGACATCGATCGCGAGGCAGGCCTGCAACCGAATATCCTGATGCGGCACTAACCACGTTTGCGCATGCGATGTCGCCTGTTGGCCACTGGGCCAGGGAAGTGTGCATGTACGTTATATGTACGGCAAAAACGGGCTGCGGGCGGGCGGTGGTGCCGCAGCTCCAGTTACTGTCCTCTGGGTCGCATCTGGGTCGGTACAGCGGTTTGGGCCCCGCCCACTAACCAAGACCCTCCCTCCGGCATCCCTCCCGGGCGATGCAGCCGCCATCTGGGTCGGCGCATGTTCACCCGCTGTGCAGCAGGGCCAAGTGGGCGATCGACAGGTCCGCGCTTTGGGGGCGGCCGTCGCAGCAGCGGTGCCATTACCACCACCGCCACAACCACAACCACAATAACAACGACCCTGACAACGCTCAACCCAAGGCGCAGCACCACCATCGGTGACGCGGGCGCCGTTCCGCGGCAATCCTTCGGGCTGAGATCTACTCGGGCAATGTCTGGAGGCACACTTCGTTGCCCCGCAGGGAGGCGGCTCCAGGGCCGCCGGCCCCAGACCTTGCCACCTTGCCAGTGCCTTGTTATGGCAAGCATGCGACTGAGCCGGGGATCTGTTGGGAAGCCTTTTACGAAGGCTGGCATAGACCGGGCGACCCAATGTCCGAAACGAAACGCGTCATACAAAATGGATTCAGCCTCAGAAATCCTTAATGACCAGTCGCCGTACCAATTGTGCTCCACAAGAGCGTGCGTCGGTGCGATCGTTTTGGAGCTTGCCGTACTCCGACAGGCCGGTACGAATTGCTGTTCGCCTCCAGGCGCGGTACCTGGCGCTGTGTGCGGCACAGGACACCGATGCTGCTGCTGCGCCTTCTGCGGCGGTTGCGGTGGCTGCGGCGGCAGCGGCGGATGCAGCTGCAGCAACTGAGGAAGCTGCGGCTGCAGGTGCGATGCCGTTGCCATCATCGTCTGCTGCTGCTGATGATGATGATGCGTCGTCGTCATATGTAATTGTGGTCCAAGTTGCGTTGCAGGTATGCAAGGCGCGCAACGCGCTTGGAAACTAGCTGGCACGCCTGCCACGTCCAAAAGGAATGCCGTCGTTGCGTCCGGTTCGGCCACCACGGCGGCGCGCAAGGTGGCATCCAGTAGGAAGCACTGCCGTACATGGTACGACAGCGTGTCACACATCTCCGCGATTGTCTCCCGCAGGTTAGCGGCGGCGGCCAAACGCGCCAGGGAGGCAGCAAGTCGGCGGAGCGCCTTCAGGTCGGGCGTGAGCGTGAGGGAGAGAGCCACGCCGAGTTGACGCAGTTGGGCATCACACCGGGTCAAATCCACTGGCTTCCCCGCAAAGCTCTGGAAGCCCGACTCGCGGCGGACTGCGTTCTCCTCCGCTGTTATTAGCAGCGACCCGAAGCATCCCTTGCCGCAGGATAGCAGCACCGCTGCCGCCGAGTTGTCCTCGAGGTATTTCACTTGCAGGCGTGCTGACCTGTTTCCGCATCCTGGAGGCCCTTGCTGGGCTTCCATCATGAATCGCTTCATCGAATCAACCCTGCCCGCAGAAACTTCCGCTGTCGTTATGGATGGCGGTTCATCGGCGGAGGCGAAGGATATGGGCCCCTTGGCCGACGCGTTGCCGAGAACAAGTTCAAGTCCTCCGTCCTCTCTTGTTATGTAAAGCCTGTAAGGGCGCGCGAAGAGCCCAAGTTGGCACGTGCTGCAACACTTCACACCCACATTTTGCAAAGGGTAACCACCTTGTGCAGACGCCAAGCAGTGACGCAGCGGCCTCCAGCTGCATGACGCAGCGACATAACCACTCATGAACATCGGCTTCCTTTGCTGAGATTAGGAGCGCCTCCAAAAGCTGCTCCTGGCCACAGTGACTAATTACAAAAGCCTGGGGGTTGACATGCAGGGCAATCCTCGCATCATCGATGTAACACACATTTCTTTTGCTCCATGATAACTTTTTCGCGCACCGGAGTCTGCTCAGCCTCCGCATCCTCTGGAGGTCGGCCTCGAAAACAACACCTAAAAGCTTCCATGTTTTTAACGTTCAATTAACATGTCCGATAATATTTTAATAATCAGACAGCAAAACAAAACAGTCACATTTGGCTGTCATAACTGCAGTTTTGGTATTAGAACGCTCATATACTAAGGCTTTTGTGCAAAGTGAATCTTTTGGACACTCCTACGCTAACAAGGGTCAGGGGAGTTGAGCCGAGTACGGCGTCCAACGATTCGAAACTGGGATCGTGATCGGTTACTGTCTACGGGGCGACAACCGGACTGCAGGATATGGCTACAATGGAGGTAAGTGATATCTCCTTTTTCATTTCATTGTTGTCCTGTGCATCAGTATTCGCGGTATCAAACGGACACGCCTTTTCCACCGAATTTCCAAACGGTGACTCATCGGAGCGACATGGCGATATTATAATATTGACTCTCAGCATTACAGTCATTTGCCATGCAATAGGGGTGTTTCTATGACTTTTGGTTTCGGCGTCGCAGACCTCGTACATGGCAAGGCGTAGCTTGCGCATAGCATCCGTACAAGCCCTGTTTCTATGGGCGTCTAGGAACCAAGCGGAACCACGCATAAATATTAACGCTTAGATATGTACTTCTCTGCATTCAACTAATGTATGTTCAACCTAGTCTAGAGGGGTCGTGTGCCACAGGAGTATGAAGCGACGGGTTCGGCAGCTGCTGCTGCAAGATTAGAAGCGGATCTACGCGACGTGACAGAATAATCATGTAAACATTCTGTTGGCGAGCATGAGCCATCGTCATCGCCAATGAAGCAGGGTCCCGCCATGTGCCGACCAGCAAGCACGCTAAGCGGCACCCCGGGCAGGCCAGTAACGTCATGCACTAACGGCAAACAGTACTGGTTCTGATTGGTTTGAGGCCCGTTGAAATTATCGCCGTTCTGGGACGGCGGGCCCCGAGCGTCCATGGACACAGGACTGCAATCCTACGCATTTGAAAAGAATGGCTTTGAGACAATGAGGTCTGATCTTCTCGTTATCCAGCTAGTAACTCTCAATTGTCTTGTTAGCCCTGTTCCACGGAGTCAGGAACAGGCACCCCGTGGTTCGACAGGGTTCGACTCGGCTACTTTGAGCTTATCTTTTGTAGTAAACGTACAGGGCCGACAGCACCAACTCGATGCAAGTCGTTTTGTATCCAGCGGACCCCGCCGCTTAAGGCTGCTCCGAACCATGCCTTGCTAGGCGCCTAGGCCCATACCAGCTACTAGACGTGGCTGGTGAGCGTGATGTTGCATGCCAAGGATGATCCCGAGTCATTGATGCTCAGCCTCGCCTCACCAACATCAAGCGCGTGGCACGACCGACGTCGCGATGAATCAATGCTTGCACAGCGACAATGGAACCATTCAAAGGGTTGTTCCATTGTCGCTGTGCAAGCATTGATATGAACGATGGTAACTCGCGCGCCATACACCGGTATAGCCTTAGGTATAGCCGCCGCCTTCTCTCGCTAATGACGCGGGCAGCGCAGGCGGCCATTCATCTTGCGGACGACGTTAATCGAGTGGCTCGGGCACGAATTCACTGACTCATGCGGATTTGTGCCGCTGCAGTCGCTGTCTGCTACATGGAGCTTTAATTCCTTGATGAGCAGGGGGTCACCTCGTCCCGCCGGTCCCCGCCCAAGTTCCTGCAAAATGCAGGCGACGGTCAGGCAAAAGATTTGGTTGTTTCCAACTAAATTTATCTACTTCAATTCATTCCAGTATAAGTTCTTGCCATAGCGGCAGTCGTCCCTCCTGAAACCGCTCTCCCGTATGCGCATTCCGTCTAGGGCTGCAGTGCATGCATTGCATATTTCAGGTTATCACGTCACTATGTTTATATGCACAATCATATTGAGATGGTCAAAAACTGAAAAACCACCAAATTGCGGGCGGACAGCGCCCAAGCCAAAATGAGCACACTCCTTCGGTCCTTGTCCATTGACTGCGTCTACAATTGTGGAAGTGTTACATATTCAGGAACTTGCCACTTTTGGGTGGTGTGTCTGGTGTGACCCTGTACGGCAGGCCTTTGATAGGCTATTCGGTCGCTCCAAGGATTCGCCTTCAGCTTTCCGCTGCCTAGCCCATCAATGCAGCAAATGGACGCTCACCTGAGTGCCACACGTTCGCGGAGAAGAGGATTGTCTCTGACCTGCACGGCAGCGGTCAGCTGTGTATCGCAACACCGGCGTCTGGGAGTAAGTGTACGAGGCAGGCACCGTTTTTCACCTAATATCGCGCATCACCCGACCGATTGCCGTTGCGATTGGCCAGCCGCAGGTCGGACGCTGCTTGCTACAAAAACTTAAAACCGTACACATCAAGTCCCCCCCCCGCTGTGGGCGCACATTCGACGTCGAGACCTGGACGGAGTCGTTTCAACTCCACCGCTGCAACCCCCTATCGCTCCCGATCATCGCATCGGCGCATCACTACAATGAAGATCAGGGTGCAACCACGCCTTCAGGTAGCGGTGCATCTTACCAGATGAAGGGACCTGCACCAGCGGGGGAAAGTGCGGGACGGCGCCAGCGCCCAGCCATGCCGCGGCCGCCCCATCATGGGATGTTGTTGGTGCCTTGGCGACGCCGGCGCCTTGCCATGGCTGCATACTTTTTCTCTTGATAGCGGTTCACTCTGCTGCAGGTCGGACGGACAGAAAACGCGATCCGTCCGGGCGGGTGGGCCAGTCTGAAGGAGCGCACGTGAGGCATGTACACGTGAGGCATGTACACGCGCTGCCAACGCCCAACGCCGCCAAGCCCTATGTAGCACCGGGCCCCGCGTCCCATATACCCAACGTCCAGCTGCTACCCGAACGTCTCTAGGCAGAAGTCATCCTCGCGCCTTGGTCGCGGCTCCATCATGCCTTGGGCTAGCAACTAATCATATCCGTTTTGCATAACAATGCGCATGGCATCTGTTGTTTGCCCCATGAGATATGCCCAACAACTGAGAGCTGGCGGCCTGTGAGTTTCCCATACATGTATGATAAAGGGCAGCTAGCTGTGATTGCCATTCGCCCAACCATGCTTCGCCAACTCATCGCCATGACTGGCGACCATGAGCGGCTTCACCCTCCGCCTAATTTCTATCCGTGCAACCGCTGTACAGGTCGAGAACTGGTCGCTGTACTGGAAAGAGTCACTTCTGACACAGACGCAGGTGCGGTGCAGTGCGGTGCAGTGCGGTGCCGCTCAGACGCCTCCGGCGGCACCAACGGGGTTTCTGTGCGCGTTAAGAGCCCATCACTGGGTTGCGGCTGTGTGGCAGTGTCTGTGCTCTCGGGTGCGATTCCCCCGGTCGTGTCGCGTCTCGGCCCCTTACCTCAGGTGCAACCACCTGAACACGCCTCTGATGTGCCAGGGTGGGACCGGGGTGTTCCCTTTCCCCTTCGCATCGGTGGGGAAATCGACCGAGCCGGTCATGCTCATGCTGTGCAAGCGCTGGCGTGAACGCCCAATGGTTCGCTCCATCTTCATGCCGGCCGCATGCAGGACACCATCTCAACGATATACCCCTGCAATGACGACCCAACCAGCCCGCGCCACTGCCGGCCTTGTACGCTGTATCCTGCAGTGCTTGGAGCCCATCGAACTCGAACTGCCGGAGCCTGAGGTCGCGGAGGCGGGGTCGGATGCCGCCCCCACAGTGGCGGCCCTCCTGGACGCTAGCGCTGCGGCTCTGGGCTGGCCTCCGGCAGCCTCGCTGCACCGCCTCGACGGCTTCACGGGGCCGTGGGAGCGGGTGCTTGCGCGCGGGCGGGAGCTGCGGCCGGAGCAGCCGCTGCGGGGCTTGGTAGCGGCGGCGGCGGCGGCGGCAGGCGGCGGCGACCGCACCCCCACCGTCACGCTGGTCCGTGTGGTGCTCAAGGCTGACGGATGGAAGGTGCGGCCCACTGGCCATGGACGTGTCCGACGCTTTAATCTGGTGATGATACCGCAGTGGGCCTGCATGGTGCTGTGGCCGCCGTTCTCAGTTTGGTTGTCACTGTGTGTGATTGTAGACGTAGCAGTACGCTGCTGTTCAACCACCGGTCGCAAGGCCCACGCCGCCTTTGCCGCCCTGCCGCCGGCCCGGTGTCCACAGATCCGACAGCCCGGCGACTTCCTCTCGGATTCGGATTCGGAAGGCGGCTCCGATGCGCAGTGAGGCCATGTGCCGACCGGGCAGACCGGTTGGATGGCTGGCTTGGAGCCCTCACGACGCATGGGCCCTCAGGATCAGCGCGTCAGAGCACCGGCCCCCATGTGCTGGGAATGGCAGGGTCACCAGCCTCGCGACCGGGTGCTTCTGCTGCCTCGGGAGCTGCCGCCGTGGGCTGACACAACGCTAGCTTATGACAGGCGGCCCTGTTTGTGTTAGGTGGGGGAGTTACACGCTGCTAGTGTGCTGGCGTCGCTGCGTAGTGCGCACATACGGAGGTCTGTGCTTGGATCGCGGTCGGGTATTCCGCGTGGCTTGGGGGTTTTGCGTGGGTCCCTGGCCCCCAGGTGGCAGCAACGCTTCGGTGGCGAACACCATAGCGATCACCCTTCAGCGGGTCCATGCGCCATAATGCATCATCCAAAAAATGTGTGCTTGTGTGCCCGCAAAGCCGTTAGCGCTGCAGGGCGTCGGCCGGTGGCGGCGCTGGCGTGCCGTACCGTGTCTGCATGGGCTGTCACTAGAAAATGGCTGCGGTGTTACCGCAACCCACCCGCGGCCGCCGTCGTGGTGCAGAGAGTTGAACACGCCCGATGAGACGCGAACGACTCCCTGCCAGGCAGCAATGGCAGGGTCAGAGGGTTTGTACTATCGCTGGCAGCAACGCAAGGCTTTCTGCCTGGCGCTTGCCAGTCGCGCACTCAATGGGGACGGCCGTCGCACAGGCGAGCTGTAACGGCAAGGCATGATGTGTCCATTTAACAAGCAAGGCGCATGCTGACATGTCAAGGTGTCAGCCAAAGGTTACTCCGCAATTCGCGCACGCTTCCTCAGCGGCAAGCCTCGAAAAGGAGCACCATGTGACGCTACCCTATGACCCCACATGCGTCTCAAGGACCGCGACTGGCTCGTCACGCCCCACACGTGATGTCCACACCCAAAGTACAGGAAACGGACGGAACTGCACACAGCAGGTCGCATTCCAAACGCATCGACCGTGACCGGATGGCAGCTCAGCCCCGTATTGCTGTGGGACAGAAGCCGCGCCGCACCGCTGACATCACGGTGCCGCGGAATGCATCCTATCTGCCATCCATGTGTGACGGACAAACACAACGTCTGAACACGTGCCAAATGCCGACGTCAGGTCCGTGCATACCGTACCTACCGCCCCCCCACCACAGGCCGCCAGGCCGAAAGAAGGTACCCCTAGCTGCGCGTCAATCGCGACGCATGCCGTTATGTGTGCGCTACGAAAGCACAGGCAAGCCATCGGGCCCCACGAGACCCTCCTCCATCAGATAGCACAGCAGCTCCCGCTCCTGTTGCTGCTTCTCCTCGTCGTCGTCCTCCAGCTCACTGTTGGAATTCTGGTCGTAGTCGTCCGAGTCGGTCTGCAGCGCCTCTGCCCGATCCTCCTCGCGCCACTCCTGGCGCTGCTTCTGCGCCTTCTCCTTGGCCAGCATGTGCTGGATGTAGTGGGCGATGGGGTCGTTGCGTGGACGCCCGGACTTGGCAGGCGGCCTGTGGCCGTCGCTGGGACCGGCCTCGTGCGGCGGCGCGGTCAGCGCTGCAGCGGCCGCTGTCGACACTGGCGCACCGGCCGCGCCGCGCGGGCGGCCGTCCGTCGCTCCCCTCACGGACTTGTGCCACTTGGACCACCCGCCTTGTTTATTCAGGAATGACGTGATGAAACTGCCCACAATGACAACAGAGGAGGTGACCGGAAACGAAAGTGAAAGTTTTTCCTTGCAGTGATCCATTGGAACACGGCGTCAGAGTTTGTGGCGCCTGGACAGCCCTAGGGTCGGCCCCGTCTTACGAATGGTAGCGATAAACCGCTCAGAGCATGAAAATACGACAGCCAGTTCACATACGTAAAGTCATGCCCGTGACCAATGCCTAGCATGATGCTGCACAGCGCGTGCGGAACGCCAAAACCGCCGAAAATCGGCAGCTGCTGCAGCTTTCAACCCTGGCATACGTTGCGCGATTCCGTTTGGCAACCGCATCTGCTGGCGTGTCTGCCCACTATCGATGTGCTCCATGAGCCCAGCCCCACCGATTCGCGTGTTGCTTCTGCTTCAGCTCGTCCAGGATGCCAAACAGCTCCGTGGGGTCGTCCGGAAGCGCCACTGGCTGTCGCCGCCGCCGCCGCTGCTGAGCAGGTTTCCGCGACCCCCCGGCTTGGGGCCCCTCTCCCTCCTCCCCATGCTCCACATCGCTGCTCTCGTCCTCCTGACCGTCCGCGCCTTTGGCGTGAAGGCCACCCACTCGTGCCAGCCGCTCAAGTTGCTCCTGCAAGAGCATGCCACACCGCATCAATTGCATCACTGGAGATGCAACGCAAGGGTGCCGCGTTCTTGCAACCGAAAGCATGGCCGCCTAGACCCCCCCCCGACCCGCGCATGGGGGTCCCGCTTCAAATGCCAGGCAAGCAGGTGTGTGCACCGACATCGACACCCGCCTACCCGCTCGTGTGCCTTCTGAGACCACTTTCGCGCGGCTGCTAGGGTCACCGGCCGGCCACCGCCACCGGCCGCAGCAGCGGCCCCAGAAGCTGGCTGCCGCCGGAGCAGCTTCGCCATGAGCGAGCGCTCGTCCCGGGTGCGCGCGGAGGCATACACGCGGTTGAAGCACTCCGCTGTGGGGAGGGGTTCGGGGTGGGTAGGGTGACATCACAACATGCGCCGCCCAAAGCCTGTAGGGACTTGATTCCGCGGGCAGGTCGCGCCGGTTCTAGCACTTGTGGCGTTACCAAGTCAGGTGCATCCCACAGAGCGGCTTGGGGCGACAGGTTCTCTGCAAGACGGGGCGATGCCCTACACGCACGTCCTAATGCCGTGCCATGCGACGAGCGAGCACAGCGGAAAAACGCGACGGCATTGCTGTGCCTCGGAGAGTCCTCCGTGCAAACCTGCCTGCTGTCTTGCCATGCACGTGCCTGGCGACCTCGCACCAAAAGTTGGCGTGAGTGGGTTCGACCTTGAAGAAAGCGACCTGTTGCGATCAACAGGGCGGTTGCGATCAACAGAAAGCGGGCGTCAACCTCAACAAAAAGCACCAGATGACCAAAGGCACCCGAGGGAAAATTCGTTTGCACATGCCATCTCGTAACTCTCAATAACGCGTGTCGCATTCGGAGTGCATGGCGGATGTGACAAGAAACATGTTAAGGGCTTGGCCTGGTATACACCGCTGATCCCTTTGGTGTCCGCTATAACGTTCATTCATTCATTCACGTTGAGACGCAGATGGCCGG
Source organism: Eudorina sp. 2006-703-Eu-15 (assembly GCA_003117195.1). Lineage (NCBI taxonomy): Eukaryota > Viridiplantae > Chlorophyta > Chlorophyceae > Chlamydomonadales > Volvocaceae > Eudorina > Eudorina sp. 2006-703-Eu-15. Next base: position 841,073 of record BDSI01000022.1, on the reverse strand, counting down.
AGGGAAATACTTTGAGCACCCCCAGAACGCGCATGAAGAACAGGCCTGACCTGTAGCGCCTGCACCTGCTCGAGCGTCCAGCCATCCTGCGAGAGGACCGGACGAGCCCAAGTGCTTACGAGCATACGAGGGGACAACAGTGGGCCAACAAGTCCATTGCACTGCACCGTCAGTCGTCATGAGTGACGCCTGTGGTCGTGCGGGTTACCATCTGGCCCCGTGCCTGTCATGGATGCCGGATCCCTACACCACCAACACTCGCAGCTCCGCACCCGTGCGACTACAGGGGTTCACGCCCAAACGGAAGCTTGCCTTCCACGACCTACCTCTTCGCGGTCAGCGATTTCCTGGCGCGCGGTGCTCCGCGCCTTGAACTCATCGGCACGACTCAGGGCACGCCTGATAGACTCCGCTGCTGAGGGCGCTGAAGAAGTCGCGGGCGCCGGCCGTGGTCCAGCAGCCACAGGGGCCACGCCAGGCGGCTGGCCGTACACCATCGTGCGGGCGTCCGCGGCCGAGGCGCACTGGCCGTGCTCGTTCAACGCTGTCGGCTGTTCGGACGAATAGCCCTCCCGAGCCTGCTGGAGGCGCTTGGACCGCAGTGCAGGCACAACGAACTGCGGTAGCCGCTGCGGCGGCAGCGTGCCCGGTGGCTGCGGCCGCTGCTCCACCAACTCATCCACGTGCTCCTGCACGTCGAGTTCCGGGCGCTGGTGCTGCCGCTGCCCCAGCTGCTGCACCACCCCAAGACATTCTCGGTCCTGCAACAAGTGGTGGTGTGAGGGACCACGCGAGTCGTCTGCACACGTGTGCGGGGTTCTCTCCTCGCCGGGATGGATGATTTCGTCTGAGAGTCCAGCTCACCACAACTATTTACTCTCATGTACAGAGAGGGTTCGTCCAGGGTCCCAGGGGAGCACGGCGTACACTCATACGGTACTGTCATGCGCGCTGCCAATCATGGGATCACGCTACGGCGCTCCTCAATGCACCACAGCGACAGCACCAGCAACCCAGGCCGAACCGCACAAAAACCCGCACGCTGCGGTGGACCTCATGGATACTCGCCATCCCTCCTGGACTCAAGCTTACTGTTACTGTGCTCGTGTGAACGCCATGCGCTTCCCGCCTTCCGCCGAGCCTCGCGTGCAGCAACTCTGCCGTTGGCCCGGCGTCAAGCGTGCTGTCCTCGGCAAACCCCAAGCCAGCACCAGCACGCTGCTGCTGTTGCTGCAGACGCTGTGGCTCACGTGTATGCGAAGCCTGCTGAACACCATCCTGCTGCAAGATCGCATGGCCGGGCAGCAGCGGCGGCCCTGCTTGCTGCCACGGGCCCTCATGGCCGCTTTCGTCGCCGCCTCCGGCCGCCGCCGGTCGAATTTCGACAGCGGGCGCGTCGCCATACGCATCCCCATTACGCGCGCGTTCCGGCGCAAATGCTTGAGCGGCCGGATGCGCGCTTCTGTCCCGATCTGGTCCAGACGAGGCGCGCAGCTGGTGGATGCGGTCAGCGTCACCACTGGCTTGTTGCGCCCGCGCTGAGGACGGCTGGCAATCGCGCGGCGCGGCGTCGAAGCGAGGCGGCGGCGGAACCACCCTGCACGTACGGACCATTTCGTGCGAGCCGTGGCCATCCCAGGCATAGTCAAGCGGATGCACCGTGTCATCCAGACAGCCATAACAAAAAAAGCGCGCTCCGGTGTAACTCTGTCAATGCACACCAGAAATCTTCACGTGTACGACGCCAAAAATGCGTTGGCCTACCTGCCCGTGCGGTTCGTGGGTGCAGCAGCACGTTTGCCGCCATGTGCCTGCGAGGGGTACACCGCACTTGAATAGATTGACACGCAGGGCTGTGCGACAGTGATATCAGCTTACCGCCTCTGCCTTTGAGCTGGTCGTGACGTTGGCGTCATCCTGGCGCTCGGTCGCCGCAGCAAACACGGGTCGTTCCTCGTCGCCCTCGCCCTCACTGAAGATGGGTGGCAGCCCTTCCTGGGCCGCGCCCGCCGTCGGCTGTGGCGGGGCCCCAGCGGACCAGCTGCCAGCGCCGAGATGCAATGTGGCACCGAAGGCCTGAGGTTCCAAGGGAAGCTGCATCGCCATCGGGGCGCTGCCGCCGGCACCAACGGCCCGCCGCCGCTGCATGTCCGGCTGCGCCATGGACCTGCAGCCGCCGGTGCTGGCGCCAACCGGCGGGCCGCTCCCAAAACGGGCATCCGTTGCTCCCAGGCCACGGCCCGTCTGCGGGTCCGTGATGCCAGCGCTGGTGCCACTTCGAGGCTGCGTACCACTAGCGGGTTCGGCGGGTGCGGCCGCATCCGCAGTCTGGTGCTGAGCGGCCGCTGCAGCAGCAGTAGCAGCAGCAGCTGCTGCAGCACCACTACAACCGGCATCTGCAGCGGCCGGTACGGCCCCACCCCTGCCGCGCTTCCGTGACCCCGCAGGGGCCCTCTCCGCTTCGGCAGGCTGCTGCTGCGGCTTCTTCTTCTTCTTCTGGGGCTGGCCGCCCGGGCGCGAGGCCGGCGCGCCTGCATCGCCAGGTGCAGGCGCTCCACACGACGGCCCCTGGGTCTCCTCGTGGACGACAGCCGTGGAGGCGTTCTGCCGCTGCGCCTGCTTGCAAGCTGCGTCCCTCGTAGGCTGGAGCCCAGCTTGCTCTGGCACACCCGGAGCTAAGACCCCAGCTGCATTGCCGGGGGCCCGCTTTGCGCGGCGCTGCGCACGGGTGCGAGCAGTGGCGGTCTTCACCTCGGCGTCGATCCGCGCACCGTCGATGGCTGGACTCCTGTCAGCTGCAACCTCGAGCTGTGACTGCTGTGGACTCTTTGCTCTCATACTCGCTGCCGGTGCATCCGCTGCTCCTCCTGCCGCCGTCCCTGGGTCGCATCCAGGGACCGCAGCAGCCCGACCACCCTGAACAGCCGGGCCCTCAGCAACGGCCTCCGATGCGGATGCCCGCGCTGAACCTCGCCGAGCGCGCTTGGCTGGGCGGCCGGCCTCAGCCTTGTCTACATCTTCGCCCGAGTCGGCAATCATTGGCAAGGCCGACTTCTGCTTCTGGTGCTTCTGTCGCGGCGACAGCGGCTGCACATCGGCGGCGCCCGCAACCTTGGCTGATCTGCCGTTGGAGCCCTTCCTCCCAGACGCAGTCCGGACAGGGTGAGGCACCTTCTCGCCCGCCGCTGGTGGGTCCCGCTGGCCGCCGGTCTTTGTCGCCGCATCCGCATGTCGGGAATCCCGTGGTTGAGGACCAAGTGGCGCCTTGCGAGCTGCCTCCGCCAGTGCGTCATCCTTCACACCAGCGTTCCCCCTCAGACAGCTGGTGCCCGCTGTACTAGGCGCAGGAGCTTGCTGCCGCACGACTGCGCTTCCACCATGCCGAGCAGCTGCCCGCCCACAAGCCGCGAGCGCTTCCGGCTGCGCGGCACTGGCTGTAGCCCTGCGAGACCGACCGCTGCCAGCCCCTAGCAGTGCGTCAGGCGCTCTGTCGATGACCATGATGACGCTGCTCAGCACAGGGTCCCTGCGCTTCGTGGTTACCATGCTGGTCGCTGCCGCGGCTGCGGCCTTGGACGTAAGTCCCGTCGCTCCCGCCCGAGGTCCAGACTGCTGCTGAGTGTTTTTCTCTTTCGACGATCGTGCAGAGCGAGAGGCCGCCAATCCTTCGGCCGCCGGCGATGGTGGCATTCGAGCTGCGGGGCTTGCTGATGCAGCGGCTCCAGGCGCCACGTTTAGCCGCCGGGAAGGAGAGATGATCGGCAAGGACTTCTCCGCAAGCAAATCCCCCGGAAGCAACGCCAGTGAACCGCTCTGGATGTGCTGCGTGCTCTTCCCCTCTAGTCCATCTTGGAGGGAGGCCTTTGCCTTGCCCCGTCGGGTGTTGAATGCTGGCGACTGGGCGATTGGCACGCTGCCACTGGCTTCGCCTGCAGCTGGGTGTGCCTCTAGCCCGTCTTTCTGACCTGCCTCGGGCACGAGGCGCGGGCTGAACTTCGCCAGTGCCTCGGAGAGTCGCCGCGCCTCATGTCGCAAAGGTGACAAGTGACGGTTTGCATCTGCGGTGCGCCTGAGTTTCAATGACAGTTCCTGCATCCAGTTGACGAACGCAGGCAAGGATTCTCACCTTGACGGTTGGCTGACCTCGGACCGGATTGCCGATGAATATCGGGTTTAGGATAATCGAGAACCTTTAAATGTGAGCTTCCTTCATTCCTCCAGAACTGTCGAGGCCTGGTACGCACGCGCCCGGTAGTGGGGCAGGCTTCCCCGTTGCCGACATTCGGTTCAGTTGAAGGACCAGGAAGGAGGTCCATCAGTTGAATTTAAGAAGTGCGGCAAGCCCACAACTTGGCCGGAGCCTTATCACAACAAAGCCATATGTCAGTTTAAAAGGGCTTTGGTCAACAATTTATGAGGCCGGACCTTACAGCATTTATTATGCGACAATTGTTTATGGTATGCAACATCTTATGCTTCAACGTGCTGCCAGAGCTGCGTGGTGCTTGCTGTGTGCGGTGCCGGCACCTGTACAACCATCGCCAAGGTGTTCTTACAGTGCACAGCAAGCTACATTTACATACTTGAAAGTTTTCACTGCTGTAAGCTATATCATTCTGCAGTGCTTGGATTGACGCTCTGCACTTCGCTAGTGACGTCGGCATATAACAGGCGCAACACCCGTGACATCCCCCTTCATAAGCGCTTGATAATTTGAAATTGTCATATCCGATGCATTTGATGAGCCCGGCATCCTTTCGGCAGTTATGTGTGTCGCCCCGTGCCGCGCCAACGTGCACCGTGGTCATCGCAACACTCAGTTCGCGGCGGCACTGCCGGAGTCCTGATCTTCACGTGCGCGCAGCCTCCCAGAGTGAAGGGTAGGAGACTTCCGTTTCATAATGGTCCCGGAATGTTCATTACACGTTCACGCGATTTTTCGTGACAGGCCGTGTACTACGAGTACGACAACGTCATCCCCACACATAAAAGCAGCCGCGTTCACGGGCACCTATGCAGTTATCATGGGCTTGGCTCTCGTAATCGCACCGAAAACCGTCTTCGGTGAGATTTCGCGGGGACAGTCCCCCGGCGCGCGGGACTGCCAGTTGTTCGACACAAATGCCTTACAAAGAGACCAGTTTATCAAGTACCACTACGAATCCCAAATGACTACCTGACATGTTACTTTATAGCTTGACAGATGCCCGCAGCTGGGATCAAACCAGGGCTTCTTTAGCCTTCCTCGTACCGGGCGCGCAGGGTGCGGGGTGCCTCCACGGCGGGCGCTGGATGAACACGTTTAGACCCTTACCCATAAATTCGTTGCTGTTCAGGGCTGCTGTTCGGGTCGGAAACAGTCTCGTCCGGCTGGATACGCGTTGGTGGCATTCTCTTCACCCTGATTGGATGGCAGTACCTGGGGACCGCAGCTGCCGATCGCAAGGTACGACCCAGCCACAACAGGGCGGAGACAATGGCCGTCGCACTGACGACAATGCAGAGCTCCCGAGTCCTTATCGCCGCCCTGTATCACAGTCTAGTGTGCACTGCTGGTTCCGCCAGCTCGCTGGCTGCCCTCTCGAGCCCGCAAACGGGGGCCCCGGGCAACCCAGGTCCCCTCACAACGATGCGGGGAAAAGGTAAAGGGCTGCTGTAGACGCCTGACCCCACAGCGTCCGCCATCCAGTGGGTGACCTCCCACAGCAGCCTCTCGTTCCAGTCGGCCTGGACCTCCACCATCAGCACCGCCTGGCCGCCCACCCGAGCGCAGGGGCGGGGCGCGCTGGGGTTCTACCAGGCCACCGTGGGCTCCCGATTCGCGCTCTCCGCGGCGTTTGCGCTGCTGGTGGCTGCGGGCGAGTCGCCCGTGGGGCTGCTCGTGCTGGCGGGACTCAACTTCCTCGGGGCCGTCGCGATGCATTTTGCGCTGAGGCGTCGGGGTGGTGGAAGCGCCTGCTAAGCCGGCGGGCGCGGCGTGCCTTTCAGCCGCAGCATCCGGGCAACGCAGCATCCAGACTTGCATGCTTAATTGTCCAGGCGCGACTGGGAGTGTGGCTCCTGGCGGCCCTGTCCTTTCGTTTGGGGCAAATCCTATAGGCTACAGCGGTCTTTATTGTCGTATCGGTGCGCCTGGGGCAAGCAATCGTACACCACGGGCACCTTCACCGGGCGTGCGTGATCACACCGCCTTCACAGGGTGTAGGGTTAAATTGAAAAAAGAAATAAGGGTGTAGGGTGTGTATGGTGAGTAATCACGCATTACAGCGGACTCCTGGAGCAGGGCCTGACATTGGCATCTCAGACAACACGTTCTCACGAGACGCTCCCCCCCGGGACACGTTCTCTCAAAGCCAAGGAACAATCATTACGGTTCAGGCCGCGCGTCATGTGGTCACATGCCAAGCAACGGGTAGGAGGGGCGATGCGCACCAAGAGATGTGGAGGCCAGCGCGCGCTGCGATGCGACGCCAGGGCAGGCGACCGCTTGGTGTCTGATGGCTGGCGGCCCAACCGGAGCCCGTGCAGGGCCGCTGTCTAGGGGGTTTCGGCGCCGAGAGCGCTCGCCTCCGTGCGACATCTGCGCTGACGTTTGGGCGCCTTAGGCCGACGGGTGAGGACCGACCCGCAGGCACAGGCCGCGGGCCGTGCATCGTAGTCACCAAATATCCGGGAGGGGGTGAAGGACCTCTCCATTCGAGAGTGGGACTCCCCAATCAACACGCCCGCAATGCGGACAAGCTGCGGTGGCGGATCCGTTTTCTGCATGAAGGGATTGGGTCAGGCTGTCGGCCAGGGAATCGGGGCCGTTAGTCGCGGCGCGTATCTGTGCTCCTGGAGGTGGGCCTCCGCACCATCCCCCAATCCATGGCCGATTCGCGCCTGTCTTACAGGCGCATTGAAAGAGATTACTGATGTGCATGCGGTGCATGCCAAGGCTCCTCGAGCCTGCAGTGCACCAGGTAATGTCGCCTTGCGAGCTTCTCAAGTGGGAGGGGTGTGTCTCCGCTCCTTTCGAGCGCCCTCACTCGCATCTCTCCAGATCCCGCCAGCCTGCCCTCCCGTCACCCGCAACTGCACCGGCTTGCCTCAACGATTGCAGCATGTCACAAAACTGGCACCGCGCCGCGATTACATTACAATCTTACGTCAGTTGAAGTAATTATACACAGGGCACGCCTTCCTGCCGCTCCAGGACTAAATGAAAGGGAAGACGACGGCCGTTCCCTTTTCCGTGTGATACAGAGCGACCGCACCTTCCCTAGACCCTGGCACCCTGCCTAAAGGACAAAACTCCTGAGAAACTGCACCTCTACTGGCGGTCCCCCCCCACCACACACACTCTTGCGCATCGTCCTTCAGTCCTCAAAACACTCGACGCCGGCGCAAAAGGTCCCAGCTCTGACCACCCCATGCCGTGCGACAGATTTCGGGTCCCGAGACCCCAGCGGAAACGGCCCGTCCCCGATTGCGTATCCGGCCGGACACCGAAAACACACCGCCACTGCCATGACAGATGTCGGCCGAACCAGGCGCGAACAGCCGAATCACCGCCGTATAAGCGGCTGCCCAAAATTTGAATCCAGACGGCCCGCAATGCGATTTGCGAAGTCGGGCACGCTGTCATCCGCAGCGCTGCCACCTCAGCGCCGCGACTCATCTATGCGGCCACGGTGACCGGCTCCGGCTTCTTCGCAGCCCCCTCCTCATCGGCAGCAGCGGGCATGGCCTTGGTGCCCGCCATCATGCCGTACTCCATGAGGCCCTTGGCGAAAGCCTGGCATGCATGCACAGCAGCGCATCCGTCACGCAGCGGGGGGCAGTCAGAGGGTCCTCTCGCAAGTCGGCCAGGCGTGGCCACGTCAGCATGTAGGTCTGTCACACTGTCAGCAAACCCGCCCACGCCGCAGACCGACGTGGGATCTACGCACCCACGCATCGGGGTGCGACACGGCCGCCGCACTGCAGGCGTTACTGCTGTCAGCATGATCGCTACTGCTGCTGCTGCTGCCGCACCACAGCGGGAAAGAAGCGTGTCTCGCAGCGGCCCGGTGATCCCAGGCAACGGTCAGGGCGCAACAGGAAAACCCAAATGGGGTGCGACACGCCCCCCGCGGGCCACTTGGCCTGGAGCCAACCACCCCCACACCTACCTGGTGCATGCGCTCCAGGGTGACGATCTCCCGCACCGTCTTGTACCAGATGCGGGGGCCCTTGAACACCACGATCCAGGGGTCGAAGACGCCCACCCAGATCGAGTGGCGCCAGGACGCAATCGTGTTCTTGTTCCAGTTGTCGACATGCACCCTCTCGAGCTTGCCAGTGCCCTGTGGCAAAACGCGCAGCCAGCGACAGTCACACCCCGGGGAGGCTCCGGGACCCCCAAACAGCCAGACCCCCGGGGGCCCAGGGGCCCAGGCGCGACGCGCACACCGCACCGCATCGAGCTGGGGTCTGGTGCACCGGTGCAGTGGTGCACGGGGGGTGTCAGGGCGCGGCGCGCCCTTCACGTTTCCGAGTCCTCGATACAGAATGCAGTGAGTGCCCGGACGCGACCCCAGGACCCTTGCACCACAAGAGCGGCGCGCCCCCGGGGTACAGCGGTGCGTGAGGGACTGCCCGGTCCATGCGTCACGCTGTCACGGGCTGTCACGGGCGTGTTCGGGCTGTGCGGGCTCCCAGCGCGTGCGGCGCCTCCTCCTGCGACCCTCCCTCCTCCGGAGCCTGTGCAACCCCATATGGGTGGACCACAGCTGCAACGCGCCCTGTAAGACGGACGGACGTAAAATGCTTGACACTCTGCCGCTTGCCAGGACTCCCAACCCGCGCCGTACACCAACCTGCACGTACGAACGTACCAGCGGGTCCAGCTGCTATCGCGGACAGCGGACTCGTCGGCGCGCGGATGTGCCCAGTCTCAGTGCACATCCCCTTTCCCCCGGACATCTCACATCGACCACCACTCCCAGCATCCATGTCGGCCGCGTCGGCAGATGTCCCCAGCAAAGCACGGCCTCCCTCCCACCGCGCCCTGTCCGCCTCCCACGCACCTTCATCAGCCGGTCGAACTCCTGGATGGAGATGAAGTACGGGTGCGCCCACTCGTCGTACAGGAACTGCAGGTCCTCCTTGTCTTGCGCGCTGAAGGGCGCCTCCGGCGTCTCCTCCCGCTGGCACCAGCAGGCAATCACCAGCGTGCCCCCCGGCTTGAGCACCCGCGTCATCTCCTCCACGTACTTCTTCTTGTCCGGCATGTGCTCGCCGCTCTCGCACGCCCACACCAGGTCGAAGGTGTCGTCCGGGAACTCCATGGCCAGCGCGTCCATCACCTGTGTGTGACGACCGGCGGCAGGTGTCGGGCCCAGATGCGGTCCAGCGTCCAGGTTTCGGTACAGGGGGGGGGAAACGCGGCATGCAGGGAGCGCCGAGGAGGAGGGCGCGACACAGGACGCGACATCTGCGGGTGCGCGCGCTTCAATGTGCGGCGATGCTCGGGTATGTATGCTGTGCAGCGCTGTTAGTTGGGCTTCACTTTAAACGGATCCTCTTCCCAGGCTACTGTTGCTGACATGTTGTAGGACGGTGCAACGACACCTGATCCCGGCTGCCTGGGACGCCATAACCCAATCTCATCCGTCCCGGCTGCCTGGGACGCCATATAACCTCATCCGTCCCGAGCCATCCTCTCCCTCCAGGCACTCAGCCGTCATCCTGCACCCTAGACATCCTGGTGCAGATCTGCGGCCCCTGCATGCCGCATCCGTTCCTGTGGCACCCCACTCCGTGCACAGCCTCAGCACGTCGGCAGCCTCTGCCACACCACCCGGTGGTGACTCACATCCCCGACCGCATCCGCTTCGCCATCTCAGCAAGCCGCACGCCCCCCTTTAAACACAAATTCCTTGCCCACACCCTGCACCCGTGCTCGGGCCGCCGGGCATGGCGAGGGCCCCCTGGCCGTCGCGGAGCCAACGATCCACGCACCCGGAACTGCACGTTGTCTACTCCTTGCTCCTTAGCAAGCTCGGTCCCCCTCTGCACCTGCTTGGGGGACAGGGTGATGCCTGCGGGCACACATCAACCGGCAGACGTTCAAGTCCGGCAGCTCACGCACGGAAGCAAGGCTGAGTCGATTGATGGCCCTGATCCTTGGCTTTGGCCATCCGTATGGGCGACGTCCAACAATTCCGATCATTACTTGAAAGCATTTTTCCGCCCTGCTCAGCACTTTTAAATTCCGGCGGCTGAACGCGTTGCGGCTGAGGGGACGGTACCGGTATCCGCGGACGCTCCAGCGAGCCTCTCTTCGAGTGGAGAGCACGCAGCTGATGTGACTGACACAGCCCGGGCAGAGTACCGGTCTAGCTGGGGCTCTCAGTGGGTGGACCGCTTAGTCCAGGATGGGTGAACCGTTAATGTGGTCATCATCGTTCCTCCCGCGGCCCCCTCCCCCCGCCCGGCCAGTCGATGAATACACAACCCAGCAGCAAGCCCCTTCCCCGGAACGATACGGCTACGCACCCGTCACGCTCGCGTCCCTGAACTTCTTGGCCAAATGACGGCTGGTCCCGCCGAAGCCACAGCCGACGTCGAGGATTTTCTTGGGGCCCTTCGCGCCGCTGAACTTCAGCATCTCATCGACAAAATCGAATTTGGCCTGCTTGAAATCCTTTTTCAGGTACCCGCGCGCGAGCTCCTCGTCGGAGTAGTACCCTAGGTGAATGTGCTCGCCCCAGTAGTACTCCAGCACGCCCTCCTCGGTCCATGCGTCATATTCACTGCCAACATTGTTGTCATACTTGCGCGATGGTGTGTCAAGGATGCGCTTGACCGTGAACAGAGTTAACCCCAACCCAGCGACGGCTGCAAGGACAGTTGGGTCGATGCTGGACAACGCTTGCGGTGCGCTGCCAGAAGTTGAACAGCACGCCGCCTCACTGACGTGATACAATTCTCGCGCCATGCGCGGTGATGAAAGGTGTGCTGTTGAAGCTATCGCCTCCGATGTAACATTCGCTTCCTCAACAGCCGAAGCAACAATCTGCCGCCTACCATTTGGGCGCGAGCCCAAGACTGCTACATGACCTTGCTTGTGAGATCTAACCGGCAGAAGATTATTGACCTCACCGTGCAGCATCATATTCAACGAACGGTACATCTTGATATCCTATTTCAAAGACACCTTCGTGCAAAGTGTTAAGACGTAGGAATGAACATAAATGTCTCCATGAACGCCACATAGAACGCTGCCAGTTCCAAAACCATGTCCGTACCACTCATTTTGAGGCCACCTTTTTGCAACGGACTTACCGAACGCCAATCGCCCAAACACCCCAACAACAAGCACTGCCTTGCGGCTCTCTACGAGAAAGCAAACAACGCAAACCTCTTACTAAAGCAGACCTGCACAGTGTATGTCTGAAGAAGGCAGTCTTGAAGTAATCTAGGCCATGCATCCCCCGCCAAAAGCCGTTACCCGTGAAATCATGACCACGTACCTACCTATCTGTCCAACTGCTCTGCAGCTGCACCGGGGCACCCAAAACCCGTTCCACCCCCATGAAGCTCTTCCACTTACTGCCAGGAAAACTCCGCGGTGCACTTTTTGAAGAGGAAGTCCCGCCCGTTAATGTGGAACACGCAATCCCGCATCGCAACCTTCCACCGATTCTTCATCTTATTCACTTTTTCAAACTGTCCGATCATGAGGTTCTCGACCACCTCCTCCTCCTCGTTCTCATCGTGCTCGTCCTCTGAGAGCACCTCGTCGCCCTCCGGTGCCGCTTCGCCCTCACCTCCCGCGCTCGTGCCCGCTCCATCAGCGCCCGCAGCCCCATCGTCGCCGTCCCGTTGGGGAATGACACCGGGTGGATAGTACCCGTAATGCTGCTGCGACGGTGCCTGCGAGGCCCCCTGGGCGCCAAGCTGCTGCTGCTGCGCCTGCTGCTGCACTTGCTCCTGCTTCAGCGCAAATTGCGCCAATTGTTGAAGCTGTTGCGCCTGCACTTGCGCCTGTGCTTGTGCCTGCGCCTGCGCCTGCGCCTGCGCCTGCTGCTGTTGTTGTTGCTGCTGCTGTTGTTGGAGTTGTAGCTGCTGCTGTTGTTGGAGCTGCAGCGTGTGCTGCTGCAAGTGATGCGTGTAGGCTGCGAAGAACTGCTGCGCCACCTGAAATGCGGGGTTCAGAATGGGAGCAATCGCGGCTGGCTCGGGCGCCTTCCGCTTGCCCAGATAGCTTGGGCCCGCCCCGTCGCCGTCGTCATCATCCCCGTCACCTCCAGCGCCGACCACCCGTCTGCGTGTGGGTTAATATGTGTCTTGCAGTTAGGACGACAGTCCTGGTTCGTGCGCCGCGACACCAGATGGGCTCACTTACTGCATCTGCCCCATCATGAGGTCATCGCCAGGGTCATTATCATCGCGAATGAGGCCCTGTTGCTTCAACTTCTCCTCCCACTTGTGCTTCAGCTCCATAAGAACCGCCCTGCAATGAGAACCAGAGTGCTCGTGAACATGCGAATGAGATGCAACTATTGCATCTCCAGGCCAACGCTTACTCGTCAATGTTGGCCGCCTGGAACTCGGGCGCCATCCCGGCCACGACGTCATCAACCACCCATTTGTATATGCTAGATGCATCTCCTTTCATCATGTGAATCTGAAGCTTCAATAAGTTAAATCTGTGGACGACTTCGGCCCGCAAGAAGGTAGAAGACTGTTGCGAAACACCTTGCACCCGAAGAATCCGCTAAAAAAGCTTTGATGTTTGGTTATTGCTGAAATTACAAGGTGTGAACATTCAGGTATGTGAGGAGAGACCAAGTCTTCTTTCGGGAATCACGACATAGAAGTGCATTGTTGAATCACCAACAACGCCATTTAATTTTGAACAACACCAATTTCAAGCAGTCTTGGCTTGATATGGCAAAGAGGTTGCCTTGCACATGTGCCATGTACGTTGCGACTCGTACGGTAAAGTGTCGAACGTGCCAAACCTTGTTTCGAGCATAGGCAGTTGATCTGGGAATCCTCATGCGGGGTTGCACTCTCAACTGCTCCTACAGGTGCACCAGCTGCAGGTCCTAAGTCCTAAAAAAGGTTGCAACGCCTGCCTGCCTGCATTCCGCAAGGTACGGCGCCATGCGGACGATGTTTTCGCCCCATTTCGCCTGACTGCTGCTCCAGCAGGTTAGGAGGGTGTTGGAGTGCTTTGATTGACAAATGGGCCACGAGATTGTCAGCTGTTCCGAGTGCCATACCTATCTTCCCATCGATGCAGGGCAATGCCCTACACAATTACCGGATTACTCACATCCCTGGGCTAGTCTTCTTCAGTGCTCAGTATGGCGCAATTATGACGAGGCTCGCTTGCTAGGGGCAGGGGAGCGTACGGCGAAGAGACAAGTCCAGGCTGGGTTGGAAAGTCTCGAATGCGACACCTCACACGGGAACACCGCGGCCCGAGGCCCGAATCGGAGATGCTCCAAGGCTTGAGCAGTGAGGGCGGCAGCCTCAGGCCAACTCACAGCGTTGGAGATAACGCCTCTGCGAGGACGCTTTCCGGTTAGGGAATGAGTGAGAAGATAACAGGCAGCCAACCGTTCTCAAAAGAAAACGTAATCAAGACGGCTGTTCCGTGCAGCTGCTTCCATGCTGTTCCGGCAATCCACAAAGGCGCGATACCACACGGCAGTCCGACCGCACATTCCGCTTCCCCGGCAAGCGAGCTTCCTGCTCCTCCAAACACGACTCCAACAACACATCCAGTCGGTGCCCTGATCCTCAAACCATGCCCCCCTGCTCCTACCCTGCACCGCCCTCCCTGCCCGACCGCGGCTCTGCTGCGCACACCTGCCCCCCTCCCGCCCCCGCACGCCCCACCGCCGTCCGCCCCCAGCGCGCCGGATTGCGATGGGGGCCATACTGCGATGACCTGACCAGGCCGGGCGCGCCCGGGTGGTGAGACGTGTGCGTACACGACCCCAGCCGCGTCGTTCCTCTATATATCAGATGGCGAATGCCCGCCAGCCGGACCCCCCACAAGCCGGAGCACGCGACCGAGGAGGTCGACACGAGGCCGTTGCCGGAGGACCACCACCACCGCCACCACCACTGCCTACACCAAGGCCCAAGCCCCATGTCACATCATCTACCCCGCCGCCACCACCACCATCACCACTGCCACCACACCGTCAACCCTGCCGCTGCTGCCTCCACTGCCACTGCCACCACACCGTCAACCCTGCCGCTGCTGCCTCCACTGCCACTGCCACCACACCGTCAACCCTGCCGCCACCACCACCATCACCACTGCCACCACACCGTCAACCCTGCCGCTGCTGCCTCCACTGCCACTGCCACCACACCGTCAACCCTGCCGCTGCTGCCTCCACTGCCACTGCCACCACACCGTCACCCTGCCCCCCCCACTCCACTGCCACCACACCGTCAACCCTGCCGCTGCTGCCCCACTGCCACTGCCACCACACCGTCAACCCTGCCGCTGCTGCCTCCACTGCCACTGCCACCACACCGTCACCCTGCCGCCACTGCCACCACACCGTCAACCACTGCCAACCCTGCCGCTGCTGCCGCCACTGCCACTGCCACCACACCGTCAACCCTGCCGCTGCTGCCGCCACTGCCACTGCCACCACACCGTCAACCCTGCCGCTGCTGCCTCCACTGCCACTGCCACCACACCGTCAACCCTGCCGCTGCTGCCGCCACTGCCACTGCCACCACACCGTCAACCCTGCCGCTGCTGCCACTGCCACTGCCACCACACCGTCAACCCTGCCGCTGCTGCCGCCACTGCCACTGCCACCACACCGTCAACCCTGCCGCTGCCGCCACTGCCACTCAACCCTGCCGCTGCTGCCGCCACTGCCACTGCCACCACCACCACCACCGTCACCGCCGCCACCACGTCATCAACACCGCCGCTGCCGCTGCCGACGGCCTGTCGCCGCATCGCCTCCCAACCCAACACCCACGCCCGTTGGCGCAAGGAAACCAAATATACACGTTGAAACCATTCCTGCGGTGGCGTTCCGAAACAGCCACATCCGTCAGCGGGGCTGCCCAATGAAGGTGCCAACGCCAGCATGGGTGACTGCCGCCTCGCTGCCTCACCCCGTCATGGCGCGAATGTGCGTGTTCACCTGGGGTTGGGTTTTAACATGGCTACAAGGATACAGAATCATCCGAAGTTCGGACGGCTTACCTTCCGACAACCTCATTGCCCCCTGCCCGGGCCCAGGCGATGATTTCATTAATGCCTTCCCCCCGCCCTTCCGCTCGGGAGTGTATGTGCGGCAGGGGCTTTGCGTGTGGGCCCGCCGCGCCACGGTGCCGCACCTGCACCGTGCACCTGCCTTCCTGCCTAACCGCAAGCCCTCCGAGCCCGCTCCTGCATGTTGACATTTACACCATTCCCGGTTGCGCACAGAAGGCCGGTGCGCGGGTGCTGCGCGCCGGATCGGTGCCTGGCCCGGATGAACGGCAGTTTATAAACAACACAGCACAGCACAGCGCAAACGCAACGTTGCATCCGGTGTGGTGCACGCACCCGGCCACACTGCGTTGCCCTGCCCTGCTAAACTCTACCGTGCTAGGGTCTACGCCGCCAGAAGAGGAATCGGCGGCGCCGCGGCTTCGGCGCCGCCGCGCCTTGCGCCGCCGTCCCTTGCGGCTCGTCGCCGCCCGGCTCGGAGCCGCCGCCGCCGCCGCCGTGGGCCGATCCAGGTCCGCGCACCCGCCCCTGATGGCCCCTTGGCGGTTGCTGTGACGACATGTCAGGCCCGTTTCCAGCTCCCTCACCGAGCTGGGCAGGGGCCGCTGACGGCGTGCGGTCGTGAAGTCCCGACGTCATCCGCCCCGCGGAGGATGCTGCGCCCGTCCGATCAAGCTCCGGGTCCTCAGCGCCGACCCGCGGGTCAGAAGTAACGGTGCTACCAGCCGCGCCCGCCGCTGCCGGCGGCGTCGTGGCACCAGCGGCGGCACCCCCCGCTGGTGTTGCCTGGCCCGCCGAGCACTCATGATGCGCCTCTGAGCCCCTCGCGTCGGCCGCCAGGGCGGCCGCCGCCAACGAACTCGACGGGCTGCTACAGACGCCACTGGTACCTCCACCGGTTACGGCTCTCCCGCCGTAGCCCTCCTCCAGTGGCCCCGCCACCGCCGGGTCAGCGCCATCAGGGTCGGCTCCGCGAGGGAACTCGGCGTCTCCGTCGCACAGCGGCGGCGGCGGCGGCGCCGTCGATGACGGGATTGCGCTGACACAGCTTGACCCCACAAGAGGTTTGGTGGCTGGGTTACAGGCGGCCGGTGCCGTTACCTCGCAGGCTGCGGATTGGACTCGGCCCAATACGGCTTCCGAGGGCTGCGTGAACACAGCCACGCCAGCACCGTGTTCCGGCACCCTCGCGCTCGGATGTGCGACCTCGTCCGGCAGTGCCCGCGAGGTCGACGTCTGAAGCTGCTCCTGCTCCTGCATCGCCTGCGGCGCAGACGGCGCCCCAGACGTGGACGTCGATGGCCCAGGCGGCGGCAGGCCGGAACCCTGGCCCTGCTCCTGCGCTGCGTCTGGCAGCGCCTGCGGCAGATCCGGCAGCAGGGGCGCTGGCGCCTCGTCCTGTTGTTGTCGTTGCTGCTGCTGCTGCTGCTCCGCTTCGGCGTGCGCCTGCGCGGCGTGCTGCATTATGATGGGCTGCGCCTCCCGGAGCATGTCCCCAAACTCCATGGCCGGCGCTTCGTGGAGCAGCTCCTGGAGCTCCCTCTGGTGCTGCAGCAGCCCTACCACCTGCAGCCCCGCATCGATACCCGCCAAGTTCCGCACCACGTCCAGGACCTCCCCGCCAGCAGCCGCCTCGCCGCCCGCCGCGGCAGCAACCGCGGCGGCGGCACCGGCGGCGCCGCCGGCGGCGCCGCCATGGCCTACAGCCGCCAGGCGGCCGCCTCCGGCTGCCGCCGCTGCCGCGGCGACCGCGGCGCCTCCGGCGGCGCCCGCGACGCCGAGCAGGCGCGCGGTGGCGGGGTCTTCGGCGCCTGGTGCGCGTCGCAGGAAGCGTGGCAGGCGCCACCGCACCTGCAGCTGGATGCCCCGCTGGCACATGGGGCAGGTGGGGGTCACGCCCGTGGAGCTGCACTGGTCCATCCACTGCAGCAGGCACTCATGGTGGTACGCATGGCCACACGGGAGCGCCCACCCTACAGCCTTGCCGTCCGGACCGTCACCCCTCGCCCCCTCCACCGCCGCCGCTGGCGCCGTCTCGCCGTCCTGGTTCCGCGCCCGCTCCTCGGCCGCGCCCGCAGCAGCTCCAGGCCCTCCGGCCTGCGGATCCGTGGCCCCCGCGGGCCCGCTGCCTCCCGCACCGGTGCCGACCGACCCCTCGACCGCCTCCTCCCCGGCGTCAGCCACAGCTGCTGCCGCGTCCTCGCCGGCAGCAGCTTCTCCTGCGCACGATGCGCGGCGCTGAAGCGTTGCCGAGGCGGCAGGCGGCTGTTGCACAGGGGACGAGCTGCACGCGGCGCCACCGTCGCCACTGTCCACGCCCGGGCATTTCTCCGCCTCGACCCCACCCGCCTGCTGCTGCCGCGTCTGGTGCAGCAGCTGCTGGTGCTGCCACCGCGACCCTCCCACTGAATCGCAGTCCTCCTCATCCGGCGCAGGCGCCGACCTCACCAGCCCTGCGAGTGCCGCTCTGCTCACCGCTGCGGCGCCCCCGCCCCCGGCCCCGGCCCCGCCGTCATCCGGGGTCCCTCCAGGCCTCGCATCCCAATCCGCCGACGCAGAGTCGAAGGACGCCGCCGAGGCCGTCTCCGCCTCCGAGGCGTTTGCGGCGGCGGCGCCGCCCTCCGCTTCAACAGCCGCAGCGCAAGCCCCATCACCACCACCCGCACTGCTGCGGACACCGCGGCGCCCGCCTGTCGTGCAGCCCTCCGACGACGACGACGATGGCGAGGCTTGGGCGACCGGGAGGCCCGCGTCCGTCAGCTGGGCGGTCATGTCGCCCCAGCAAATGGCGCAGCTGCCACCCATGCGGCTGACTTGCTCGGTTGTGGCGGGCGTCAGCGACCGAATGGACACCTGTCGGGTGGGAGGGAGGGGCGAGGGGTAGGGGTGTAGGGAATTGGTAGACATTTCAAACTGCGCTGCTGCCAGAGGGGGAGGGGCGAGAGGGATGTAGGGGCGAGGGGGCGGGGAGGCGGTGGCAGACCGCGGCATCGCCAGGTCGGTGGCTTGTGTTATGACAAGGTGCAACGAACCCTAGAGCTGCGTGTGCGCGCGCTCGACAAAGGTGA
The DNA here is from genome assembly GCA_003117195.1 of Eudorina sp. 2006-703-Eu-15. Lineage (NCBI taxonomy): Eukaryota > Viridiplantae > Chlorophyta > Chlorophyceae > Chlamydomonadales > Volvocaceae > Eudorina > Eudorina sp. 2006-703-Eu-15. The sequence continues at coordinate 822,773 of BDSI01000022.1, read as the reverse complement.
GCCGCGCGTGAGTGGAAGCGCACGTGTGTTTAGAAAAGAAACCCGACCGACCGAACCCAGGTGCAGATATACCTATCATATAACTTACGCACGTGTGCATTTTGATCGGCAGGCCATGCAAGCGCGCGTGTGTGTGTGTGCCTCCATTGTCCTGTACCGTGAGAGGTGCCGACGATATGCCGGTGTTGGGTGGACGGCGAGGCGCGTGCGGTTCCCATCCAGGTCGTGCAAAACCATTTGGTCCATCCGGCATCCGTCCACAGCTGAATAACGTTATGGCACAGAGGTACACGCGCACAGGCACGTACGCCCACACCCGAGGCTCCCTCAAGCCCCCGGCCGAATTCGACACCCCAAGGCAGCCACCGGCCACGCACGCAGCGCAGACTGGGGTGTTAAAGAGAACTGAGATTGGGGTGTGTGTTTAGATAAAAGACCGGTGTGTGTGTGTGTGCCTTTTGTCGGAGTGAGTTGCAGGGCTGCGTCCCCTCACCCACCTGCTCCCTGCCCCCCTGCCCCGCCTGCCTGACGACTCACCTCCCGGAGCGCCGATCGCGCCGTGTCGTACAAGGTCAGCAGCGGCCCGCCCCAGAAGACGACGGACACGAACAGCGAGAATATGAACCCGGCGTTGTACAGCCAGCAGACGGCGGGGAAGGCGCACAGGATCACCTGTGCCGGTGTGTGTGGGTGTGTGGGTGTGTGGGTGTGTGGGTGTGTGGGTGTGTGGGTGTGTGACGCCACAAGGGTGGCGCCAGGGAGGGGGGCGTAACAGCAAGAAAATTGGAAGACATATTGGCGCCAACACTTCGCGCCGGGGAGGGGCCGACAGCTAGTGACCGCTCCTGTCTAAATTTCGTCCCCGGGGGTCTTAAATCCTACATGCTCGACAGACAACCTGCTGTACCGTGGCTCTGAACCCTTGTGGTTTGGTGGCCTTGCAAGGTGATTTGGGTTTCGCCATTCCCTCCGCCCCGCAACCGCCGGCAACACGCGCGGCAGGTGCTGGACCCAGCCCGGCCCGGTTCCACGCGACATGCGCTGTCGCGGCTGTGCGCGGCCCCGTGGCTCGTCCCCACCCCTCCGCCCAAATCGGCGGCTCCGCCCCGCGCCGCCGGCGCGCTGGGTTACCGAACCATCCAGCCCGGTGGCCATCTAGCCCCGGGGCGCTGTCCGCACCTTTTGGAAAATGCCGCTGACCCGAGCCACCAGATGGATTACGGCGCGCGCGGGACGCGGCGCATCCCTGCGGAACACATAGGGGCACACCAAGACTCAGCGCCGCGCGGAACCACGGGACGTTGGCCAGCGGCCAGGAACAACCACGGCGCACCCACGCAAGGCGGACAGGCAGCTCAGCACCACCTTCGCCCCCGCGATGGAAGGGGCTAGACCGTCCACACATTAAGCCGGCGGTTGCGGACCGGAACACAGTTCGGTTGGGAGAGGCGGTGTCGCGGGGCAGGCAAGCAGCACCAACTTTGTGCAGATGGATGACAGTCTGAGGGGAGCTCGCCATCCCTCCCATTGCGCAATCCCCCATCATGGTCGCAGCACACGGAGACACGGTGTGGGCCCGCCGTCGGTCGCCCGCCCGCCGCTGTGGGGCTCCCTGGCGCTACATTCCCCCTTCCCCCAATGAAGGCACGTGGCATTGACACGTGACACGTGGCGAAGGAGTCGGCCGCGCACCTGAACAGCAGGAACGCGACGTAGATGGCGACCAGCACAAAGTACTTCTCGCAGGAGAGGCGCATGATGGCGAGCGCGGACTCCACCAGCGGGACCAGCGCGCGGTGCTCCGGGTCCTGGCGGCCACGTGGGGTGAGCCCCGGGTGAGGGGGCAGGGGTACAGGAAATTGGAAGACATATTTTAACTGCGCTGCTGCCAGAGCAAACGTCCGATAAAGGCTTGACAGGTGAGGGGGTGGGTTGGTGCGTCAAAATTAATTGCTGCCGACGGTGTGCTGGGCAGGGCGTTGCTGGTGGAGGCGTGATATGGCATGACCGACTGAGAGGAGAGGGTGGGTGGGTGCGTGGGTGAGAACTGAGAAGTAGGGGCCTGGCAGCAAGAGTGAGGGCCGGAACAAAGGGCGCCAGCGGCTGAGGCAGCGACCCGGAGATGCGCTGCCGGTGCACGCTGATCTGCAAGGTCCGCAGGTCCCACCTGGCTCACCCGAAGCGCAGCCGCCCGCCACAACACCCTGGACAATATTGGTTCTAACCCTGCCCGCCAACCTCCCTCCCCTCCCACTTTCCCCCTCCCTCCCTCCCACAACCCACCTGCATGCGCTGCAGCTCCGCAGCGTGCTTCGCCACGCTCCTCGAGTACGGCTCCCGATCGCTGCAGCCCATGGCGCCGTACCAGCCGTACCGCTCACGTACCGTATCCAGCAGCGCCCGTTCCGCGGCTGTGGTGTTGGCCGCGCCCGCGCCCGCGCCCGGTGCGAGCAGCCCCACCCGTGCGTCCAGCCAGTCCGGGTGGCGGCCGATGAGGGCCACGGCGGCTGTGCTGGCCGCGCCTGCAGCCTGCCCCTCCAGGTACAGCGGCACTAGGGTCGCATTCAGGGCCGCCAGGGCAGTGAGGCCCGTCAGGAAGGCCAGCACGCGCAGGTTGCTCCTGCACGTGGGACGGCGCACACCGAGCGCACAAGCGCCACCACGCGGGGCGGGGTTTGCAAGGGAGGATAAGAACTTAAGAAGCCCGGTACGCGACGCCCCGCGTGGCGTGTGGGAGGCACATGGTGTTGACTGTTGAGACGTGGTTGCGGTGATGTGGGCGGTGACGGCAGGTGGTGCGGGTGCGCGGGTGTTGTGCTGGGTGGCACCGGCAGTTGCGAAGGGGGGAAGACGCAAGCCGATGTCCGCAGGAGGTGTACCAAGGATCCAAGGTCTGGATCCGCGGCTGTCATTGCGTCGTGTCCTCGCCACCTGCCGCGGGCAGAGATCCGCCCCCTGCCGCACACACACCGCGCCCTGCGCTCCTCCCTCAAGCCCTCACCCTTACCGGGCACGAGGCAGGAACCGCCGCTGCTCCGGCCGCCGCTCCCAGAAGCCCTGCAGGACGCACCAGTTTGCCAGTTGCGTGGTATGTCATGCACTGCCGAGGCAAAACATGCCAGCCGCAGACGGGGTAACCCCCCATGCCGTCCGGCATCAGCTCTGGTGCGATGCATCGGACGCCCGAAGGGGCAAGAACCTGAAGCAGTGACCGACACAGCAGCACGCACCGGCCGCACAGGCAACCGCGCTTCTAGCTGTTTCGGAGGTTGCCTCTCCTTAAACACCCGTGCGCCCCAGTTGCATGGGAGATTCTGCAACTCTTTGCGTCCCGGGAGGGAGGCGTTCCGGCACCGCGTGGATGCGCAACCGGCATCTCCCCGGCAACGGGCAGCGGCGCCAGCGCCCCCAGCACGGCCCCGCGGCGCACCTGCAGCACGTTGGGCGCAAAGTCCTCCCGTACGAAGGGTCCGTCGTCGGGCCCGCCCTGCCCCGGCCCCAGCAGCACGTTGACCTGGGGTGTGACCAACACCCTCAACCGCGAGCAGATGATCTGAGCACCAGGCAGCCAGGCAACGAGTAGGGTAGTTAGGTAGGCCGGCAGGCAGGTATGTTGAGAAGGTAGGACGGGCAGGTAGGTAGGTAGGTGGACATTAGACAGCCCGGGGATTGAGGGGACTTCTGCACACAAGGATCGGCGAGGTGCCTCTAGGGCCTTAAGCCCGAAGGGTCTTCGGCCGGCTACGCGCATGTCAATCGGACAGCAAGGCCGCAGTGGGGGCGCCAGCACATCGGCGAGATCCCCACGCGCTGCCTTGTCCGGCGCTGAATCCGGTCATAGGCTCCACGCCTATGGCCTGCGCCGCCTCTGCCGCAGTCGAAATGCAGCTGGCCGTTAACTGGGGCTCGTTCCGTCGAAACCCGCTCGTGCTGTAACAGTCAAGTCGGCGACAACGCCATCGAACCGACGGCGACCGGATGACCCGCGAAATGACGGGGGTCAAGATAGAGCGCGCTGCAGTGCCACGCCGCGAGAAGTACAGCCGGATAGCAAGCAGCACAGAAAACGGCTGCCTAGCCAGCACTGAGTCCGCAACCCCAACGTCCAGAGAATCACCCACGCGCTCCCCCGCAGACGCAGCTCATACAGGTCTACCCGTTCGTTGTTACCCTTCCTCAGGCACCTGGCAACAGGGCAGGATGATCAAGAGCTCCACCTGCGCGGAAACGAAGCGGGCGCGACGACGGAGCATTCAGCGCGCAGGAACCCCTGTCATGACAACGGGGCTGCATGGCAAATGAGAACGGTGCTGGAGAGGAAACATGCCGACACCAACGCGGTCGGCGCCGGTGCGAGAGAGACGCCACCCTTCGCCTTGCGCAACCGCCTGGCACATAGCGCGGCGCCCACCGGAGGCCCAACCCCCCTGCGCCCCTGTGTCAGATGTCGGCAGCCCTGTGGGCAGGTGTGTCCCACATACGTGTGCGACAGGTGAAGTGCCATTCACTGGGCCGGGCTACTACTTCGCTGCCGATAAACGCACCGCGAAGTGGGGTAACTCAAACGTCATGGATGAAACTTCAGCGCCCCACTGCTGCTCCCAGTTGTTTAGCCAGTACGGGATCAGGCGCCAGCCGATGGAGATGAAAGACTCGCGTGTGACCGCCTCCTCGCCTGTGGCAGGATTTGGGGGCGGCAGCGCCGCCGCGTGGCTGGTTCAGCGCGCTAGGCTCGCTGGTACAGCATGCTAGCAGCCCTGACAGCTCTTGCTGCTAAGCGCCGGTGTGTGCAGCAAGTCGGGTTTGAATGGCGCTCTCGTTGGACGCCACCCCAAGTTGATGCCTCTGGAGCCGCTGGTCTTGGGCAGCTACAATGGGGCAGCTACAATGGACCGCGTCTAGGACGGCCACAACGTCACGAACCCAGTGCAGGTTCTTTCCACCATCGCGCCCGTTCCCCCAACCACCGTGCCTGTGCTCCGGGCCGCGTTACTGAGACGGACGCGAAACGGGACAGCATGCGACACAGGACGGCAACCACCCGTACCCGGTAGTAGGCCGCCGAGTCCAGCCTGTATCAGCAGCTGCTGTGCTCCAAGGGTGGCTGAAAGCACGAACTGCCAGAGGACTGCTGCTTTCATCCATCCCTGAAAGTTCCATCGAAAGCTGCAGCTGCAGTATTGAAGCTTTCTGCCGCAGAAGTAATATACGGAGCTCCAACCCTGAACATTTGTGAACGCGAACAAGCTCAGGTCTTGTTCCAATGTGTATCAACAAGTCGCCTGATGCTTCGAACTGTAGAAACGTCAAGTTGCTTGCCTTAAAGTCTGTGTCCAGTTGAAGAAAATGCAGGAAGGATACAGCCGCGAAGATACCAAAGGCAACTCTGATCATATCATTTGCTGATAGGTGCGACCATCCTCCCTTGCTTAGCACAAACAGCAGCCAGACGCAGACGGAGATGATGGCCCAAGACGCAGGTGCCAAAGGAACTTCTGGGTCCAGAAACAGCGCTGCTTGAACTCCACTAAAAACAAGTAGGGCAGCACTCAACACGTTGCGCATTATCTTGAGACGTAAATCCTCAACAACTTTTAGTGTATGATACCACCCTGTCTACACTTTTTCCTAACAAAAATGCTAACCAGGTTTCATAACGACTCCAAGAGGTAACGTCACCCCATCATGAGCCGCGCCAAGCCCGGCAGTTGGACCTCCGTCACGGTCATATGCCAACGTTTCATAGGAAAAAGATGAGATACTAACTGAAAAGATTTCGTTTATTCTGTTATACTGGAAAACATGTCGGCGGTGTCCAGCCGGTCGGAAACATGAGCAACCGTGTGGATTTAAGCCGTACATGAAACCCTTGCCGCGCAATGGGATTTGACTGGGAATCCTCGCCTGTTGCCGCTTTACTGCATGCCTGTTGCCGCTATACTGCATTGTGTTCAATCGCAGGAAGACCATCGGGAAAGCGAAACCTCTTTCCCGTCAGATTCCGATGAAGGCACCCACTCCGCTCGCACCCGCACGAGGCTGCACGACTGAAGTGGGTTGAAGAATCCTGGTAAGACACTGCTGATCGCAGGCGCACTGCCCGATCCAGCTACTCGTTGCCGCAAACGGGCTGCGCGCTGAGCTGACTGGCAAGTACGCAAGTTGCTGTAGCAGGCTGTAGCACCCTCGTGCGATCTCAGGTCCCTTCTGCGGACACGCTCATGACTTTTAACACTCTGAACGCGCACCAATGGACATGGAAACGCCTGTTCGTTTTGCCATCATGGGCCGGTGTCCGCCCCTGTCCGCCCTTCCCGTCCTTTCAGGCGTTCCGTCAATTACGTGCCCCTCGCTGGGTGCACCTCATCCACCATATCCCCCCAAATCCGGTCGGGTTCCGATGCCCAGGGAGGAACGTCTTTGACCGGCCATACCACGTCGGGGTGCGCCCAGCCCCGCAACTCATTACACATGCCGCACGCTTGTTCGCCGCAGATAGTGAACTTCGGATACCAGGTACATCAGGCATGGCAGCCATCGGATGTTGCTCCCATAATGTTTGACACGGTGCGGGCCCGCCCGCGCCGATCGATCGTACGTAACAAGAACCCAGCTCCGCGCGGCCTACGTAGGTACATTTCCCCCCTATGCGAGCCTATCTCGGGAGCTTGTCTGTCATGCAACCAACGAAACGCGCAGTCAGACCGACTTTCAGAAGTCCATTTGAAGGGCGCAGATGCCCGGCTGCGAGCACCCACTATCATCTCCATGATGCGGGTTAGGGCGAGGCGCGCTCTTCTTGCCAACGATGCCGACAAAGACGGACAGCGACAGGGCAACGCGATGCCCAAGCCGCAAAACATTGACCGAACGGCCCTGGGTGCAAGCTAATATCGGTTACGATGTACAAACTACCCCAGAAACCTGGAACTGCCTCGCACGCGCGCGCGGCCCCACGCTCGGCAGCAATCAATAGCTGCCGCGAACAACACAGCTCTCCTGCACACGGGCAGAGCCAGGAGAGGGGGTGTCTGGCGCTCATCTGCCACGGGTGCGACTCCTCCGCCGGACGTCCCCCACCCAACTAGTGCCACGCCCATCCTTAAGGCTGCGGCTGTGTGCGCGGTGGGGCGGACCCGCCCGCCACAGTGTGCGAGGCGCGGACCCGCCCAGCCGCACTCACAAAAATGGTGCACAGGGAATGCACGAGCACGAGCGCTGCAATGTGGGTCACGGACGCCATCCCAGAGTGCAGGAGCCACCCTAGCGTGCACGTCCCGAATGGGGCCTGTCCCCAAACGAGAACTACGCTGCACACCACTCCTTTTCTCCGAACGACCGGCCGTTGTACCATCAGACGGGGGCGGAGGATGCCGCGCATCCCAGCGTGTGACTGCAGCCTGAACCCACCCTCCCCTACGGTGTCGTAGAGCCTCTCCTGCATCCACGCATGTCGGCATGTGCCCCTCCCCGCGTTACCCCAATCCCGCAGGGATCAGCGCGGCGCCATTAGTGCCCACGCGCCACTAACCGCCCGCTGCCTAAGCCGGAGCCGGCGGTCGGCATTCTGCATCTGCGCAGGTGCGAGTACCAACAGACGACGAGCGGCGGGAGAACGGACACGCGGAATAGGCTCGAGGGCAAGCGGTGGGGCCCAATCGCCCCATCCTGTGCAACAGAGTACCCATCCCGCACTGGCCGCTTCAGGCCGACGGACATACGGACAGACCACACTCCTCCCCCTGCGCTGTCTACCAAGTTCCTGAATCAACTGCCCTGTTACCCCCTGCCCTGATACCCCCTGCCCTGATAACCCCTGCCCTGATACCCCCTGCCCTGCTGAATAAAAGGACCTCAAGAAGACCCGGAACCGGCGGGCCCAGCGCCTCCTTCTCTGGCGCCTCCTACCAGGGTACCACCGCCTCACCCCCTTTCCTCACTACTGCGAATAGCCGTGCACCGCCCTAGCCCGCTGACAGGCCCAGTGCAAAGTCGGTCAGTCGTCTCAAGCTGCATCATCTATATGTGCTCCAATCTACACGTCCTCCAGTCTACAGGTGCTTTCAGGTCATACCGTGCGCCACCGCCGCCGCCACCACCACCACCACTACCAGCAGCGGCAACGGTGACCACCTACACAACCGACAGTCCGCGTCATCGTCAAAGAATGCACTCTCTCATGGGCAAACACGGAAACACACTCAAGCCGAACGCTCTCTCCTACAACATGGTGGCCACTCGCAACCGCGACCCCGCCTCCGAAAGCCGCCATCCAACATCATAACATGACACGAGGGGCCTGTGTTGTGACCCTCCTTGAACTGACGCGCCCGGCGTTCCCCGCAGGACAGGGACGGGACAGCCTCGTATGAAGGCCGAAACACCGCCGGTGCGCGTCCTGGCAGAGAACACAGTCCGCGACCAAGCTTGGCTCGTGGGCCGACCTCGATTGGCCGCACCCGGCACGGCCGCGCTCAGACGGCACCGCGAGATCGCGCGCAGGGGGCGGGACGCCCGTTGGCGGGCGTACGGTGTAATTTCGCCCCTGCCCCCGCCTGCCCCCTTGCCTGACCCCTAGCTCATAAATACAAGGCACGCATACGCCGGTGGTAGTGCCGGCCCCCAACCCGACGACTTCACCGACACCCGACCCAGGTAGCGACGTATTCAAGAGGGGAGCAACGCCAAACGCGCTCCCGCCTGGCAGTACTATTTACAGATGCGCGCCCTGGGGCGGACGCTCCTCACCAGCCGCTAGAACACGTCCGGGTTGCGTGGTTCGCCCATCATCCCGGAGTTGGTGGCCTTCTGCAGGTGCAGCGTCAGCGAATAGTTGCTGACCTGCAGGTTCCGAACCTGTGGGGAGTCGAGGGGGTCGGCATCACACGGGCATCGTAAGACGCGGGGTAGGAAGACAGCGCGACCCCGGAGGATCCCGTCCATCCGCGCACATACACGCTTGGGCAGAACAGATGGAAATGCACTCATCCTGGGCCCCCCAGGCGCAGGCTTCCGAATAAGGTAGCCCAGAACCCCTGCCAGGCACAGCCGCCAAACCATCTGATGAGGCGGCTTCGGCTGTCGCCAATGACCCGCGGGGCCCACCGTAACCTGATGTGCTGCGTCCACCTGCCCTGGCGTCCTGCAATGTCGTACCACCGCGTGCAATCCTCCCGCTCACACCTCAAGGCCGTACTGCCAGCCGCGCGGCAAGCGAGATTCCCCCTAACCCGCCCTCAGCGCCCGTCCTAGAGCCCGCCTATCCAAACCACACCTGTTCCTGGTACTGCGCCAGCATCGCCTTCAGTTGCCCCACCTCCGCGTCCTGCGCCGCCCGCTCCTGCAGCTGTCGATGCTGAATCTGCACCGCCTTCTTCAGGACGGCGTTCTCCTCTGCCAGCTTGGCGGCGCGCGCCGCCAGGCCAGCGGCCGCGCCGCTGCCGCCTGCCGCGGCGGCGTCCACAGCCCCGCCGTCCCCCGCAACTGCGCCGGCCTGCAGCGGCCATGCCCCAACGCGCGCGTGAGGGCTCACAACCACGCCATCAGGTGTGGTGAACCTCTCCCTTGTGGCAATTTCCTATACCACCTTGTGGCACAATGGGCCGCTGTGACGACTACAGTCCTCCCGACTGCTATACGTCAGCAGCCACCCGATGGCACGAGGTACTTCCATGTTCAAGCCGCCCCCACCGACTTACATTCACCCTCACAATGACGGAACCATCCAGAGCCATCCATACCAGTACAGAACCCGAAGCGCTGTGATTTAAGGATCGCAACCCACCCGACAGTGGCCGCGCGAGCACCTCCCAACCCTGACAGGGGTACCGGGGGGCTCAAAGGAAACAGCCCAGACACACCCAGTGGTACCGAGGGGATGGGTGGCACCCACAGCCTCCCACTCTGATGCCGCGCTCATCATCGTCGCACGACGCCCCCACGGGTGATTGCAGGTCAACGCCAACCATCCCTTGGTACTGGTACATACCCAAATCGTCTGCCCACGCTTAACTGGTCCGAGGAGGAGTCATTTACGGCCAGGAGGAGTCATTTACTGCCAGGATGCTTGGCATCGCCAGGGGCACGGCCGCAAATTCCCAGACTCAGCCAAAGCTCCACCGCGCGCTGTTGGAAAGATACTTTCTTACAAAGATATGTCAAGGTATTTTTCCATCGCGACTACTACTGTGTTGACAACGCCCAGTGCTGCGACTCCCCTACGTTACGCTTGCCCCAACCCAGCCGGGACGGCCGCGCCTGTCGTCCGCGTGGCAGCTTCTCTTACCTGCTGCTGCTGCTGCTGCCGCACGAACCGCGCCACGAAAGCCTCAAAGGCGCTGAGGAAGCTCGCAGCCCGCTGCCGCGCGTCCGCCATATCCGCAGCCGCCGACATCTCCGCCACCAGGAAATCCACCCATTGCTCCGCCGTAACAGGGCCAGCTGCTGCTGTTGAGGCAGGCTCTGTAATCGCTGCACTGACGCCGCCGGTGACCGCCGCAGCGGCGGCAGTGGGACCGAGTGCCCCAGTGGGCGTTCCCGGCAGGGCGGACGGTTCCCCTCCTAGCGAGGGTCCAGGGCGGATGCATAACAGGGGGTCACTGTACGAAGGTTAGACTACAGAGTGTGCGGGTTGGAGGTGATGCGTGGTGAGGCGCGTGGTAACAGAGCGGCTTCACTTGCTGCAGAAACGACGCCGCCGAGGATGGCTTTGCAATGTCACTGTGCCTTAGCCGGGATATGATACCAGGATGGTGCGGCACCGATCTTCGCGTCGCTGATTGCGCGCAGCGATCGGACGGACGGGGACATGCGGCAGGCATGACGAGCACAGGAAGGATGTGATGTCGTGCGAAGCACAGGGGGAAGGGTTCTACCACGAGGCCTGCGGTATCAAGGCCAACCGCTAGGGCATGTCAGCGTCGAAGCAGCCAGGAGCACAATGGGGGCCTGCAAGGAAGGCATCCTCGCTGACGCTGGCTTCAACACTGAACGCACCAGTTGCTCTGTGCGCGGCTGTTGGCGTCACTGAGGTCGACGGTTGTGCAGCTCCATCACCGTTTGCACCGTCATTCACCGACAGTCGGAGCTCACCGAGACGCCGGATCGCAGCGTCGATATTATTGCCGCACTCGGAGAGCACGTTAGAGACAGTCTATGCATGCCAGCGCCAGAAACAAAGAGGTTAAGGAATGAAATTGTCCGGCTGAGCCTCATAAGTGGCCTGTTTTCCAAACTCACCCGTTCATCCATGCCAGGAAATAGTGCCAGCAGTGCCGACAGTGTGGTCAGCGGCACAGCATGCAGGCCGCCAGCCGCAAACTGCACACACCGAGCAGCTGCCGGACTGTAGTGTTGGCGTGAACGTTTTCCAGTGAGCTGCCGGTCAAAAGTATCACCGGCGTCGCCCTCGTCAAAATGTCGCTTCGCCAGGACAGGAGATGGCACCGACAGAACCGACATGACCGAGAGGAAGTGCTAGGCTGGGGAACCCAGCCTGCCCCTCTATATTATGGCTGAATGTCCACTATTCAACTATGTGAGCGGGTGAAGCCGCAGCAATCCCGATATCTGCAAAAGCAGCAAGGGCTTTCACAATGCGACAGCTATCTGAACCAGATAATAGAAATGAAGAAGCAGTTGTATGTTTCTTCTAGTGTGTTCTGGCACTCACTTGGCTTTACGTTGTTGTGTTCCCCTATCCTCGTACATCCTGTAATGACGCTTGTAAAACGGCGAGCTGTTCACACTGTGGCGCTCACGTTATTGCAGACGGCAAATTATCAAGCTGGAGGTGTTGGAAGCTGTCATTCCATTAAGCCTTTGTCGCTCCGACAAAGGCTTAATGGACGGTGGTTTATCCAGCCCAGGCACCCCATCCATCCAGGACATCCAAGGGCCCGAAGGGGGGGGTGTTTGGCCCATCCATCCCATCCATCCATCCAAGGGCCCGAGGGGGAAGGGGGGGGTGGTTTGGGCCATCCATCCCGTCCGTCCATCCAAGGGCCCGAGGGGAAGGAGGGGGGGTGGTTTGGGCCATCCATCGCGTCCGTCCATCCAAGGGCCCGAGGGGAGAGGGGGGGCTTGGCCATCCATCCCGTCCGTCCATCCAAGGGCCCGAGGGGAGAGGGAGGGGTGGTTTGGGCCATTCATCGCGTCCGTCCATCCAAGGGCCCGAAGGGGGAGGCTGGGTTGTTTGGCCCATCCATCCCGTCCGTCCATCCAAGGGCCCGAAGGGGGAGGGGGGGGATTGGCCCATCCATCTATCCCGTCCATCCATCCAAGGGCCCGAGGGGAAGGGGGGGGGTGGTTTGGCCCATCCATCCTGTCCGTCCATCCAAGGGCCCGAAGGGGGAGGCTGGGTTGTTTGGCCCATCCATCCCGTCCGTCCATCCAAGGGCCCGAGGGGAAGGGGGGGAGTTTCAACAAGACAAGGAATTTGGGCAATTAGAATGCTTGGTGATGTATGTGCACCGATATCACTTAACTGCATGTGGAGGAAATTCTGATCAGGTCTTCCAGATTGGTCGAGGAAGTCGATCATACGATTCCGCACATCCAGCTTACCCGGGGATACTGGACGTTAACTTTCTTCTGCTCGCTGAACTCAATATCCGAGCTGGGTACCTCCTCCTCCTCCTCGTCGTCCCCCGTATCCCGCTGTGGCGCCGCTTGGAAGCCGCGACTGTAGCACAGGACGTCGTAAAAGAGCTGTTGGAGTCGGGGTGGGAGGGGGGGCGGGTGCATCAGGAGCAGACCTGTTAAGAGTCAACGTGCGAGATCAAACAGTGAAGCCGGGAAACGGGAATCAAATTACCGGAATCCACAGGACATGTGCTTGCCGTAATACAGCTTGCTAATGTTACTTGGATATGTGATTTTGCAGACCTGAGAAACTCACCCTAATAAAGACGACCTGGCAGATATCCTGAAGCGGCTGGCGGTGGTGGACATCCTGCGACGGCGGTTGCGCGTAGTCGTACGCTTGGTCTTGGGATGGTGGTCTTGGGATGGTTCGACAACACAGTGTGGTCGCGAGTTGTATGCCGCGGGCTGCTCTTTCACTTGTCACCTGACGGCTTCTTGTTGGACCACGCCTTGAAGATGGCCGGTTTATTCTCCACCACCTCCTTAGATTTCTCGAAAATCGCTTGATGCTCAGGATTGTATGCAACGAACGCGCCTCCGCTCATCGTCCACGCATATCTGCCCGAGAAGCTGTTGCTGCTCTTCGGACGTCACGGCACTCATGTCTGTGGGGGACGGTACCAACAAGTAAGGAATGCGTTTGCTGTCATGGTTTCCGCTCGGTGCCCCCCCCCCCGGCCCGTGTGCCCTCACGTGCGCACCACCTCGGCCCCATCCCGGCCCCATCCCACCCTCAATCAATCCGACAATGCAGGCGCTTCCCGAACCCCGACGAACATATACCTAAAAGTGGAACCTACCGATCTCCTGGACGCGCGTGGCCGAAGTAGCCACGATGTTGACCCGGTTGAGCAGCCCGTCGTTGTTGTCCCTGCCGACCATGTCGGGCAGGATCTCTCACCACCCCCCTCTCCCTCCCCTCAGGCCCTTGGATGGACGGACCGGATGGATGGCCCAAACCCCCCCCCTTCCCCTCGGGCCCTTGGATGGACGGACGGGATGGATGACCAAAACCACCCCCCCCCCCTTCCCCTCGGGCCCTTGGATGGACGGACGGGATGGATGGCCAAGCCCCCCCTCTCCCCTCGGGCCCTTGGATGGACGGACGCGATGGATGGCCCAAGCCAACCCCCCCTTTCCCCCTCGGGCCCTTGGATGGACGGACGCGATGGATGGCCCAACCCCCCCCCCCTTCCCCTCGGGCCCTTGGATGGACGGACGGGATGGATGGATGGATGGGATGGATGGCAAACTTAAAGGTGAAGGGGGGTAATCCGTCCAGGTCTGGATGCTTGTAGATCCCTGCATAGGCAAGGGGCATCCAGGCCTGGATGGCTTTCATCCAGGTTTGGCACCTGCTTGGATGAGCGGCATCCAGGGGTGGATGACCGCCATCCAGGGTGGGTGGCGTTTTGGATGGATGCATCCAGCTGGATGGGCGGATGGGGCCCATCCTTTGGACGTCCGGCCATCCATTAAGGCCCTGTGGACGGATGGCTCGGCATGGCTCGCCGTTTTTGTCGACTGAGGGCCGACCTGACCGAATCCACAATTCCGAAACCGTTGTTCGAAATTCGACTCCGCAAATCCCCGCACTCATCGCGCCGCGCCGTTCATCGTTACAGAAATCACCACCAGCGGCATTGATGACACAGACCCTCTTGGGTGGGACCCCCATGAAGGACCCCCCACAATAGATCAGTGCACGCGGCTCTTAAGCCTACCATCTGTAAGAGGGATAGCCCAGCACGTATCGGATGCGCATCTGCTCCGCAATATGCTCATTGGTGAGACCAACTGGCCAACAGAAGTCCCGGCGGCATACGGGTTCACCATCACCCAGGCACTCTTTGGCAACCAGGAAAGAGTGGCAAGTATCATCGCGGAGACCCGGAAGAGGGTATCGGCAGACCCGCCGCCAAGGAAACAAAGGAAATCGACGTCGCGCAGCAAGCCGACACACCTCACCTTTTACACCGTATTGTGGAATCCAACCATCATCCCCAAGGGCGCGATAGCTCTGTACGTCGCACACGGATACCGCCCTGCGACAACGCGAACATGGGAAGGGCCAGTAGAGACCGAAACCCAACACCAAATGCTCCAAGTGGAATGGGAACCCACGGAAGAAGAGGGCACCCGCCTTGCCACGCAAGACACGTGGGGTAACCTGCTCACCGAGTTCCACGGACGCCGTGACGCGGGTGCTGAGCAAAGGCCTGGCCGCACTAACCCCGCCCAAGACGGCCATCTGACTGACGAGCAACGACAAGGCAGATGGGACGAGGAATGTCTCCGCACGACGCAAGATCAACGTACCCTGCGCCAACACGTAAGAATAGATGCAGAAGCCCGCAACCCCGACCAAGACATCCACCCAAGCGGGAAGTACACTATCAAAATCGGGAAGCGCAACCGAACGACCGGCAGTGCCAGAATTGCTTGTGACCCCAACACACCAGCACCTGAAGAGGCCGGATGCGCGTTTGTATATGACACGAGAGGAAGGTGCATCGGCACACTCACCGCCACTCGACTCCGAGACCTGTGGCTGCGGTACACACACGCCAAATCCAACCGGCCCGAACTTCACGCACAATATGCATCCACCGGAGGCTTCACTGAAGATGTCGCCCGACTGGTACTGCGATACAGAGACGGGGGTGGACGCAAACCCCATGGGGTGCGAGCAGCACATGAGCAATACTTGAGCGAACGTGTCGTGCAAAGTCTGATGCAAGGCATCGGCGCAGACACCGAGCGCTTTGCCTCACTACTAAATGTAGCCAGCGGAACGCGCAATTACCACACACGTTTTGATGGAGGCCCTGAACACCATCGTCATGGCCAGAAGACAGCAGGAAAAAGGAATTCGCATAACACATGTTCACGAGCAAATGGGAACCTAACACCGCAGGGGTGGTAGGTTAGGATGAGTGAACACAGCGGTGGCGGGAGGTGCAAAGGCCAGGGGAAACCCATAACCTCTCCACCCCCGCCCCCTTAATACACGCATCGGTTTATGGCCGAGGCGTATTATTATTATTATTATTATTATTATTACTCTGCGGGTCGCACATCCGGTGTGTGTGCGTGTGTGAAAAAATAATATAATGGCGGTTCTAGCTAGGACAGCTCCGACTAACCCCCAACTACTCGTGTACGGCACCCCAACCCCCCTCAGCCGTACAGGAGGTAGCGTGGCAGTCGGCAGCTGCACGAGTGTGAGCAGGTAGTTGTACGGCGGGCCGGCTTGGAAGCTACCTGACTGTAGTGACGCACACGGGCTACACGGGCAGTTGGCGCTAGTTGGCAGGCACGCGAGTGGGAGCTGGTAGCTGCACGTGGTGTCGTTTGGGAAGGTGCGTGTGAGCTGCGTGTAAACTCAGCTGGGATGCATGGGGCTGCGCCTTTGCCATGAGCTGTATCTGGGCTGCACACGGGGTACACACACGACTGCGGCTGGCCGGCGCGGTGGGGGCGGCGCCAGCCGACCCGAGGGGGGTAGGGAAGCCACGTGTGAGCTGTGATGTGATCTGACCAGGTGAGGACATGGCCGCGTGCGGTGCACTGTGTGCACCGGTGCGGCGCGTCCACATTCCTACCGACAATCGAGCTGCATCAGACCACACACGCGACTGCTGACAGGCGATGGCTGGCGCGGCCCCCGCCGCGTGGGGACTCAAACGGGGCTGCAATGAAACTGGCGCGGCGGGGGCGGCGGCGCGCTGTGGGGGCGAAAGGAGCGAGGCACAGAAACTCACGGGAAACTCAGCACAAACTCAGCGGTAACTCCCAAGAAACTAAAAAGAAACTCTGCCGAAACCTCTTTAGTTCATGGTGACATGAAAAGTAGCGATACCGTCAATGAAGCGATCGGTAAAATAACTTACAATGGATTCCTTTTCGCTAAGGGTGAAGTTCGGGCCCCATCGCACGCTGTACTGGTCGGTCGTGCCCTGTCTGGCCCTGTTGCCGTGACGTCCCCGCGCGTGTCTTGAAGTGCGGGTAGAGCTGGCGGTCGATCGGGTCTGGATCGGTGAATTCCAGTGTCTCGGTAAGTCCAATGTCGCCAATGCGCTGGCGGAAGGGAACGTTATCAAAGTAGGACTCATTCGAAGAGGGAAAGGGCAGCTGGAGGACCGCGCACTGGTTGTCAGCAGGAGTCATGGAACGTGCTCAGAGTGCACTCGAGCATGTACTGGTTGGTGGTGTATCCGTTCTGCAGTGCAACAGTCTGGACGCGCTTGGGATAGCTACCACTGTCGGGGTAGTAGGAGCTCTGCGGCAGCATGTCCATGCCTGCCTTGAATGCTGCGTGTGCGGTGTTGGGCGTGTCGGTCAGGTTGCACCCAAGCACCCAGGTTGCAACAGTCGGAGACGTGAGGATCACCTGGCGCAGGTACGAGTTGCCCAGTCCAAAGTTGAAGGACCCGTCGGCTGACTGATGCGGATCCTGGCTGGAAGGGTCAGCGACTGCAAGACGGCAACCCGCTGGTTTGTGTAATAGTCGAGCATCCAGCTGCACACCCGTTGCGTCAGCCCCTCACACAAAGCAGCCGCGCACTGCAATATTCTGACTTGCCGGCTGTCACCATGCTTGCGTGTGTGCGTGCCCAGTGTGTGCGTGCCCAGTGTTATTTCCTGTATTTATGGTAGGCGTTGGGGCTCAGGTCCTCCTGCAGCTGCTTCGCTGTGGGAGAACCCACATTTCCAACGATATAACTCCAGAGAAAGACCATGGATGACATCTTTAGATGCATTTTGACCAGCTGTCCTGCTACATTCGCAGGCAGCCAGAGCTAGAAAGCGACCTCCTGCCGCACTGAGGGGTGGTCTGGCATCCCTGACAGCTGACACAGGCTATTTCAGAGCCGCTCAGCCTCTGGCGGGATCTGCACAGGCCTCTGAAGGCCTCTGAAGGGCTCTGGAGGGCTCTGGAGGGCTTTGGAGGACTTTGGAGGGCTCTGGAGCAGGGTGGCTATCTTAAGATATGAATATATATTCGGCCAGAAATCTTGAGTTTCGATAGATACTTTCCCTCGGGAGAAAAATGAGGTTTTAGATACTCATGGCCTCTTGCGCGGGAAAAGCCCCCTTGAGTAGATAAAATGCCGGCAAAAGCTCCCTCCGACAGATACTTTCAGCACGATTGGGCAAGGAGTATCTCCGGCCGTAGATACTCTGCAAAATAAGATAGCCACCCTGCTCTGGAGGTTGGTAACGCGCATGCGTGGCGGGCCAGTACAAGGTTGCCCAGTATCCAGTTGCAGAGGCCGTGGCAACCCAAGTCATGCTGAAAGCGGAGGTAACAAAATCCAGATGTTGATTGTTTGGCAGGCCGGCAGCACTGCACCACAGCCCAACGGTCGTACGCCTAACATGGAGCACAACCCAGCCCTAGCCCAGCAGCCACCCACAGACCACCAGCACTTACTGGCATTCACCACTAGCCCACGTACCCCGCAGCACTGTTGCACCTGTGCCTATGCATGGCAGGCTGGGCTAGTCGCTGGGCTACTCCGTCAGGTTATATGCCCTATGGCATAGAAAGGTCGGTTACCGGGCGGTGGGGAAGTCGGTTACTGGGGGGGTCAGGTTTGGGTCGTTTTTGGGTCGGTAACCGGGCGGTTGACCGAGGGGGTCGGTTGACCGAGGGGGTCGGTTGACGGAGGGGGTCGGAAATCCGCAACGGTCGGCTCGGTTACCGGACCCCCCCCGGTCGGTAACCGGGGGCTCGGTAACCGATCCCGTAGGTATCGGTAACCGACCTAAGGGGGTCGGTTACCGAGCTGACCGGCAGGAATTGCCGACCCCCTCCGTCAACCGGCCCCCTCAGTCAACCGCCCGGTTACTGACCCCAAAACGACCCAAACCCGACCCCCCCCGTAACTGACTCCCATGCCCGGTAACCCAGCCCCACTTGCCCAGTAACTGGGGAGGCAAGTCGCATCCAGAACGGTTACAGTGCCTGTTCATCGGCTTTCATGTCGGGCTAGTCCGCGCCCGGTAATGCGGGCCTGTCCACGGTGTCCACGCCCGGTAATACGGGCCTGTCCACGCTGTCCACGCCCGGTAATACGGGCCTGTCCACGCTGTCCACGCCCTGTAATGCGGGCCTGTCCACGCTGTCCACACCCTTTAATTCCGCTCTGTCCACGCTGTCCACACCCGGTAATTCCGATCTGTCCACAATGTCCACATCCGGTAATTCCGCTGTCCACGCACTGCTGCAGGCACCACTGCACACGCACACGCACACACATGCGCACGCAAAATCCACCAGTAATTGGTAGTAAGTAGTTACCCAACTCTGCACATAAAACCTAGCATGTCAACCCTGCCAGACTCCGAGCAAACTGCACCCACGGGGACACCATATATAAGTCACTGCAGTCACAATGTCGACTAGTCATGTAGCCCCAATGGTTTAATTGTGTGACGGTGGCTTGCGCTTGCTGCTGCCCTGGACCTCCTCCTCACTCTCCTCACTCTCCTCACTCTCTTCATCCTCGCCCTCGTCCTCCCCGTCCTCGTCCTCCCCAACCTTGACCTCCCCGTCCGCGTCCTCCCCGTCCTCGTCCTCCCCGTCCTCCCCATCCTCGCTGTCAGTCGAAGTGTCGTCACTGCTGCCCTCGCTCTCATCAACATCGGGGGCCGACCTCCTGCAGGACCCTTGACTATGACCCTAGGGCTCATGTGACACCACAGGGGTGTCACACCTTTTTCGTGGTCAGGCTCCTGGCTGGCAGGAGGAGAGTACCCTCTAGCCGCTCGCCCCCGCAGCTGCTGTGCTCCACAAGTGCTCCCCCATCCAGCAGCCACGCCAGCCTCTCCTGGGGAGAAAGGTGGTTGTAAAGCAATCACTGGCAGACTAACAACGTTGTGCAAATCAGCCTGAGTCCGGCATGCAAGCAGCCTGCGTGCCGAAGGAGGACATTGGCTACACCAGCACACAAGTGAGCATCGGCAAGTTTCCAAGGTGTTAGAAGTGGCTCAGTGCACCATGTAGAGGTGCAAGGTGCTGTCACTCAGGCGTGTACACCGCTTCACATCTCCCTTAACGCATGGCCCCACACCCCGCCACAACCACAAGCAGCTCTGCTTGATGCGCTGCTCACGCACAGCCACATCCAGGGGGCGGCGAAACTCCACCAGCTGCTTCTTGGAGATGGAAGGGTCGAGAGCACGCATTGCACGCCACAGCGTGTCAGTGCTGCACTGACACGTCCACAAGATGTCCTGAAACAAAGCGGTATGGTTGTAGGCCGCCATGCTTGGCAGCCCCACCCGCTTCAGTGCAGCCACCGCCCTCTCTACCTGACTGGCCGGTATGTACCAGCGTTGGCCGCCCAGACCCAGGCAGGTCCATGAGCTTGGCACGGCACGCCACGTGCATCTCTGTCTCCGCATAGCCCGCAGGTAGGTAGGGCCCCAGGGCAAGTACTCGCAGCGCTCTCTGGCTACCTCCACGCGGTCATCCGCCCTGGCATGGAGATGCATTAACGAAAATGCGAATGCGAGTGCAAACCAGCTTCCACCGCACACAGACGCTCCCAGCACTGGATGGGCGTCGGCTGCGCGGCCTGCACGCAATGGCAGCGTGGGGGTTGCGGTGTTAACAGTGTGTGAAGCGAGGTGATGAGAGCGCGGATGTAACACGGCGCGGCCAAAGGCTTCTCGAGATGCTGTGCAGGGTCATTTGTAGGGACCTATACTGTAACCCGGCGCCCGGCGTTACATTCTCCCCCTCCTGAAGGGAACGCCCTCGTTCCTCACTGTGTCCTCGCAGTGCACAGCCCACTCCGCCATGCCTCCCCTACCACGAGCGGCCCCAACCCGTACTCGCGTCACGTCATGCGGCGGCACCCGGACGAACTCCGGCACATACATCCCTAGCAGGATTTTTGGAGTGGAAACCTCTGCGCCATCCAGAATCGAATTCACGACCTGACGAGGTCGTACGGAATGAGTACTGATACTCGATACCAATTGTAACACGGCGTGGCCAAAGGCTTCTCGAGATGCTGTGCAGGGTCATTTGTAGGGACTTATACTATAACCGGCGCCCGGCGTTACAGCGGATGTGGTGGAGTGGGGGGGGTGTCGATCTAAAGACCGGGTATGTCCACACGGCACGCGTGAGCATGCCAGACCCTGGTTTAACCCCTGGGCAGCCTTTCCCCACGGCCTCCCGTCACTAGGACGCAAAAGTCGCGTCCACCGACCTCGACCCCAGCGCACTCCGCGCATCAATTTTAATTCCCTCTATTCATAGAACTTCTCCGCGCTCCCCCAGCTGCTTCCTAGGCCGAGAACGGTCCATGCCGTACCCCAAATGAACGCACCAACCTCCCTGCGCGCCTTGAGCAGCATGCTGTAGAGTTTTCGAAATTTCATTGGGAGGCGTCAAGAGAAGACTATATTGAGGGTGTGGTCTTGAGGACGTTTTTCGCGTCGTGCTGCCTGACTGGGCGAGCTGCTTCCCTGGGTGTTGCTATATAAAATCAGGTTGATACCAGGCACAAGGCGTGGCTGCGCGCATGCGGTGTTGCATGGGTCCAAAAATGGGTTTTGACGGAGGGGGTATGTGGGGCTTGTTATTTTCAGGCTTGCATGTTTTCAGTCACACACCCACCCGTCACGTATTCTGCTTGGCATCCTGTAGCAGTGTTCAAGTAACCCGTCCCTTCAGCATACACCGTCATGAAACCAGAGCTTGAACGTGTCGGGCTTCCAGCCACACAACCGACAAGGAGTTGCCGCCTCCCGTCCCAAACGAGCGATGCCGCAAGTGAAGTTGGAAACGTCTTGCTTAACAAGAGGGGGGCAGTATGATACGCATCAGTCCACGGCATCAGTCCCTAGTAGATGCACCCACGCCCCGCCACCGCCACCTGCCTCCGCTGACACCCCCAGCACTAGATCCCGCACATGCTGCTCTGATCGGCGCTATGCCTTTTTCAAACGCAGCGTCTTTTCAAACGCAGCGTCGAGTCTTAGTCATGGGCGCCTGCTGCCACCAGCCAAGGCCGCAGTTCCCCTACATCGCCCGCCTTGCCGCCACCAGCCCCGCCGCCACTAGCCTAGGCGCCAGCAATCGGCTGACCGGCACAGACACAACAGAGGCTGCGGCTGTGCTGTCGCCTCTACCACCGCTGCCTCCACCGCCAGGCCATGCGGCAGCCAGTCGCATCGACAGCGGCTTGCCGTGCAGTGCGGTCAACATCGACCGCAGCTACTGCTGTTCCTGGTCTGGTTGCTTCTCCTGCTTCGGCGGCGGCGGCGGTGGCTGAGTGCGGGCTGACGGCGGAGATCAGCTCCGATATGTCAGATTTCAAAAGCGAGCTGAGGCGGGCGGAGGACCGTTGGTACAGCAAGCTGAGGCGGGCGGAGGACCGTTGGTACAAGGTTTCCCGCGACACTGCCGCTCTCAAGGCGGTCAGCGACGCCCGCACTCAGCCACCACCGCCTTGTCGCGGGAAACCTTGTACCAACGGTCCTCCGCCCGCCTCAGCTCGCTGTACCAACTAACGGTCCTCCGCCCGCCTCAGCTCGCTTTTGAAATCTGACATATCGGAGCTGATCTCCGCCTTCAGCCCGGTCAGCACCATGTACAGCGCCTGTTGCAGCAAAAGGGGAAGGTTGGGCTTAGTGATTGGGTAGCGGCAAGCTGAAAAGGCAAGCCAGCAGGCTGATGCACGCTCCATACACCCCTTACCCGCCTTTCACTGGGTTTGGTGAGAATTCAAGGCCCCCCACCCTCAGCAAACCCAACCCCTCCACAGGGTGCAGAGCGAGCTCTGCGCAGTAGGCAGCCCCTACCAACAGTCAGTCAGCCACGCCTTCAAGAAACATCCAAGCCGTGCAGCACTGTGCCTACACTTCTTACCCCCCACCCCACGGATCCCCACGTTCCAAACCTGTTGCCGACTCGTGCATAGAAACCCTTACCCACGCTTCCGACGACACGAGTCCAGGTGCTCACCGTGAGTCCAGGTGCTCACCGTGAACAGCGTCAGGCAGCTGCCGACCACAGTCAGCACCATGGTCACATTTGCGGAGTCAGCGGCTGGCGGAGAGGTGCTAGGCGCCGAGGGCTTGTCGCGGCCCGGCCAAGGCCAGGCGCGGCACACAATGCTGACGCGGCCCAGGCGCACCACGACGATGCGAGCACGGGCGCGCGGAGCAGCGGCCGCAATAGAAGCGCGAGTCTTGGCGAGCATCATTCTGCAAGAAAGTTGTCAAAACGCACAATCAAACCACTGCACAATACTGCAGACACAGCATGTCCGCGTGTGTCGAACAGTCTACTGCATGTGTCGAACAGTCCAAGAGGCTCAGCGGCCAGTTTTCCGGAGCCTAGATTCGGGGACGTTTTTTCCTACCTTCGCTTCCCGTTCTCACCTCTCAGCCCGTTTGGCTGCTGTCGGTGCGCTGCCCATCAATGCAGACGGGCTGCAAGTGCGGAGGAGGGATCCTGCGCCCAGGCACAAGGAGGACCACCACCAATTAGCCCAAGCCCGTCCGAGAAGTTGCGTCTTGAGGCATGCTTTAGGACTCACCAACGCCTCGCAAAGAAGAAACACCGCTTGCGAAGAAGAGGCGCGCAACCCATACAAGCGTGGCTCCACAACCGCTGTGTGCTACTACAAGCGATTATCTGAC
This sequence comes from Eudorina sp. 2006-703-Eu-15, assembly GCA_003117195.1. Taxonomy (NCBI): domain Eukaryota; kingdom Viridiplantae; phylum Chlorophyta; class Chlorophyceae; order Chlamydomonadales; family Volvocaceae; genus Eudorina; species Eudorina sp. 2006-703-Eu-15. The sequence goes on along the minus strand of BDSI01000022.1, from coordinate 799,460 downwards.
TAGGGGGCAAAAGCGGTACGGCCGCTACTCCTCATTTGCGTCTGAGTGGGGAGGCGGTTCCCTGGAGTCACTGGCGCCACCGCCCGTCTTCTTCCATGCTCCACTACTCGTTATTCTGTGTTAATTGTGAAGAAGCATTTGACGCGTAGAAAGCCTTGAATGTTAAGGACTTCAGTTCAAGTTGAAACAAGCACAGCGCACAAGATCATCGACTTTCTCTGGCGCAAGAAGTTAAACTTAATTGTATTATTATTTGTATTATATAGAGAACCTTCGCCGTATACAGTATCCTGGTTCGACGACAGTGCTCGCCAAGATGTGAGCCCAAGTCGCTCCGTATGCTGCGCTTCCCATTTTAGGTTACAATGTGGAATACTACCCAGTATGTCGACAAGGGAAGATAGCTTTTATTCTGAGGAAGCATCGTCCGGCAGGGAGTCGTCATCATGCAGTGATTCGGACAGCTGCGGCGCGTCAGACATTGACATAAATGGAGGCGCATATAGCGAGTACTTCGATGAAGAAGGCGATATGGACCTGCTGGAGAGCGTTTGGGATACTGCTACAGCGTTTGGGGTCCCCATACAGCATGTGGGGGCGTGTTACGACGTGTAGGGATTTATAAACCGCTCCGTCGTCCACACCCCCTTTGTACTCCACTGGGTCATGTAAATTATAATAAATCTTATCATCGTTATTGTGCTTTTGTTCTTCCTTTGCATTCGTAGGTCAACGTTAATGCACCGGAACCGGCAGGGGTGACCAGCACCGGGCGCGGAGACCAAGTACCTGGGGGAGTCACATGTACGCCCGATGCAGCTGAGGAAGACCTGCAACATATGACTCGGTTGCGTAGCTGATAGGCCGTCGTAGGACTATTGGGGAACGCCGACAGCAGGGAAATACGCAATCAGCTGGTGAAGTGGCAGAGTCAGGAGAAAGTGATGGAGATGCTCTGAGGCCCTTCATCGGCTTTATCGTGCGCCCAAAATGCGGAAGAGTGCACTGCCACAACGTGCCCGGGGAAAAAAGGCCATGGGGAAACGCCTGTGAGGGTAGGCCGATTTTCGCCGGGATTTCTTGCTGAACGAATGTTCTATGTATGAGATGGCTTTGTGCAAAATTTTAGGGCGATCGGCGATGGTCGGTTTGGCGGGGTAGGCGCTGCGGACCCCTCCGGACCCCTCCAAGGGGGGGAATTCGGCTATCCGAACTCATAACGTGAAAGTGCGACCTCCGATTTTCGCCGGGACTTCTTGCAGAACGAATGTTCTATGTATGAGATGGCTTTGTGCAAAATTTTAGGGCGATCGGCGATGGTCAGTTTGGCGGGGTAGGCGCTGCGGACCCCTCCAAGGGGGAAATCGGCTGTCCGAACTCATAACGTGAAAATGCGACCTCCGATTTTCGCCGGGATTTCTTGCAGAACGAATGTAACATGTCTGCCCCAACGCACGTGTGGCCTCATTTGAACCTTGTCGCCAGATAGCTAGCTGACCCGCGCCAATGCCGTTCCTGAGCCAGGAGGGATTCACCTGTCTCCCGCTCGCCGACCCGCGCCCATGCCATTGCTGATCGATGGTTCACGCACACTGCCGTGACCGCCGTTCCCAGGGCTACATGTCGATGTGTGCCAAGTTCACACGGGATGCCTGTGCATGACAAAAGACCGCGCTATCCGCTGGTTACATGAAGCTGCTTAGGAAACCTACGAACCTGCCCCAACCTGTCTCCCGCTCGCCGACCCGCGCCCATGCCGTTGCTGATCGATGGTTGACGCACACTGCCGTGCGGGCGGGTTGCATTTCTAAGCACACTGCCGTGACCGCCGTTCCCAGGGCTACATGTCGATGTGTGCCAAGTTCACACGGGATGCCTGTGCATGACAAAACACCGCGCTATCCCGCGCCCATGCCGTTGCTGATCGATGGTTGACGCACACTGCCGTGCGGGCGGGTTGCATTTCTAAGCACACTGCCGTGACCGCCGTTCCCAGGGCTACATGTCGATGTGTGCCAAGTTCACACGGGATGCCTGTGCATGACAAAACACCACGCTATCCCGCGCCCATGCCGTTGCTGATCGATGGTTGACGCACACTGCCGTGCGGGCGGGTTGCATTTCTAAGCACACTGCCGTGACCGCCGTTCCCAGGGCTACATGTCGATGTGTGCCAAGTTCACACGGGATGCCTGTGCATGACAAAAGACCGTGCGACCCCATATTACCACCTTTCCTCCCATTGGTTCATGACCTCCTGAACCACTATGTGAAACCAGTCCCGTGCAGTGATACGGCAACCCCATTGCCCTTGCAGTTGTCATCCATGCACGTCACAAACAGCGTGCCGTCCTCCATCACCAGGCCCAAGGAGCAAATAGGATCCTTGCAGCACGCCCTACGTACGTTGGTATCCACTACTTGCTCGACGTGATCCCAATGAACCATGATTAGTATATCTTGTTGAAAGTTTGGTTGCATTGTGGGCTACGAAGGATTGTGCCTTCCAAACACATACGGAAGGAAAAGTACGGTTTGCACCCCCGCCCGGACTCCTCAGAGCGGTGGAATCCCACCCTGGAGTCGGCAACCGCGCGGACCCAGCTTTGCGCTTCTACGCGCCGCAACAGCACAACGTTTATATATAAATATGATACATCGTCTGGTGCTGTTGCGGTGCGTAGAAGCGCAAAGCTGAGTCCGCACGGTTGCCGACTCCGAGGGTGGGATTCCACCGCTCTGAGGAGTCCGGGCGGGGGTGCGTACGGTTTCCTCGCTCCTGATCTTCCTATGAACCATGCATTCACATTATTTGATTTAATTCAACAAACCATTTGAGCTTTTTGAAACAACGGCCTCTTTGACGTCCAACTTGGACTGCAATTAGGAGCTGCACGTCTTCCTTCCCGTTGCTTTTACTTATGATAACTCGCCTGATAATGCCCACAATGAAGTGCTTCTCCAATTTCAAAACGAAGAAAGACTTCGCCTAGTCGCAAAAATACTTCAAACTCGTGACGCTCATCAACTGAGCCAACTCTCCCAACAAAAACAACGCAATATAACAACTCGGAATAAGAAAAGGACACTTTGAGTCGAGTTCGCCATGCAATCAGACGCAAACCAATTCACACCATTACCGAAATAACTGAAAAACCCACGTCACAGTTTCCCAGGAAGGGAAGTGCAAATAAGGAAAGGGGGAAAAACTGCCGGGCACTCGCCCGGGCTCGCCACGGGCGCTGTCCCGCACCACACTAACACAAGGCGAGCACCTGCACACGCGCGTAGGCCGCCGCACCGGCGATGTCCTAAGCGCATACACCCCCCAGAACCTGGGAAACGAACTATTGACCAAATCGCCTACGAACGGCGGAAAGAACGACATTAAGACGAGGGGAGGGCGGGCGGGAAAACAAAGGCCTCCGAATGACGCGAGCACGTCTGTCTGTCCACACTGCTCTAGAGGTCAGAGTACGTTAATCTCGCTAATTTGTAGCGCCAAGGTTCCTCACGTGAAGTGCAAGGCGCGACGTCTAAACCGGCAACAATTTACCGCTCAACCCGGCGCGGCTCGCAAGCGGTGGTCACAGTACGGCCCATCCTCTGCCGTACCCGTACCAAAGCACGGCTGTTAACTCGTCTGCAAACCATATTTTCGGATTAACCTAAAATCTAATTTTGAGTCGAGTTCGCCATGCAATCAGACGCAAACCAATTCACACCATTACCGAAATAACTGAAAAACCCACGTCACAGTTTCCAAGGAAGGGAAGTGCAAATAAGGAAAGGGGGAAAAACTGCCGGGCACTCGCCCGGGCTCGCCACGGGCGCTGTCCCGCACCACACTAACACAAGGCGAGCACCTGCACACGCGCGTAGGCCGCCGCACCGGCGATGTCCTAAGCGCATACACCCCCCTCACCAAGTCTTCACATCTTCTCCACTACTGCCCGGCGCACCGCCACCGACTTCTTCATGTATAGCTGCACGGCCTCCGACTTCCATCTCCCGTGCTCCTTGATAGCCTCCGTACTGACCCCGGCATTGGCCGCTGCCGTCGCCCCGCCTCGCCGCAAACTGTGGGCCGAGAGTGCGGTGAGATCCGGCACCGCCTGCTGCAGCTCCTTGACCAGGAGGCGCAGCCTGTTAGTGAAACCCGCCCGGTCCCAGGCCACGAGGCGCGCCCCTCGCACCTTCCGGGTGAACAGCGGGGCTTCGTTGCCCTGCTCCCCGACGAACCCCAGATGCCTGCGCACGATCTTCCCGATAGGCACACCACTAGCGGTCCGCTCCGCTAGGCAAATAAAGGCCCCGGCGCCCTGCTGGTCCGTCTTGCTTCGGGCCACTTGCACCCCGATGCCCCCACCCGCAAGCTCCTGGACGCTACCCACGGTCAGCGCTGCGAGCTCGCTCCGCCGCAACATCCCAAAGAAGCCCACCACGAGCCAGCAGGCATCCTGCGTGAATTCCGCCTCCCGGCCCGGCACCTCGTTCCCCCGCTGCCGGAGCCAGCCCACCAGCAACTGCAACAGCGCCAGGGGCAACGGCGCCTTTTGCTGTGGGTGCGTCGCTCTGCCCACCACGGCGGCCCTCCGTAGTGCCTGCCCCAGCACACGCCTCAGGACTGCGTCCCGGCTAACGAACAGCTCCGGCGCCACACCCTTAAACCTCTGCCAATCAGCCAGCGCGCTGATGGTCCCCTCCACCGTTGAGGGCGCCAGCTTACCTACCGTGTCCGCCACAAACAGCCGCACCCGCTCCACGTTCAGATTCACGCCTGGCCCCCGGGGCAGTGCCTCATCCTCTGGCACCCCCAATGACTCCAAACAAAACCGGGTGAAGCGCCTGCGGGCTGACTCGTATGTCGCGGCCGAGCTCTCAGCCACAGCGCTACTGGCGAGCGAGACGAGGCGACCCGCGATGTCGCAGGCCCCAGCCGTCACCGCCGACCGTGTGACGCCTGCTGCCCGAAGTACGCAGGCCGGGCACCGAAACCAGCCCCCCGGGTAGGCCCCCGGGCTTAAATCGAGGCATCGGCGGTGAGCCGCCGCCAGACAGCCCTCACAGCGGACGTCCGTAGCTCGGCAACGCCGGCCGCAGCCCACACACGTGTCGGGCCCACCCTCGCCAGATCCTGTCGCAACTGGGCGGGGCATGGCATCGTCAGTTCAGACGAAGCACCAGCAGATCGTAGGCCGCCGGGTCCGCCTCGGCACCCCAGGGCCACAGGCAGTGCGACCGCCCCTTCTCTAACACGGTCAGCACGCGGAACGAGCCACCCCCATGACCACTGCCCCGCACAAACTGCCTGAACCACGTCCGCTCCGGCCAGTGTGGGACCACGACTGTCGCCCGCGTGCTGCGATTTAGCCGGTAAGCTGCCTCCAACTCGCCGAGCACCTCGCCGATCAAGGTCTTTGGTGGGAAGGCCCACAGCACCTTGCCGGCAAGTTGCGCCGCCTGCCCCAAGACTGAGTTGTCCGGGCTGAAGAAGGTAGTGCAGCCCGCCTGGGCGTTCAGCCCCAGCACATCGCAGCAGCAGTCGACCGAGGGTGCGTAGACGCCACCCACCAGTGACCGGAACGTACGCGGCTTGAGCCGCAGGTTCAGGGCCCGCGCCTGCTCCAGCTGCCGGCTGAGGCGGTCCGCACGCACATTGTCCACCCCGGCGATGTGCTCAGCCCGCACTTCAAACTGGTAGCGGATGGCCAGCTCCGCCAGGCTCCGACTGATCTGCCGGCCGTCCTTGACCCGCGTCGACCCGTGATTGATGGCGGCCACCGCCTGGGTGTTGTCACAACGGACGAGGACGCGGCGGCCAGCCAGTCGGGGCGCCCAGGTCTCGAGGGCGCGGAGAACGGCGGACAGCTCTAGCCACGCGATGTGTAGGCTGCGCTCGGCTGGGGCCCATACCCCCTGCATTTCGGCTCTGTCCCAAGCAGCTCCAAAGCCGGCGCCACTGGCGTCGGTGAAGATGGTTGCTGCCTCCGCAAATTCCCCCCTCACCAAGTCCAGGTCGGCCACCGTGCAGCGCTTGACCCCATCCCAGACGGACGAGTCGCTGCGCAGCACGTCCCACCAGAACTGCAGATCGTCCACGGCGCCGCCATTGAGCCGCAAGGACGGTGGTGGTGGTGACCGCACGGAAAAGAGGCTGTCGTACAGTCCTTGTAGGAAGACGTTGCCCCAGCGGCACGCCCGTGCCAGGAAGGTTAGGCGCCCCGCCACCGCCTCGACGTCGGAGCGGGGGACCGGACCGACCAGCGCAGCGTCGAGCAGTGCCCGTACCTCCAATGCGTAGCGGCGGCGTTTGTCCGGCGCAATCCGCATCTCCATCCGGACCGTGTCGAAGAGCATGCCCAGGAACTCCAGCTGCTGCAACGGTGTGTCGCGGCCTTTGTCCTTGCTGAGTTTCCACTCCAGCCCCAGCTCAGCGCCCACCTCGTCCAGCACCGCGAACGCGCCCTGCACGTCGGCATGTGTCGCCCCCATGATCATGAAGTCATCCACATAGACGAAAATCTGTGCCTTGAGGCCCCGCCGGTCGCACTCTCGCTGGAAGATGTCGGCCGCGGCCGTGGTGAGCTCAACGAAGATGGCGGGGCTCTGGCTCGCACCAAAGGGCAGGCCAACCCACCGCTGCAGCGCTTTGGTGGTGGGGTGTCGGAAGGCCATGAAGCGGCGGGCGTTGGGGGTCAGCTTGACGTGGTGGAAGCCATTAGCCAGGTCCCGTTTGCCGAGAAACCCGCCCCGGGGTAGGTGCTGTAGCAGGGTTGCCAGGTCTGGCAAAGGGCACGGCAGCTTGACCATGCAATCGTTGACACCGGAGCGGGACGGGTCAGTGATGGGCCGGATGCTGCCGTCGGGCTTGAGCACTACGTGCAATGGGTTGACGACAGCTGCAAAGGCGTCCTCCGTGCCGTGGCAGTGTGGGTCGTACTGTTCCGTGACACCGCTCCGTAGCAGGGCGTCGAAGTGAGACTCCATTTCCGCCATGTGCGGGTGAAGGGACGGGTAGTTTTGGAGGTGGTGAGAGGCCGCAGGGACGGTGTGAAACTGCCAATCGGCCTCGTTGCGTGTGGCGGGAGTGTTGATCCCATACTTGAGCCACGCGGCGGTGTTGAGCTTGGAGCCGGACAGCCCAAACCAGGGACGGTCCGGCGGGGGCGGCGGCCGCGCCAGCACGCCGCAGACACCCGCCGTCGCCACCAACGCCGACGCCCGTTCCCCACACCCAGGGTTCTCGACTTCAGCCTCGGCGACCCGCGCCGGCTCGACCACAGCAGTGTCCCACCTGACACCTGAAGCCAAGGCCACCACCCAAACACAAAACAAACGCTCCTTAACCCCGAGGAGGGGGCCTGATAACGACAGGCGGCGTACCCACCACGCCGGTGAGCGAGCAGCTCCTATTAACCCGGAGTCAGGGCTGCCCTCCAACCGGGCGGATTACAAAAGGGGCCTTCTCAACCACACGAAGGCAATCACACCCCCACGGTCCCGCCTAGGACTCGTTTCTCACCTGGTGGGGCAAGGTCCCCACCCGTCTGTGCGCCGGCGACCGCCGCTACTGACCGCCCGGCGCAGGGGGGTTTTGCGGCGGTCGCCGGCGCGGCCACGCCCTAGCGAGGCCCCCGGCGGCGGCCCTGGGCGACCATCCGCCTGGCCTTCGCCATGGCGTCGACCTTCTCCTGAGCGGACATCTCCTGCAGCTTCGGGCAGTCGCGGAACTGGTGCCCGGCGCCCTTGCAGATGTAGCACTTGCCCACCCCGCCGTCGCTGTCCTCGCTGTCGCTGCCGTTGGCAGTGAACACAGCTCGAGGCCGCTTAGGCGGAGGGTCGGCGCGCGCCGATGTGGTGCGGTTGCCGAGCAGCGTATTGGCCACATGACCCAGCTGTTCGGACGACAGTGAGGCCAGGCTGCTGACGAGGCCGGCGCCGCGCTGGTCGCCGTCTTTTGCGAGGCGGACCGCCTCACGAAAGGGGACGATCTTGGCCATGTCGTTCAGCTCCTTACGCGCGGCGTGCGCCTCAGCCACTGTCCGGAACGCGCTGGTAGCCTGGGCGTATAGCTGAGCCTGCACGGCCAGCGAATCTGCGCGTTCGGCCTCCAGGGCCGCGGCTTGAGCCGCCACCATGTTGCTGTTAATCAAGCGATTCGCCTGGCAGTTGAACGCCGCCTGGTTGGACGCGGTTTGCTGGATGCCCGCCGCTTTGAGCCAGCCCCCGATGCCGGGCAGCTGAGCGGCAGCGTCCTCCAAGTCTGCCGACGCTCCCAGCATGCCGGCGAACGGACCTAGTCCGCCGGCGCCAACTGACGAGTAGCTTAATCCGGCGGCCCCGAGGCCGCCGAAGACGGGAACCATGCCGCTCGTGAGAGCCCCGGGTCGGAAAACCGGGCCTGTGTGGCCGTACAACCCCACCGGCATGAGCGGCGGCGGCGCTGTGGGTCCAAGAGGGTTGCCGCTGGGTCGAGGTACCACCGCGGTGGGTTGCTGCCGGATGGGGGGTTGTGGCCGCGGTGAGGCTGCATGGCGGCCTGTACGTGTGGCCAGCCCACGGAGGCCCACCACCTCTGGGTCGACAAGCACTTCTTGTGTCAGCCGGCCGAAGTAGCCCGCATCGATGGCGTCCTCGATATCGGCCTGGTCTGCCTCCACATGGTCGTCACGGGTGCCCGCCGCTGTACCACCGATCTGCGGGGCTGCTGTTGCCGCTGTCGTCCCTGCTGCCGCTGTTGCTGCCGCTGGCCCCCGGACCCGCTCGCCTGCCCGGCGGGTTCCCGCACCAAGGCTCGGGCCTGCAGCCCCCGCAGTCTCACCTGGTATTTCGGCAGGTGGGGGCGCCGCGGGGCCCTGGAGAAGTGCTGTCTTCCGAGCGTAGATTGCTTCCCGCGCCTGCTCCCGCAGCTGCAGGTCTCGGTACGATGGCTCCTGACGCCCGAGAAGTCGGCGCTTTTGTTCATATTGGGACCGAACGAGGTCAATTTTCGCGGCATACGAGTCCTTCGCGGCTTTGCTAGCTGTCGCCCGCGGGACCTCCAGCGTCCCCAATTTATCCTGCTCCTCGCTATTAATATCCGTGAGCTTTTCTAAGGCCTGGTTCAGGTGCTGAAACTCAAGGTCGCTGAGAGGACGGTACTTCGCGAGTTCCCTGTCGCAGGCCTCCGAATGACGCGAGCACGTCTGTCTGTCCACACTGCTCTAGAGGTCAGAGTACGTTAATCTCGCTAATTTGTAGCGCCAAGGTTCCTCACGTGAAGTGCAAGGCGCGACGTCTAAACCGGCAACAATTTACCGCTCGAGCCAGGCGCGGCTCGCAAGCGGTGGTCACAGTACGGCCCATCCTCTGCCGTACCCGTACCAAAGCACGGCTGTTAACTCGTCTGCAAACCATATTTTCGGATTAACCTAAAATCTAATGTTTCAAAGTCGGTGGGCGTCCCATGAAGCAGGGCCCTATACGTCAAACGCAAGTGAGGAGCAGTGGCCGGCATGCGGGGGCAAAACGACTTTGGCGGAAAAAAAAGAAAAAATGCGGTACGGCACTGGGGCAAAAAATGGAGAGCAGCATCCTCAGGAGCGTATGACGGTGAGAATGAGAGGTCCAAGAAAGAAGTTCCTGCAGTATCCGTCAACGTTTTCGGGAAAGGAAATGGACGCCGAGAGCAGGAGAGCTTCGTTTAACCCAAACCCTTACCCATGCGGAGCTATTATACGTTGAGGACATTTTATAGGTTGCGCTGAGCATCATTGATTTTGGAGGCGCTTGTCGGCGGAAATGCGCGACATGGTAACTGCTGAAGACCTTCGACCACGGCTGTGAAGGAAGATAATGCTTAATTATCTTTGAGCCATCCCGCGGCGCGTTAAAAGGCCGCAGCCGCTTGAGGAGAAAGATAAAAGAAAAAATGATTTAATCATGGGTAGTTGTGAGATATCTTTCGTACTGGTGCGCAGTACGATGCAGTCATCGATACTCTTACCCAAAAATTATCTCATGCAACGACCAAATGACAACAGACCCTGATCAGATCAGCGCCTCGCTGCCCGAGCTCTTCCAGCGCCGTCCTTTTTATTAGCTGATTTACTATTCAGCTATTCAGCTGATCACTCACATACAGGACTCAAGGCATAGCGCTGCCGGGCTGACCCTCGGGCCCAAACTACGGGAACCCGGCGCTCAACACATCAACCAGCAGCAGCAGCAGCAAGCTGCACCTTGACTGGATCGGATCCACCGCACATGGCGACGACCCATTCGACGTCCGGGCCGATGATGAGGCACCGCCCGCACTGCCGCGTCGCCGCCGCGGCCGCCGCCGCGGCCGCGGCCGCGCCATCGCGCCCGCCCGGCCGCCGCCTGCCGCCCAGACCTCTGCACGCGCCCAGCCCGCCGAGTCGACTATCCCAGGCAAGCTCCGATACATTTTTGTCGCCGAGATGCGTTCGCGCAACGCGTCCGGGGGCCGGTGCATGGCCGCAGCATCAGCACCCCCACCAGCGGCATTGTGACGGCCGCCACGGCCACCACCACAGCCACGAATCGTCATTCGGTGCCCTCCGCGGCCTTCCGCGACGGGAGGCTGGACGGAAAGGCAAGCTTTACCATATCGGCATTAGGTCGAGGCCCCTGGGGACGATTTTACAGCATGTGCAGTGGGGCGGGCCGAAGGCGCTGCTGCTCGCTGGACCCATGGGTCGTTGAACCGCAGAACCCGGCAGAACCCGGCAGAACCCGCCAACGCGCAGACGCGCGAGCCGCATTGCGTGGTCTTTGACGATTGCCCGATGGTACTTCTTTACTACGATATCGCCCTCCCTCTCACCCGCACCAACCACACAACCGGCACTCCTCCAGGGGCCCGGCCGCAGTGCGTGGACGGCCGCGCCGGCCGCCGCCTCGTCACCGGCGGGACACGCCGACGAGGACCCGGACAGACCCACGGGTCGGTTACCGGTAACTCTGCATCATCCGGGAATACGGTACCGTACAGGAACGTCCGCCAGCTGGCGCACACGTGGGCGATTGATGTATGTACTGCACTACCACCACCACCACCACCACCAGCGCAATGGTTAGTGCTCCACTTGTATGCACTCCACCGCGTGGAGTTCACGTACGGCAAGGTACGGCGGCCTACTGCCCGTACCATATATATACACAAACATATATATATATAATATGGTGATGTACCCATATATGCGTCTAGGGTTTGGGCGCTTGCTCGTGCTACCTGCACCCGCAGGCGGCGACGACGAGATGGACGTACGGCACCAGGTACGGCACCCGGACCGGCACCCGGATTGGCCGCAGGAGGCGGCGGAGGCGATGTCGTGGGGGCCGATGCGGGAGCCGCTGTCCGGCGGCGCCAGGTCGGCGGCCGAGAGGGGGCCGTACGCCGTACCGCCATTAGAGGTGGGCGGAGGGGTGCGAAGTGGCGGACTGAGGGGCTAACCGAGGGACTGACTGAAGTGGCCAACGAGGGGCTAACTGAAGTGGCCGCGCTGAAGGAACTGGAACTCTCTCGCGGGGACATCGGCGCCACCTCTGGCGCCACAGACGACTGGACAGACAGGGCGGCGGAGTCAGCCGTACAGTACGGTGGTGGTGGCAGCGGCGGTGGCGGCCCGGAGACGTCGGCGGATGCCGCCGCCAGGTCCGGCAGTGCGTCGGGTCTGGATTCGGTGGCGCTCTCGGCGGCGCACCGCGCTGAGTCTGCCGTACATGGCATCCTGGACAAGTCGGCTGACGCGGCCATGACCGCCGCAGCGAAATCTTCGTACATCGGAATCGCCGCCGGCAGCCAGGCGGCGTCGGAGGCGAGCTCGGCGGCCGGCGCCGCCCATCATGCGGTGGCGGGGCGGCCAAGCGGGTCGCTGGCGTCGCCGCCGACGCGGCGGAGGCGGTCAAGGAGGCCGCCGCCGCCGCGGCGCTGCGAGGCGAGGCTGCTGTACAGAGCGTGGAGTCAGCGGTCCTGGAGCGCGCGCGGCGCGCGCGCGCGGCGATGCGGTCGGCGGGGCTGCACCCCGCGGAGGGGGCCGATGAGGGTGCCGCGGGTGGTGAGGCGGGTGGTGAGGCGGGTGAGGAGGCGGGCGAGCACGAGGGCCCGGGCCCTGGGAGGCCGCGGAGGGGGAGGAGAAGCGGGATGCCGGGAGGTGACCAGGGGATGGGGGTCAGCGCCTCTCGGCTGTCGCTTTCCCCAGTGTGCGCTGCATCGCGCTGCATCACGCAGTCGAGAGGCGCAGCGAAGAGGCGGCGGGGGAGTTCCGCTGTGAGAGACCCACCGCACCGGGGGAAGGGGGATGGGTGCACCGGGGGATAGGGACATTGTGTGTGTGTGTGTGTGTGTGTGTGGATTTCTGGACCTTGCTTTTGTTAAACCGTGTTACAGCGGACCCGCTCAGCCCTGGGGTCATCGGTGACACCCGAAACGCCCCCTTAAGGTCAATAAAGACAGCGAAATCGAAACGCCCCCTCCTCACCCCCAAGCGCATTCTTGCAATCAGAGACAGAAAGCCCTCCCCCCCTTACCCCCCTTAGGCCGCATCGAGCCAGCACCCCAAGCACCCCAAGCGCACCATCGACGAATACCAACCCGGGCCACCAGCGTTTCATCCACCCAGGCCAGCAGGGTCACCGACGAAACCACCGGAACCCCTCTCATCACAGGAACCCAGTCGACCCAGCCGAAGCACAGGCCCGCAGGCCCTCAAGGGCGACCCAGCCGAAGCACAGGCGCCCCTACTCGCCCCCAGGCACCTGCTGATCGCCCCTCTCGACTTCGACTTTTCAGATCCTAGACCAGAAACACACCAAACCTCAGGAGGTTGTACGGCAACTGACCATTGCAAAACAGCGCCAGTCGAAGATGCGTCGAGGTCGAGGTCCCCCTTCCTCTCAACACCCGACTGGATATCCACACACTCTGACCCTCAACGCAGCCCTCCCTTTCGCCTCCTCCCTCCCGCGGCCCTCCCAACTGTCCGTGCACGCCACCTCCCTAGATGCCATGTGCACGCCATCCAAAAGAAGCATGGCAATAAGAATGTCAAGCATGGAGCACACACAACACGACGAAAACGCGGAGAGCTCACCTGGCGACCCATGGGTCTCTGCCGCAGCCACCCATTGGATAAGCGCGGGGTACAGGGGCACCCTCATCAGTACGGCATCTCCCGCCCCCGGACCCCGGCCATCTTCCTCCTCCTAGACACACACACACAGTTCTCTTTTACACACACACACACACACACACACTGAAACACCGCTTGCCGACAGCAGCCGCCGAAGAAGCGCTGCGAGTGGTAGGTACAAAGGACGCCGAATGACTGCCCGCCGTCTTGAGAGTGTCGTACACATCCGTCGCCCACCCCCCCTCCCCAACGTAACCCGCTGCGACCCAACGGAGGGTCTACCCTCCACCCCTCCCCATTCGGACGAAGACTGTTGTCCCACCCCTTTTCATAAAAAGCCTGTTCTTGCGCCGTAACCTGAAGGCAAAGAAACCTGTCCTACGCGGCAAACACAGACGTTGCGGCGCAGTTCCCTCCCCTCCCCTCCCATCCCATCCCCCTCCCCTCCCATCCCTAGAATGATGTCCCCTTCCGAGTCGATGTCGTACACCCGTGCAACCCACCGTCCGCCCCCCTAGAGGCTCCCCTCTCAACCCCGAGGGGCAGGGTGAGGGGACCCGCGGGTCGCTGGCCGCTCCGGAGGCGGTGGGGTATGTGTGGCCCCCCTCCGGGGGTTGCAACGTGATGTAATTAATGCCATGCACGGGCGGCGGCGTGGCAGGTCCGGGTCCCCGTCACCTCCCCGCACCCCGCTCTGCTGCGCCACACGCTGCGACTCGCACACACACTTGCGCAAAAAACTACGTGCGGCGGGCCCCCCCATCGACTCCCCCACACACTGCTACACGACCGTCCGCCTCCTCCCAAACGCCCTCCTCCTGCCGCACACCGCCAGGCTCCTACCCATGCCCTACCTTTACACACAAACACACACACACAAGCCGTCATGCACCTCATCGCCGCCTACAACGCCCACGGTTACTCCCACGCCCGCGCCACTCCAGCGCAAGCCTACGACTTCGAACGGCTCTACACCAATCTTCCCCATGCCCTCCTGCGCAATGCGCTTCGGAACCTTGTCGCTGCCGCCCTCGCCACCACCCCCTTTATTCGAGTCGCTACCACGGACCCGCCGCAGCACCGACCCCATGCCAAGCCCACCCACTCCGTGTCCTTCCACGCCAACCGCCCGGCGGGACCGCAAGTCCGAACCCACAACCGTACTACCACCCGTATCTTCCATTTGGACGACTTTGACGTTCTTTTGGACTCCCTCCTCACCTCTACCTTCATCGCCTTTGGCCCAGCGCTGGTCCGCCAAGTTATTGGTATCCCCATGGGCATCTCCGCCTCCCCGTTCATCGCAAACCTGTTCCTCGCCTGGTACGAGTTTCGTTTCCTACGCCAACGCTTCCTGCCGACTGTCGACGCCACTGACAAACGCATCCTCAGCCGCTTTCGGTACTCCCAACGCTACCTCGACGACCTCCTTTCCCTCAATAACCCATACCTCCGAGACCTTCTCTCCGTCAACGACACCCTACGTAACCTCCACGGCATCTACCCCGCTGAGCTCGGCGTCTCCCCCCAGAAGCACAACCATCTGCCCGCAGGCCACATGCCGTTCCTCGACGTTCTCCTCGTGCCCGACCCCATCGGCGACAACAGCCGGTATCAGACGCACTTGTACGACAAACGTGAACAACCGGCCTTCCAACGCGTCCGCCTCTCCCGCTTTGTGGCTCGAGATTCAAACGTCAACGAAGCCCGCAAACGCAACATCTTCACCGGCCAGTTCCATCGCCTTTTGCGCGTCATCACCTCCGTCGACAACTTCTGCATCGAGATTGCCCACCTCATCCGCGCCCTCGAAGCTCAAGGATATGCCCGGCAGCAAATGCTGGCGCGCCTCCATTCCCTGCTCAATGCCGCTCCCCACGCATTCTACTTCGCCCGGCGGACTACCCATCCTGACATCGTCGCAGTCGTGCGCCGCCACCTTGCCGGCCCCGCCCCCTCCACCGCTCACCACTGATATCCACTGAGCGACCCACATCCCACGTGTAACCACTACGTCACAACCTCCACGCGTTCCGCGGGGTATCACATGATGCCGGGCAGTCACCTCGGCCATCTCCCACGGCCATATCTACATTCGCCCACCCACCGGCTGAACCCCGCAACGCACTCCATCGCCTCCCCCACCTCTCCCACTCTGCCGGCCTTCCCAACCCCACCCACAACGCTTGGACCGGTGCCCCGCATGCATACGGGCATCCCGTCCGTGACCGGGATCGGTGGGGAGCCAACCTTTCCTCTGGCCCGCTACCCGGATCACACCCGCATTGTCCGCAGATATGTCATTACCCCACCGGCCGCTGGTACACTGGCGTCCCTTCCGTACACTACCGTACGGCATCCATGCCGCGTTCGTACGCGTCCCTGCCTACAAATCCCTCCTTCCCCGCTTCTCATCCGTAGCCGCGCCACCACCATAGTAACCTGTTTGCTTTCATCCTGTTTGCTTTCACCTTGTTTAGTTACTGTATTCTTTCTTGCTCCCTTCCACTTTGCCTCACAACTTGCTTCCTTCCGCGTTCCCGCATGATGGACGACCGACGCTGCTTCCGTGGGGGCCATCACCATACATTCGTCATACATTTCACAGGTCGGTGAATAATCCGTTTGCGTGCGTCGTGCGTCTCCGTATTTAGTATTTGCGGTATGATTTGCCTTGCGGTGGTGGCGCGGCTGCCTGGTCCGCGCGCCTGCGTATGGTAAGTTTTTTCCTCGCAGGTTTTATGGTAAGTGTATTGATACCTGGGATCGGGCGGGCGGGCGGGTTGCAATTCTAAACACACACGGCGGGTCTCTTATTGAAACATACACACGCATACATCCGTCCCCACTTCCATCGTAGTATCTCTGTACGGCGCGCACCCCCCTGAACGAACGTCACGACGGCGCCATCGGGGTGCGGGCACCGAACGGCGCAAGTAATGGCGCTGCAACGCCTACTTGTCCAAACTAAACTCCTGCGGCGGCTGCAGCGGCTGAGGCTGCTGCTGGAGGGACCCCGGATGGGGCCGCTGCCGCGGTTGTTGCTGCCCCCGTTGCCCTTCCTGCCCCCGCCCCCGCCCCGTTCCCCTTCCCGCTCCCGCTCCCGCCTGCTTGCAAAGCAGACTCGCAGGTAGGTGTGGCACAGCACCGTGTTGGTCAGCGCCGCGGCGGCCACGGCGGCGCACCTGAGGGCGGCCTCCCTGCGGCCCGCCGCCACCCCCCGCAGCAGCAGCATGGCGGCGCAGGGCAGCACCTTGAGCCAGGTGAGGGAGCCCGCGACGCGAAGCGGCAGCTGTACGGTGGAGAGGGGGGGAGAGTGCACCGCGTGTTGGGGCAGATCGGGTCAGGGCGGGGCACCTTGACGGGTGGGGTTTCGGGCACATAATTCGCACACGCGCGCACGGGGCAACCGGTGGGCACTACCACGCCCACTGCACAGTACGCACGTCGGTCTCAGGCCGTGGCACGGGGTCTTTTAGGCCGTGGCACGCGGTCTCAGGCCGTGGCACGCGGACTCTGTCCTGCCCATCGACCAACCCACACACCCACCCACCCGGACTCTCTCACCAGACACGCCAGCGGCAGCAGCAGCCCCTCATGCAGCACCATCGCCAGCCCGAGCTGCAGGGAGCTCAGCCCGGGGGGCAGCGGCCGGTCCAGCACCACCGCCACCCCCTTGGCCGCCATGTAGGCCAGGTAGCGGGGCACCTTGACGGCGGCGGCGAGGCGGGCCCAGGCGGGGCGCGGCAGCAGCAGGCCGGCCAGCAGGGTGGTGGCGCCGGGCAGGGCGCCGAAGAGGGTGGTCAGCTGGGCGGGGTTGAGCGGGTCGGCCCGGGCCCGGAGGAGCAGCACCAGCAGGGCGCCCACCTCCACCACTTGACTGAAGGGGGGGGGGGAGGGTCGGGGAAGGTGGGAGGGTGGAGGAGGAAGGGACAACATCATACAACATAAGAATCGGCAAGATATTCAAACCTCGCTTGGCAACCAGAGGAAAGCATGTCGTGTGTTTCTCTGCCCCTGTCGGCGGGGTCCACGCATCGGAGACCCACCACCACCAGGAACGCGTGCAGCCAGACAGCCCAGCCGCGGACACCACCACCACCACCACGCACAGCTGCCGCCGCCTTCGCCTCCGCCGCCTCCGCCTTGCCGCCGCCTTGCGCCCCCTCACGGGCTCCTACCTCCATCCCCTGCGCCCGGTCCCCAGCGCCCGCAGCCGCCGCCGCGTGGTGCTGTGCGCAGGACCGCCGCCTCAGGCCCCCGTCTGCCCCGCACCCGCCGCTCATTGCTGCCGCCTGCGCCGCGCCCGTCTCTGTGCCGCTGCCGCTGCTGCTACACCGGCCGGAGGAACCGGACGGCGTGCACGCCGCCGCCGCAGCCGGCTGCGGCCCGCTCGCCGGCTGCGGCACCGGCTGCGACTCAACATCGCATCCCGCAGGCCCGGTGGCAGCACCGCAGGGTGCGGCTTCCGCCGCCGCCCCGGACAAACGGGGCGTATGAGTGGACGCAGACCTGGCGTAAGAGACGAGGGCCGCGGAGCGGTGTGGATTGGGAGGTGCATTTCCCTGACTGAACATTGGGGAAGGGCAAAAGGCTGGACGCAGAATCTCCACATTAAGTTAGTCCGGTAACGAGCATTTACGTTCAAGCACCTGAGACTGCGGAAGGCGTACTTTGGCTCCCGGACAATATTACTATATCATGATGCTCTTTATCAAGGTGCCGCGCGGCCTCGCGCATCCGCAGATCCACTCAAAAGTGCGTCAAACCAACTTACAGCCCTCTACCGTACGACTAACAACAACCAACCACCCATCCTGACAAGGAAAACTCGACATCACTTCACGCGCTTCGCCAAACGGAACACAAAGAACATCCGAAGTTAAGAAAACGTCAAACAGAAAGCATTCCACCATCCAAAAGGGGGAGAACAAGGTGAGGAGGAAAGGAGGCCAGGGAGACTGCCCCCCTCCTGCCCACCCTCAGCCGAACCTGGTGCAGGCGTTTGGCCGGACAGGGACGGGGGTTCCGCAACACCATCGACGCCCGCCGAGTATCCCGGTACGTCAGAGATAACGGCGCTTGGCATCCCCCCACCCAGTCATTCCCTCCACCACACTCACATCGACTCCGCTGCCCTCAGGCGCGCCTTCATTGCTGACACCGTGTAACGGTAGACCTCTACCGACCATGCAGCTCCTAAATGTCTGCTATGCTACCTCCCGCGTCAGCAGCTGCCGCCGTAGCCCCAAGCTATGCGATGAGAGGCTACGCAGATCCAGATGCAATCCCGGCACTGCCCCTCGCAGTTCCGTCCGACGCTGTCGCCGGCGCCTCGAGGACTGGGCCTTACCCGCGCGTGGCCCCGACCTGCGCGTGGTGCCTTCTTAAAGTTCTAAACGTTTGCAAGCAGCGGAGCGGAGGCCACCGGCCCCCTGCAATTCGCAACCGCAAGGCGTCGCAACACAATCCGAGCTGCCGGAGCCCCGCCACCCGAAACCGGAGGGGCCAGGAAGACGGAGGCGCCCTCCCCGTGCTGATCAGTCTTGCTCCTGGGCAAGGAAAGTGCAAAGCCATCACCCGCTCCCAACTCCCGCACGTGCCCAACCCAAATTCCCACCAACTCACTGCGATGCAACCAACATGCTAAAGAAGCCTGGTACCAACCAGCAAGCGCCCAGGGCGCATACCTTAGCATCGGCTGGGACCTCGGCCGCTCTCTTGGCCAAATCCGCCGACTAGTGCGCGAAGGACCGGGGGAGGTTGCGCCGCCCTGGTTGCAGCAGGTGCAGAGACAGGGGATCCCGAACTCTGCGCCGCGCGTTGGCCTCCCCCGACCCGCGGGTCACAACTTCCTGCTCCTATGTTCGCGCATAAAGTGACGCGAAGCCAACACCCACCACCCGCGGCCCCAGCGAGCAGAGTCGACCGGTCGCTCGCCACCCTCGCGGAACGGATACCGACCACACGCGGCGGGCTCCCCCTGCAGGCGACGCAACGCGGCGCAACGCCCCGGAACCTGCCGTCCGTTGACACCGTTAGGAAAGCAGCAAGCGGTAAGTTGCTGCACCCCGCCAGCGCAGCGCACAGCGGCAGGGCATATGGCTCGGCCGCGGCTGGGATATCCCTTCATCGTCCGCCCGCCCAACCGCCTCTCCAGGAAATCGGCTTCACCATCCTGGGCGCCATGACATTTGTCCCAGGTGGGTCGATTCGGGCAGCGCCCCTGGCGTCCCGGCGGAAGGTAGCGCATCACTAGCGTCTGCAGGGAACAGGCGCCAAATCGGAGGCGTGGGTGCATGGCACATCTCGACTGGCTCTGGCAGTGCAGGCTGCATCCGCCGCGTTTGTGCAAACAGCGCCACGCCGCAGTGTTCGGGCGCTATCGTGCCACGGTCGGGCGCTAACAAGTTACTCACTCACAGTAGTTCAGCCCCAAGCCTGTGCATGCCAGCGCCAGAAACAAAGAGGTTAAGGAATGAAATTGTCCGGCTGAGCCTCATAAGTGGCCTGTTTTCCAAACTCACCGACAAAGGCTTAATGGACGGTGGTTTATCCAGCCCAGGCACCCCATCCATCCAGGACATCCAAGGGCCCGAAGGGGGGGTGTTTGGCCCATCCATCCTGTCCATCCATCCAAGGGCCCGAGGGGAAGGGGGGGAAGGGGGGGGGGCATCCATCCCGTCCGTCCATCCAAGGGCCCGAGGGGAAGGGGCGGGGGGGTTTGGGCCATCCATCGCGTCCGTCCATGCAAGGGCCCGAAGGGGGAGGGGGGGGATTGGCCCATCCATCCATCCCGTCCGTCCATCCAAGGGCCCGAGGGAGCGGGGGGGGGTTTTGGCCATCCATCCTGTCCATCCATCCAAGGGCCCGAAGGGGAGGGGGGGGTGGTTTGGGCCATCCATCCTGTCCGTCCATCCAAGGGCCCGAGGGAGCGGGGGGGGGGTGGTTTGGGCCATCCATCCATCCACTTGACAGGGCCACGGCTGTAACTACGAAGCGCGCGCAGCAGCGCTGCGATGCTCCATGCCCGGGGTGGGTTTACGTTTACAATCGGGCGTCAAAACAACTCACTTTTGATCGCAGCTGTACCGTACGTCAGGACACCACCACCATCACCACCTGCGCCAGCGTCCGCCATATCTTCTTGCCTCCCGGGAGGTTCGCAGCGGTCCGGCCAGTCAGCCGCTGAAACGGGCTTCGGCGCCGGTGGGGCTTCCTGCCCTGACCTGGACGGTGGTCATGCGACCGGCGGCACCCGTCGCCCCCCAGCGCTGCTGCCACACCGAAGCTATGCGGTTTGCGGCGAGGGCTGCAGCCGTTGCGCAGGAGTGACTGACCGGCGCAACGTACCCGTCCGAGAGCGGCAGTCCATGGCGCAGCTGGTTCCGGCGCACATGACGTCAATCTGTGGGTGGGGCTCCTTGGTGCGCAGCCCGTCAGGAAAGGCAGCGCGGGACGGGGCGCCGCGCGTCCGTCTCAAACGCCGGCAGCGAAGTGCCCGGATACCAGCGCCCGCCGACTGCATGTACCCTCAGCCGTCGCGCCTTGGAGGCCTCCCCCATCGGAGACGGGCCTGGTAACGCCGGTGTTCCGATGTCGGCAAGCGGGCAAGGCGTGCTCTGTCTCCGTGGATATCTAAGATTGCGCCATGCGTGGATACGTAGGATTGAGAAAATGATGACAGCTATTGCATGGTCTTCACACTATCACATGTTCCCAGCCCAGTTCCGCAAGAGTGCCGAGACGGCCGAGTTCGTACAACGGCGAGAACTCAAACCCAGCTGCAAATCCAACACCGAACTGTCCGGCATTACAATTGCTTTGATGGTTAGTGATGACAGGCTGCCTTTTTATGAACTATCTGGGCTCGTAAGTCTCTCTGACATATGAATTAATGTGTCACCAGTCACGATGGCCGTCTTGCTTGAGACCAGCAAAGGAGACATTGTTATTGACCTCCTCACAGAAGAATGTCCAGTGACTACCAAGAACTTTCTCAAACTATGCAAGTAGGTTGGGTCGGTCACATCGGTGCTGATCGCCCGGCTGGGTACCGACTGCCCCCTCCCCCCCACACCCCCACGCCATTTCGGTGTCTCACGGTCAGGCTCAAGTACTTCAACAACTGCCTGTTCCACAATGTGCAACGCAACTTCATTGTCCAGACGGGGGATCCCACCGGGACTGGCAAAGGCGGCACGTCCATCTACGGGTGAGCGCCGCGCCCCTTGTCGCACTTCGCTTTCCCACCCGCGCACCTAGACAGCCCGCTGCAGCTCGGCGCCCAACCACCTGTAACAGCCCTCATATGCCGTCATCAGCACCCGCGGACGGCTGTCCTATCTCCCCTGCCCCAGCATCCCCTTCCAGGGCACGGCGGCCCGCCTGATGCCCGCCCAAGTAGCCGCCCGGTCAACCACACCCACCCTCCCTGTCCCCAACGTCCCTCCCGTCCCAACCGCGCTGCCATACATGCCGTATTTGTTCGCAAGAACCCGGTCTGCAGTACCCCGGTGGAGCGTTGCCCTGGCCTGTCGCGCCCTACTCCGCGCCGCGCTCCTCCGCGCCGTGCAGCCGCCCGCCCGTTTGTTCCTGCGCACTGCGTTCCACCCCTTCGTCTCCCGCTGCTTGCACGCCGCGCCTGCTCACCCCCCTTCCTCGGCGTCCCACTTGTGCGATGACATGTCCTTCCTGGCAACACCTGCGGCGGCGGCCTCCTGCCCATGTCCTGGCCCTGCAGGTCGGTCTCGACTTTCCAATGGGCCGGGTCCCCTAGCGCACCCTGTACCCCCGCTGCTGCACACGCACGGGCGGTGCACACCCGGACCCGCACCCGCACCCCCGCGCGGCGCACGGTGGCTCCGTTTTCGGTGCAGGTCCCGCGTCACTCAATCATGGATCCCCTACCCGGCCAACGGGTTGCGGCCGTCACCGGGCTCGTCCGGGGGTTGCTTGCTTCTCGCTGAACTCCGCCGATGCAAGCACCCCCCCCAGATTCTGCGGCCCGCCGGCATGTTGCACGGCTGGCCCACCACCGACCTGCCCGCCGGCACCCGCATGAACATACCCACACAGAAACGCGTATGAGATAAGGCTGCAGCAGCGAGCGGCCCTTGTACAGCGCCAGGCCCGGTCGGATAGGTAGCTCAACACACACGCGAACACGGCAGCGCACGGTGGCACATTTCTTCTCACACGCACCCACGAACATGCCTCCTGACGCCCGACGGACAGGTCGAAGAACACAAACAAGCCGGCGGAGTTTCCCTCGGTTCGCTCGAAAACCCCGGTTCCCTCGCTCTCGAAACCGAACCACAGACAGACAGGTTCCTGTCTGTGGTCCGCACCCCGCAGGAAGCTGTACGGCGACCAGGCGCGGTTCTTCGACGACGAGCTGCGGCCCCACCTAAAGCACACGCGGCGCGGCGTGGTGGGCATGGCATCGCCCGGTGAGAACCTGAACGCCTCCCAGTTCTACATCACCACCGGGGAGGAGCTGGACAGCCTGGACGGCAAGCACACCATCTTCGGCCAGGTGGGGGCCTCGGGTGCCCCCGGGGGTTAAACGCCGCGGGTGACGGGCAGGTGGGGGGAGGGAGGGGTCTCCTTCGGCGCGTCAGGAGCGTTTCGCCGTCAGGCCGGTCAGGTTCCCTCTGCCGCCGTCGCTGAGCGCAAAGCCCGGACGGCGCCTGCGGCGCGAGTCGAGGGCTGCGGCTGCGACAGCGGCAGCGGCAGCTTGGTGCGTGTCGCTGGTATCCCACCCGCCCGCCCGCCCGACCTGCCGCCGCCGCCGCCGCCCCCTCCTTCCCCACCCTCCAACAGGTGGCTGAGGGCTGGGATGTGCTGGACGCCATCAATGAGGCGTTCGTGGACCCCGACGGCCGGCCCTTCCAGAACATTCGGTACGGCACGAACCACGGGAGCATTCTACTGTCAGACACTGTGCTGTGCGGCAGCATCGCGGCGCGGCTGCGTTCCCCCGCCCTCATCGTCCTCCCCGGGGGGGGGGGACACAGCGGCTCTTGCCGTCACCGCACCACAGCACCCGGGGCGGCGGCGGAGGGCGTCAACCGGCGACGGGGGGTGGGGGGTGGGGGGTTGGATCAAAGTGAAAACGGCGGGGGGCCCTTGTTGCGTCCGACTGTGTGTATTGCCGGGAAGCCCGACCGCTGTTGTTTGCGTTAGTGTGAGGCGGAAGTCGTTTGCGCTTTGCCCGTGTGTGCCGTCCCATGGGACGCCGCGCCACGCCCCGGCAGTCTGTTGCCCCCGGTCGCATGTGACCCGCCGGACTCGTAACGCCAACCCGACGTCGCGCTGCCGTATCGGCCCTTGGAAGCCCGCCGGGGGGCCGTCGCGGGACCCCTAGGGGAGGCAGCTCGGAACGGGCAGCTCTGGGGACACCGATGCCGCCCCCCATGAACGCTGTTGGCCCCGACCGCCCAGTTTTCCTGGCTGCTCCCCTCTCCTGATGGTGAATGAGTCCCCACACGAACCCATGCCGGGGGGGGGTGTGCACGCGCGCAGCATCCGCCACACCATCGTGCTGGACGACCCCTTCCCCGACCCGCCCCAGCTGGAGGCGCTCATCCCGCCCGCCTCGCCGCCGCCGGAGTTCGGGGAGGTGAGGGGGTGTAAAAGAGAAACAGCCGGGGAGGTGAGGGGGGAGGGGGGAGGCGGGGACGTGTCCTCGGCCGGAAAGGTGGGTTGGATGGGATAGGACGGTGCAGGTCAGCTCGGTACGATACAGCGCAGCACGGTGGTAACTCTGGGGCCCTGGAGCCCTCCCTTTGGTGCTGCAGTCAGCGCGGTTGATCGATGTGCAGCAGTTTACCAGTTTCCACACATCCCCCCTTTGGCCCTCCTTCGCCGACGTCCCGATCTCTCCCCCACCCCCGCCCCCGCTCCCACCCCCATTCCCGGCCCCACCATTGGTTCTTCTCCGGACATTTGCTCTGGCAGCAGCGCAGTTTGAACATGTCTACCGATTTCCTGTACCCACCCCCTCCCCGCCCCCTCCCCGCCCCCTCCCCACCCCTCCACCCCCAAATTTCTCCGGTCGAACCGTCGCTCTGGCAGCAGCAGTGAAGTTTGAAATTGTCTACCGATTTCCTGTACCCCCCGCCCCCTTCCCCCGGGCCGCTGTCAGGGCGACCGACTGGAGGACGACTGGGTGCCGGCGGAGGACACCCGGCCGCTGGAGGAGGTGGAGGCGGAGACGCGGCGGGCGGAGGCGCACCACCGGGCGGTGGTGCTGGAGATGGTGGGGGACCTGCCGGACGCGGGTGAGGGCGGGGGGAAGGCGGAGGGTGCAGGGCAGGGGGGGCATAGGAAATGGGTAGACATTTCTCAAACTGCGGGTGCTGCCAGGGCGACGATTCCGTGGGGGGGCGCGAGGTGGGGGTATCAGCCCTTTTTTGTCAATCAAGACAGCGAAATCGGTGAAAGCTTATCGTACCAATTGTGTAGTAGACATCCGCCTCCCCGCTCCCCTTTTTGAGTCAGTGCGGCTGAACTGACTGTCGACCATCGCTGATTCGCACCGCGCCTGCCCGGCCCGGCCCGGCCCGGCCCAGCCCGGCCCGGCCCGGCCCGGCCCTGACCTGACCTGGCCTGCCCTGGCCTGACCTGCCCGGCCCGGCCTGCCTGCCCCCTCTGCGCGCCCTCCCCCCTCTCCCGTCTCCCTATGCTGCCCCCGCCCTCCCCCTCCACCCCCGCCCCCTAAACGCCCAACTGCCTCCCCCCTCCCTCCCTCCCCCCTCCCTCCACAGACGCCAAGCCGCCCCCCAACATGCTCTTCATCTGCAAACTCAACCCGGTGACATCGGAGGAGGACCTGGAGATCATCTTCAGCAGGTTGTGTGTGTGTGTGTGTGTGTTTGTGCTTGGGACGTTGGGGGGTCTTATGCTTTTGTGAGGTTTCGCCGTCCCTTGATTTTGACATGAGGGGAGCCCGGGCGAGGGGACAGGTCAGGTAGGGCGCGGCCGGCGGCGGCGGGGGCGGTGGGGAGGAGGAGGAGGGGCAGGGGGATGGTGGCAGCAGGGCGCCTACACCGTCGTCGTCGCTGGCGATCTACGGTACTGTACTAATTTCTCCGGTCGTCGAACCGGCGCTCTGGCAGCAGCGCAATTGAAAATGTCTACCATTTTCCTATTCCCCCCGCCCTTCCCCGCCCTTCCCCGCCCCGCCCCTTCCCCGTCCCCCCCCTTCCCCGCTCCCGCCCTCCCCACCACCGGTGATGTCCTTTGTGTCAGATTCGGCCGGGTGACGTCATGCGACATCATTCGGGATTACAAGACAGGCGACTCGCTCAATTACGGCTTCATTGGCTTCGACAGGTAGGTACGGCAACCGACCGGGGGCCCGGCGGGCGGCGGGCGGGCCGGAGTTGGTGGAGGGTTGATGGTATGGCGGGGCCGGGGTTGAAGGGGGGCTGTAGCCTGCAGGAGCAGGACTTGGGAGGTGTGGGGGTGACAGAGCTGCCGCCGCCGCCGGCGTTGGCGCTGCCCCCGGGCCTCTACCGCCATTCAACACCACACCACACAACACCAGGGGAGCCCGCCAGGCGCCACACGCTGCAGGGTCTTAACCGCTCCTACAGCTCCAGGGTCCCCACGCGCATCGCCCCACGCCACACGGGGCGCCGCGCGCCAGCTTTTCCGGAACCCAGCACCTCCCCCTTCACCTAGAACCGCAGCCCCGGCAGCAGCGCAGCTGATCGATGTACACCAATGTCCTGTACCCCCCTCCACCTGCCCCTGCGCGCGAGGTGCGGGATCCGCCGCCCCCTCCCCCCCACCCACATCCGGGATCCGCCGCGCCCCCCTACCAATTTCCTATACCCCCCCACACACACACACATCCGGGATCCGGCGCGGTGGAGGGTGGGTGTTCAGATGTCCGGTCGCCCGCCCGCCTGGTCCTGTCAGGTTCCTGACCCCCTTTGTCAACAAAGAAGACGAAATCGCGAGAAAAAATCGCCGAGTGCGGAGCAGTTGTCCTGACCCGCACTCCGCCCGTCTTCGCCCCGGGGCCCTTCCTCCCCTGCCCTCGGCTCCCCTCCCCTCCCCTCCCCCCTCCCTGCAGCGACGAGGCCTGCGAGGCCGCCTACTTCAAGATGAACAACGCGGTGATCGACGACCGGCGAGTGAAGGTGGACTTCAGCCAGTCGGTGTTCCACCTGTGGAGGCAGTTCAAGAGGTGGGGCGGGGGGTGGGGGTGGGGCGGGGGGTGGTGGTAAACAAACAGAGCCCAGACGCAGCCAGCCCGGCGACAAGTACCTACCATACACGCATACGGGAAAACTGTTGGGCGCCCCTCGCCCCCTCGCATGTCATGCACTCCTCTTCTGCCTGCCTCAATAACACACGCACACCCACACACCTCTCGACCCGTCTTACCCCACCCTGACCCTGACCCTGACCCTGACGCGCAGGGGGGGCCGACGGGGGGACGCCAGCATGGGCCGCCAGGCGGATCAGCACCAGCGCCAGGAGGTGGGGCCGGGGGGGGCCGGGGGGGGCACGCGGGGGGTAGGGGGGCCGCCAGGCGGCGGGGGTTGGGGGTCGAGCGGCGGGCGGCCGGGGCCGCGGGTTGCCCCCCAGGGAGGAGCCCGGGTGCTAATCTGCGGGGTGAGGGTTGGGGGGGGGCCTTTGGGGGGGAAGCCTCCAAGCAAGCCGGGGAGGGGTTCTTCTTGGCAAGGCGCGAAGGGAGGCACCCGATCAGGAGGGCAGGGAGGGGGTCTTCCTCCCGGCGGGGGGGCTGTGTCCAGCGGGGAGGGCGCGGTTCAGCGGGGCGGCCTCGGCCTCGTGCCATGCGCCGGCCAGCCACCCAGGCGGTGGCGGCCCTTACGTGTGTGTTAAGGAAAGGAAACCGCCGTGTGTGGGGAGGCGGGGGGGGCCGGGGGGGAGGCGGCTGCGCCGCGCCGAGACGCGACGAGCCTCATGCGCCGCCCCGGCAGAGGCACACGACACTGGTGCAGCGCGCAGTTATGGTGCAGCAGGGTGTGGTCGGACGGGTTTAGAGCCGCGTTGCCTCATGGCCTCGGAGCTCCGTCGTCTCACCTGGGCTGGTGTGGTGTGACGCGCCGTTCCACGCACCGTTCCACGCGCCCTCGTGCCTCAATGCCTCGCTTGCCCGCTTTCTCATTTGCGTGCCAAACAATGTGACCGCTTTGAAATTGTGTGACCGCTTTGCAATTGTGTGGCCGCTTTTCAACTGTGTGGCCGCTTTGCAGAAGTCCCGTGTTGAGCTGAAACAGGACCCCCGGGGCCGCGGGGGCGCTTACGGGGGCGGCGGGGGCGGGGCCGTGGGCGGGGGCCACGAGCTGCTGCTCCTTGGCCACGAGGAGGCGATGGCGTCCGCCGCCGCGGTGGCAGCCGCCGAAGCGCCGCGGAGAGGCGGCGGCGGCGGCGGCGGTGGCGGCGGTGTGACCAAGCGCAGCCGGCACGACGCCGGCGAGGCCGACGGCGGCGACCGCCGCCGCCCCCGTCACCCCGGCGACGGCGACGGCGCTGCGGCGGTCGGCCGCCGGGGCGCGGAGGAGGGCCGCCGAGCCGCCGGCGGTCCCCGGGACCAGGGCCCAGACCCTGACCGGAACTGGGACCGGGGGAGGTCGGAGCGGTCTGACCGATGGGACCGTGGCGG
The DNA here is from genome assembly GCA_003117195.1 of Eudorina sp. 2006-703-Eu-15. Lineage (NCBI taxonomy): Eukaryota > Viridiplantae > Chlorophyta > Chlorophyceae > Chlamydomonadales > Volvocaceae > Eudorina > Eudorina sp. 2006-703-Eu-15. The sequence continues at coordinate 771,674 of BDSI01000022.1, read as the reverse complement.
CGGCGGCGGCCGGGAGGCGGGTCCTCGCGACCCGTGGGACGCACGGGCAGTGGGGGACGCAGGTGACCGGCGCCCCGACCCCCGCGAGCGCGACGAGGACCCACGGGTCGGAGCGGACCGGCGGGATCGGGGATTGGATCGGGGTCAGGGTCAGGATCGGGATCGTGACCGGTACGGTGACGGGGAGCGCGGCCGTGACCGGGAGCGGGGCCGGGGCGAGTGGGGGGGCGGCTGGGAGGAGGCGGGAGGGCGGGTCAGCGGCCGGGAAGGGGGTCGGGAGCGGGAGCGGCCCAGTCGGCGGGACGAGGTGGACGAGGGCGACCCGCGGGACGGCAGGCGCGGAGACCGCGACCGCGATCGGGACCGCGACCGGGACCGGCCCCGAGAAAGCTACAGGGACAAGGACAGGGAGCGGGAGCAGAGGGGTCGAAATCGAGACCGGGACCCGGAACGCCGGTGAGCACCAGCAGGTGCAGGTGACCACCGGCTGCTGCTGCTGCTGCTGCTGTCGCTCCGGGGCCCCTCCCCCCCCCTTGCTGATGACGGGACGGGACGGGACGCGACGTGGTGGGTGCGGATGTGGCAGTGACGGTGGCAGCGGCGTTCCGCAGTCTCCTCGCCCTGGTGGGCGCCAGCGCCTCCCGGTGTGGGTGCGGGGTCCTCGTGGAGTCCTTGGGGAGGGCGTGGGATGTGGGGGGCGGAATCTCGGGTTCTGGATGAAGCAGCTGGGTGAATGACGCAGGTGCCCTCTGTGCCCTGGTGCGGGGGCGCCACACACAACCCCCCTTATGGGTGGGCTTCTTGTTAAACCCGCACAACCCCCTTGGGGCGCCAGGGGGGGATCCACCGCTGAGGGCCTGGACCGTTGTTTCCGGTTGATTACTGGGTTAAGTGGGAGGACTTGTGAAGGGGCTTGGACGCAGCCTGGGTGGCTGCGCTCAAACTGAAACTGAGGACGGCGGCGGAGGGGCGACCCGGCGGGTGACGTCTCAGCTCCAGTCCCGTACAGTCCCGTCGCGTCCAGGGGCGAGGGCGAGGGCGCGGAGGAGGGCGAGGGAGGGGCGCGGAGGCGCGAGGCTGGGCTGTCGCGGCTGTGCGACGGGCGAGCAGCTGTTGCTGCTGCCGCTGCTGCGGGAGCCAAGCGGTGATGGCAAGTAAGAAAATAAATGGAGCAAAATGAATGAAGCGTTGGAAGGGGTGGCCCCTGTCCTCACCCCCCGGGGGCGGTTCAACGGGCCCGGACCTAGGACAGCCGGCGGGTGACAAATGCGGTGCGGGGTATGTGAACACCTGAAAAAGCCTGCGCCGCCAGAAGAGGAGGTCAGCGCGACCAGGCGATGGAGATCCTGGTGCCACCACCCGGAACCCGAAGTACCGATAACCCCGTTGTCGTAAGGAAGTGAGCGGTGACGGCGATGTAGATGCGGTAGTACGTGTGCGTAGACCGCGCCGCTGTAGCACCCACCGGGTATGGGTGTGGGGGGTTTGGTTGTGTGGCGGCAGCTGGGGTTTGGTTGTTGGTTGTGTGGCGGCAGCTGGGGTTTGGTTGTGTGGCGGAGAGGGGCCGGTGGCCAACTCGTGATGGCCGACAAACCGCTCCACGGTAACCGGTCTGACCCGCCGCGCTCAGGCCCGGGGGTGTCGTAGCCCGGGTCCTTACGGCAGGCGAGGTGAGGGGCGAGGTTAGCGACGGATCCGTAGCTTACGTCGGCGGTACGCTGGCCCCCACCTGAGGGAGGGGGTCATGAGCGCGTGTGGGCCGACACCGCGCAGCCCGTGTCTTAGGCCTTGACGGCACCGAGGGCGGCCTGGACGGCTTCGTGGCCCGTGCGTGGGTGCAACCTTGCAACTGCTTCCCCAGCTGGCGCCGGTAAGGTGGGGCGACCGACCCCGCCCCCGCCCGTCAACTACTTACCGGCTCTGCCAAGTTGACGGACGGCACAACACCACGGTGAGGTAAGGTGCGTGATCCCACGGTCACTGTTCTAAACACTTACACTCCCACACTCACACACTCGGGCGGAGGTTATATTGGAGATTGGTTTGGGTCGGGCGGGTCGCATTCCTAAAAACACGGGCGGGTTCCTCACTGAACACGCACACGCAACCTCACACAACCACATACAACCACATACAACCACACGCTGGTTCCTGTCATCATTGCCATCGGTTTCACATCTCGCGGCTCAAGTTTACCTAATACATAACCACACACCCGGTTCAATTTCAGATCTCAATGACGCACATACGCGCACAAAAAAGGCGGTTTCCCAGCTGCCTAACACACTGCGGGTCCGCCCCCACACACACCAATCCCCCACGAGCAAGGTCCTGTACGACAGATTTAACATCCGCACCTCAGCCCTCTGCCAGTTTCAGGCCCCTTACAGCCGCCGCAACATTATGCCGCCAACACCTTGCCGCCGCGCCTCCGTGACTTCGTGAGCATCCGTCCGGGCATCCGACCAAACACCAACGACATAGACCCGCATCTCACGCAGATGTACTCATGCACACCCTCCTGTCCTCCCTCCGTCTCCCTGCCATGGGGGCCTGTGCGGCGTTCCTGCCTTGCCCGCCGAAGGACACGCTCCATGCCGCGCAGTCCCGCCTCGCGCACAAACCCTACACAAACACACACACACACACACACACACACACACACACACCGCGGGTTTCTTGCCACACACAGTGTCCCGATGGCCGACGTCCACTCCCACGCCCACGTCCATATACCCGCTCCCCCCCCCCCGGGCCCCCCCCACCACACAGGGCAGGGGAGGTCAGGTGACAAACAGGCATGTCCCGGCCTTAGCTACGGGTTTTAGGGTTTAGGGTTTATTTTACCATAGGAATTTTCCTACCCTTTGCATGTCACGCACTCCTGCCCTGCCTGCCTTCGCACACCCCCAGCCATCTGCTGCCCTGCCCGCAGAGTATTAACAGACAAACCTCAACACACAGGGCCCAGGTGCATGAGGGAGGGCACAACCAGAACCGCACATGCAGCACGGAGTTTGGATATTGGTTTCGGTCGGTCGGGCTTCCTAAACAGCAGAAATGCACACGCACGGGCTTGGGCAGTTCCGGGTTGGGTTCTTATTAAACCCACGCACAACCTCACCGCCGGGCGGGTTCCTATCCTGAACGCACTCGCGCCAACCGCACACGCACCCACTGCCGCTCGTACCCTTCCTCCTCGCCCTCCGCCCTCCGCACACCGCTCTCCGCACACCGCCCTCCGCACACCGCCCTCCGCACACCGCCCTCCGCACACCGCCCTCCGCACACCGCCCTCCGCACACCGGGCCTGGGAACCTGGGAAACGTAGGTGGCCCCCGCCCCTGTTCGCGTCCCCACACGCCCATACCCAGCATCCAGCAGGTTCCTTTCACATCCCGCACCCCGCCGCGACGCCCCCCCCGCCCGGCACCTACGAAGGGCTCACCGGGCGCTGGGGGGTCCCCTGGAGGGGCTGTACAGCAGGTGTGTGTGTGTGTTTGTTTTACTCGCTGCGCCACCGCTGTAGAGGGTAACGTGAAAGGGAGTCGTACCCTGGCTGCAGGCATCGCAGCGTTGAGGCCCCGCCCCGCTGCAGTACCGTACCCCCCGGCGCTCCAGTACCCAACTACCCAACTACCCATCTACCTGACTGCGGCTTTGAGACATTGAGGGGCCCCCACCCTTCGCTGCTCCAAGCTCCCACGCATGGTCCGCTCTCCACCGGCCACCGGGGGATTACCGCCAGCCGTCCTCCCCAGCCCCGCAGAACCGCTGCGTGCGCCGGAGGGCTGGGCTGGGGTGCGGCCGTGGTCGGCAGCGGCCACGCGCCTGGCGCATGTCACCACCGCAGAACAAAGGTCCCCGCACCCAGCGTTCACCGTGTGCCCGCCACGTCCCCGTACCTCATCCCCCTCTCCCCCTCTCCCCCGCTCCGGACCCCCCACCCTTCCACATCCAACTCCTTGCCCTCCCCTCCCCCTCCCTTCACCGCCTCCCGCGCCAGGCCCCCTCACAGTGGGGCCATGAGCGCCTCGAGCTCCCTCCGCAGCTCCGTCAGCCGCCCCGCGTGCGCGTTGTCGGAGCCCCGCGCCTCGTCCGCCCAGCCCTTGATCTGCGACAGCAGCGCCTCCCGCCGCAGCCGGAAGTGGCTCCGGACCACGTCCGCCAGCGCCGCCGGCGGGTGGCGCAGCACGTCCAACATGGCGTACCGCACGCAGTTCTCGCGGACGGACTGCGGGGAGTGGGTGCGGGTGTGGGTGTGTGGGTGTGGGTGCCGGGCATTGCCCCCGTGACGGTGTTGAGAGGCCCTGTTTGACCCTTGCGGGGACGTAGGGCCCTTCTAGGTCAGGCGGGGTTGGGCCTTAGGGCCGACCTTGGGGTGCGGGAGCGGTGAGTAAAGCCCCCCTCCCCACCAGCACCCCACGCCCCACACCCCTCTACCCACCATCCCCATTCCCCTATTCGATATTTCTACTCAATCCATCTCCCCACAATCCCCCTGGCCCTCTTGCCTTCCAGGTTTGGAACCCCAATGCTCCACTCCCCACTCCCTGTAACGCCATCCTCCACACACACACACACACACACACACACATATACACACACACTAACAGCGCGCCAAATCGACAGCGTTCTTCCGACACCGCAGCCTTTGTTTATTATACGGGTCGGGCAATGGGTATATTATATGCGCATACGGGCAAACTATTGGGCGCCACTCGGCCCCTCGCATGTAAGGCACTCCTGTTCTGCCTGCTTAAATAACACACACACACACGCCGGCTCAGCTTTTCTCCTTGCTAACACACACACACACACACACACACACACACGCCGGCTCAGCTTTTCTCCTTGCTAACACACACACACACACACACACCCCACATCCCCCCCCCACCCTCGTCACCCCACCCTCGTCCCCCCACCCTCGTCCCCCCCACCCTCGTCACCCCACCCTCGTCACCCCACCCTCGTCACCCCCCACCCTCGTCCCCCACCCTCGTCACCCCACCCTCGTCACCCCCCACCCTCGTCCCCCCACCCTCGTCACCCCACCCTCGTCACCCCCCACCTTGTTGTACTCCGTGGATGCGGTCTTGCCCCGCTCGCCCGTCTGCTGCTCGTAGCTGGGCTCGTTGAAGTAGGGCTCCGGAACCATGATGAGCGACTGGATGGAGATGAGGACCTGCGGGAGGGCGGGTACGACCAATGACCGTACGGCGGCCCCACGTCACGACCCCACCCGCCACGGATGACATTTCACCGGTCACCGGCGGTGGCGCGGTGCCAGCCCGGGGTTCGCGAACTAGGGTCCCTCCCTCCCTCCCTCCCCCAAGCTTCTCCGCCTCCACCGCCTCCCCAATCCCCACCAACCCGCATCCGCCCTCCCAAACCCCTGTCGGCCCGCCGTCCCCGCCCCCTGGGTTCCGGAGCACCTCAACATCGACCCGTGTCGCCAGCACTAGAGGTTCGGGGTTCCCCCTTCTTTACGGCAGTCCTAAGGTCTCTTCGCCGGCTCTGCGCCAGGTCTCTGCGCCGCAATCGCAAGCTCTCCGCGACGGCACTGCGTCGGGATTCCCCCACCGTCCCTTATGCTCTCCGGCAGCAGCAGCAGCAGCGCAGATGTTTTCCTCTGACCCACCGTCCCTCCCTTCATGGATTGTCAGCGAGGGAACAGCTGACTCGCCAGCCGCCCTCCCCGGACCGCCCACCCCGACCCCCTTGGGCTGTTCGAACAGAGACTCTTCGCGGGACCCACCCCTCGAATGTCACTGACAGAGACAGCGCAACCGCGCGCCACCACCCCTCCCTCCTCGGGTCAGTCCCGCCCACCCGGCCCCGCGCCCACCTGCACCGCCGTGGACACGTCCGGGTTCCAGTTCTCGCCTCGGTCGCCGGACCAGGTACCCAGCAGGGACAGACACACCTTGCCCTCCGCGTACAGGTTGGGGTTGAAGCGCACCCGCCCGCCGCCCGTTGTCATCAGGTGCACCTGGAGGGGGCGGGGCGGAGGGGGGGGAGGGGGCGGAGGAGGGGGCGGGGGAGGGGGTGGGGTTTGAGGTTGGGGTGGAGAGGCCAGGTGGCGGCGACGGGGGTGGGGGAGCTAAACACGAGGAACGGGGCGCGCGGGGGCCGGGGGCAGGACATGTCGGAGGACGTTATCAACCGCAGCCGTGTGGTGCTGCAGACCCGTCTCGCGATCGCGCATCGCCTTCCCCCTACCGCCCTCCCAGCGAGCGCCCATTGGCCAATGGTGATTGCCTTGGTGAAGACGCCGGTCACACGCACACACGCATGCACACATACACACATAACCATATACACACACGGATTTCTCGCTAAACACACACAATCGGTACATATCGGTGAACACACACGCGGTGCCGTACCTGCGGCGGCGAGTTGGGGTACTGCGGCGGGAAGTACAGGTCGAACACAAAACAGCCGCCGCTGTACGGCGTGTCCTCGGGGCCCACGATGATCGCCTTCCACAGCTGTACGGCGGTCTCGTCCACTCGTACGAACACGCTGGACGACTCGGAGAGGGGCAGCAGCGACTCCAGGGACGCCACCTGGCGGCCCACAAACGCGCATTGGGCGTTGGGCGTTGGGCGGGGGCCGGGGGGCCGCCACGCATGTAGTGCTCGAAGAAACCCAACCCAATCCCCCAAAGGGGCACGCCCCAACTCGCTGGCTGCTGCCGTACCCATCGGTGCTGTTGGCGCAGCTTGGGTTTTGGTTTTGGGTCCCTAGGGAACTGTCGACAACAGACCCCACCAACAGTCGAGACCATTGGGGACCAGGTCGGGCGACGCCGGCGACATATCCATGGGGGGATTCAGCTCCGCTGCTGTGTATTCGGTGTCGTACGATTCGGAGTACCGTAACGTCTTTACGTGTGTGCAAGTGAAAATGGCCGCCTCTCCCCCGTCCCCCCTCCCCCCTTGCCCCCTTCCCCCGCACCTCCTTGGCCAGCCGCACCGCCCCCTCCCCCTCCCCCGCACCTCCTTGGCCAGCCGCACCGCCCCCTCCCCCGCCCCCGCACCTCCTTGGCCAGCCGCACCACCCCCTTCCCCTCCCCCGCACCTCCTTGGCCAGCCGCACCGCCCCCTCCCCCTCCCCCGCACCTCCTTGGCCAGCCGCACCGCCCCCTCCCCCTCCCCCGCACCTCCTTGGCCAGCCGCACCGCCCGGGTCCTGGGCGCCTGCTGGTCTGACCGCATGTTGCTCGCGTAATGGTGCGACCGGCCCAGACCCGGGACTGCGTCCACCTGCGCAAAGCCACACACACACACACAGACAGACAGACACACGTTGGTACATAACACACAATACATAACATGAATACATAACATACAGTATATAACATGAATACATAATACATGAATACATAATACATGAATACATAATGAATATACATGTATGCGGCAGGGCGAGGGCGACGTGGGAACGGAGTTGAGTGCAGCAGGGACGGCGCAGCAGCCGAGGACAGTCGGGCGGCAGCAGGCCGGCAAGTGGGCGAGGGAGGCCCTCTGTCTCCGCCGGGCGGGGGCCGAGCGACGTGTTTGCGCGCAGGGCCAAGCGCGCTGCCGTTGCGGCTGCGGCGTCCCCCCACAGCGGGGTGGCCCCATCCTCAAGCGGGGGCCACAGCGGGCACAGGCCCCACAACCCAGGACCCCAGGGACCCGCCTTACCCCCGGGGGAAGGACACGGCCCGCACGCAGCGACCCGCCGGCAGCCGGGCCAGGACCAGGGCCAGGACCAGGACCAGGACCAGGACCAGGGCAGCGCCCGGGGCCCGCGAGTGGATGCGGAGGGACGCGGCCTTGCATGCCACCTTCCGGGGGTCGCCGCGCCCCACTCCCCACAGGCGAGAGGCTGCAGCGCACTCCCCCCTCCCCCCCCCGGGCCCCCCCGCACACACGCACGCACGCACCAGCAGCGGCTTCATCGTCGCGATGTACGAACTGAGGCTGCCGGCGCCGCCAGTAACTGGCCCGCTGCCGCTCGTGCTCGCCTGCGCGCCGCTGGCGGCCCGCTGCGCGTCCGCGGCCACCGCCGCCGCACCCGCAGCCGCGGCCGACGATGCCGGGGGTGCGCCTCCCGCCGCCGCGGCGCCCGGGCTGAGGTGCGCCTGCTCTGCCGACTCCCTCCCAGTCCCTCCCGCCGACGCCACCGGCGCCGGTTGAGCCCCCGGCGCGTTCTCATCGACGTAGGTCGCAATCTGCATGATGATCTTGGCCATGCGCTGCGTCGCCTCCGCCTCACGCGCCGCGTTCTCTGCGGCGATGGCGACTGCGATGACGGCGGCGGCGGACGAGGAGTGCAGGGCAATGGCGGACATGGGTCGAAAGAACGGAGGCCGAATGCCCGTGCCAGTTGCCAGATGCAGTGCCAGTTGCCAGATGCAGTGCCAGTTGCCAGATGCAGTGCCAGTTGCCAGATGCAGTGCCAGTTGCCAGATGCAGTGCCAGTTGCCAGATGCAGTGCCAGTTGCCAGATGCAGTGCCAGTTGCCAGATGCAGTGCCAGTTGCCAGATGCAGTGCCAGTTGCCAGATGCAGTGCCAGTTGCCAGATGCAGTGCCAGTTGCCAGATGCAGTGCCAGTTGCCAGATGCAGTGCCAGTTGCCAGATGCAGTGCCAGTTGCCAGATGCAGTGCCAGTTGCCAGATGCAGTGCCAGTTGCCAGATGCAGTGCCAGTTGCCAGATGCAGTGCCAGTTGCCAGATGCAGTGCCAGTTGCCAGATGCAGTGCCAGTTGCCAGATGCAGTGCCAGTTGCCAGATGCAGTGCCAGTTGCCAGATGCAGTGCCAGTTGCCAGATGCAGTGCCAGTTGCCAGATGCAGTGCCAGTTGCCAGATGCAGTGCCAGTTGCCAGATGCAGTGCCAGTTGCCAGATGCAGTGCCAGTTGCCAGATGCAGTGCCAGTTGCCAGATGCAGTGCCAGTTGCCAGATGCAGTGCCAGTTGCCAGATGCAGTGCCAGTTGCCAGATGCAGTGCCAGTTGCCAGATGCAGTGCCAGTTGCCAGCACAGGGCTCGCGTCCATCAGTCAAAAAGCATCCAGCAACCCCGACCGACCGACTGACGGGCTCGGGTCCGGGTCCGGGTCCGTCGGCGCCCAAACCCTGGTCTGCCGCACACCCCCTGCCCTGCCCTGCCCTGCCATGACGGTGTCTGGCTGGTTTTCGTTTCAACACCCCCTGCCCAACCACCTACCGGTACCACCTCCACGCCGCCCGCCCGCCCGCCCGCCCACGCACCCAGCATGTGTCTCAACGTCTACTCTTCCGCTGTTTAGCACAACAAACACCGTTGGGGGCTAAAATGAAAAGGAAAACCAAACCCAGAAACGAACCGGGCGGGCGTACCAAAGCCCTGTACACCAAGCGCCTGGGTGGGGCTGAAGAGTTTCTCCGCTACAGACTTCCCTGTCCCGCGGCGCTTCGCCGGCCGCCGAGGCCCCAGCACCCGGCCACCGAGGCCCCATCACCCAACGGCCCCGCCCGTGCTTTGCCCTCACGTTTGTCCGGCGGCCTTGTGGCCAAGTACGACATCGCTGTGGACGTGGATGGTGCCGCGGCGGCCGCACTCTCGGTCTTGGCCGCCGCCGGCCCCAGCACCTGTGAGATCGCCCTCACCCACCCCGGGGGGAGAGAGGGAGCGGGCGCGGTGCGACAGGGGGCGAGGGAGGGATCAAGGAAAGTGGTCAAAGACATGATTGATGGAGGAATGGGGTGGGAGGGAGGGAGCGGGTGGGGCGAACGAACGCCTGGTCTGCCGCTGAGTGCCGGACTGCACGCGGAACAGCTTCACACAGCCCCACTTGCGGTAGCTGGGACAGCGCGGTGGGGAAGACAATTCTCATTCAGTTGGGCCCTGAGGGCCACCCCCCGCCAGGAACTCTCTGCCAGCACTGCCGGCGACTGCTGTTTCCGTGCCTGCTCACAGGATCCGGATGCGATCCGGATCACATGGGATCCAGGTGGGCCCTGGGCATGATGTGTCCTGCCTGATAACGGTGGATCCACATCAGGATGGGTCCCAAGTGGATCAAGTTTGGATCCGGATCACAAGGTGTGCGGCGCGGCGGTCACCACCCAGCACCTTCCCGCCCCAAGGCGTGCTCGCCACGGGGTGAGCAGCAGCAGCAGCAGCAGCAGCGGATGCCGGACTCGGGGCGCTTCAGAGTGCGGAGGGAGGGGATACCAGTGGTTGGGAGCGCGGGGCCGCGAGTCACCCCTCCGCCAGTGGGCCCGACCCTGTCCAATGAACGGGGGCCTCCCCAACCCCCGCGCTTGGCTGGAGGGCGCGTGCATGCCGGAAGCACCACCACCACCACCATCACCACCAACATGACCCACCGCGGCCGAACCGGCCCTGACTACCAATTCACTGCCACTGCCATTCCCCGGCCCCCGACCCATGGGACAGCCCCCCGTCACTCACATTCAGGTACATCCGAGCGGCCGACCTCAGCCCCGTGGTCAGCACCCCAGCCACGGTGCGGCTCGGGCCGCTGCCCTCCGAGCCGCCCTGCCCCTGCCCCTGCCCCTGGCCCTGCCCGGGGTCGGGCCGCCTCTCCGCCTCCATCCACAGCAGGTCCCGGGTGTGCGGCCGACAGAGCTCCCGCAGCAGCGCCAGCAGGGCCGTGTAGTACTTGTGCCTGGAGGAGGGGGGCCCCAGGGGAGGTGCGGGACGGGGCGAGTGGGGGCGGGGGTGCATGAAATTGGTAGACAATTTCAAACTGCGCTGCTGCCAGAGCGACGGTGTAGGCGTCGGTGGTGTCGAAACGAAGGAAGACCAATCGGAGACATGCAGGTTGTCTCATGCAAAACTCGGAAAAAGCTAAATCCAAAGGTTGGATGGCCGCTGGCGGCGTATAGGCGACAGGAGTGGATGGATAAGGTACAGAATTGGGCGCAGGGAATTGGAACACGAGTAGTCTAGAAACTGCGCTGGCTATTGTTGCAAGAATCCCGGCTGGTCTAACACATACGATTCCATGGCCTCCAGGGAAGGGTTTAGATGATGGTGGAGTTCGTGGGGCGCAGGGGAGTGTCGCGGGGTTGTGTGTTGCGCGCTTGCGCCGAACGGTGTGCTGTGCCGTGAATTGTGCTCATTTGGTGCCGATTCCCCATGTTTACCCCCTCCCTCCCTCCCCTCCCTCCCTTACCCCCCTCCCTCCCTCCCCTCCCTACCTTACCCTCCCTACCCTCCCTCCCTACCTGGCACCCATGTCAGAGAAGGTCGCTCCCTGCAGCTCCCGCACCGCAAACGGCAGCAGACACGAGTCCCTCAGCACCGCCGCGCACGTGTCAGGCCCCAGCAGCGGCTCCTCATCCGGGGCCATGTCCGAGGACCCGGCAGCAGTCGCGGCCGCGTCGGCTGCCGCGTCGGCTGCCGCGTCAGTTGCCGCGTCGGTTGCCGCGTCGGCTGCCGCGTCACCGCCGGCCCCGTCCTTTCCTGCGGCCGCAGCGTCGTCGCCGCCGCCCCGGACAGCAGCAGCAGCAGCAGCAGTAGCAGTAGCAGCGTCAGCAGCTGCGTCAGCTGCTGTCGCTGATGTTTCTGCTCCAGCAGTGGACGTGACTGAAGGCATCTCCACGCCCTCCATCGCCGAGGGCCCGCCCGCCGCCGCCGCGTCCGCGGAGCCGACTTTACCGGATGGCGCCGCCTCTGCCGCCCCTGGCGCCTCCGTGGCTGTGCCAGCGCTCCTCGAGCCCTTCTCTTCTGCCTCTACCGGTGGGCCCTGCTGCTGCTGCTGCTCCTCTTCCTTCTGCTGCTGGACGGCTTCCTCCGCTTCCTGCGCCAGCGGCGCCCGCGGCCCCAGCTCCCGTACGAGGTTGCACGACATCTCGTCCAGCAGCGCCTGGATTTCCGCGTCACGTGCCCGCTGGGCCGCCTCCGTGGCCTTTGCGTCCCATAGCTCCCCTGACGGAGCCACATACGTACACACACACGTGAATGCTCGTGCAAATCCGGAGCATTCCTCCGAAACATGTAGTCGGTATACGTAAGTTAGGGTTGGTCCAATATCTCAAGCACGCTTTGCCGCACGTATACTGTTTTAAATCAAGACGCTAACACGCTGCCTGCTTTCAACGCATAGATGCCACTGGCTGCCTGCCGCACAGCTCAGTCCTCCCCTTCCAACCCAATAAACCCAACACGGCACAGGGCCCACCCCCATTACGTCGCATGACCGTGCAAGTAGGCGTCCGGCCCGTCTGCTTCGCCCCTATAGTCGTGTAGGTGGAGGCGCGCTGGCGTTTATAATTGCAGTTACGGCGGATCCCAGGGGCCATCTGCGAGGTACATTGCAACAGCGCCGCTGTCCGTTCATTCCCCGTAAGCCTTGACAGCCCCATGGGCCGGTCCGGCCTTCAAGAGCGGACCGACCTCCCCGCAGCCGTACGTACGTCTCCAAGATGTACCCTTTGGGCCCCCGTCGGTTGGCCGGTCTCCCAAGGAGGAGCCCATGGAGCAGGATGGAGAGCTGTGGGGGGTTCAGGTGAGCAGGAGCTCCGGATGGACCGGTCGATCTCGTTGACAGCTTCCACCCGGCCAACCCGAGGAGTTCCTCCTCGTTCTCCTCTGGGCCATCCCCATATCGGGTGGTGACCCGTGGGTCTGAACTGGTGACCCGTGGGTCTGGACTGGTGACCCGTGGGTCTGAACTGGTGACCCGTGGGTCTGAACTGGTGACCCGTGGGTCTGCTGCCCCTCCTGCATCTTGGCGTCCTGGAGTCTTTGCTGCAGCTGCGGCTGCAGCTGCTCGTCTGAAGATGTTTTGGGTCATTCCTGCGGCGCCTGCTGCTGCCCCTGCTACCGACCTCTTCTTCCTCCCCGAGCAGAATACCCATCCCTCATGATATGGGCGCCGGCGCCCGCTACCCACCGCTCTTCTCCTGGCCGCTGCCGTACCCTGTGCCGCGCGCCCACACGACCTCCCGCCCGCGCTTGGCCGCCGCCGGTTCCGTGCGGCTGCGCTTCTTGCCCCCCTCCGCCAGCGCCTGCAGCCGCGCCGCGTCCTTGTCGTACGAGTCGCGCGCGCTGGGGTTGGGGTTTGTTGGCGGGAAATTCCTCAGCTGGGGCATCCGGGGGAAGCGTTGACCGTGCAGGTTCACTCGAACGTGCGACCGAGGGCCGGGAGACGTGCACACCTCCTAACATCGATATATGAGGAGCCAAAATTTCCAATCACACATCCCAGCCATAGCTCAGCTGGAAGAGCGAAGGACTGTAATGGTAACAGACAATCCTTAGGTCGCCTGTTCGATCCAGGCTGGCTGGAAAATAACAAATGCGTTTTATATAATATAAAGTCTCGACGTAGCAAAGCAAATTTATGTGAATGACATATCACTAGTTTGAAGTTAATTTAGGTTGGACGGTTCCGCCGTGGCCTGGAATTCAGACCCCAAAAGGGATCAGCGGTGTGTATACCAGGGCAAGGTACCCCCAACCCTCAACGCCGCGAACAAAAATACAGAGGGCCATGGCCACTCTGTCATTTCGAGTGATGTCCACGCAGGTCCATAGTCAGTACGGTAGTACATCAATCGTGTCAGGGTTGGATCGGGCGCACTTCCCTACGGGCTCAATACATGCCTCCAGACAGCACAGCACCCAGCACCCACTCACGCGTACAGCCTGGCAGCCTCCGGCCGCTGCAGGCAGGCGGGCGGCACCCCGCTCAGCGCCTCCAGCCGGGCCAGGCCGCGCTCCAGGGGCGCGTACGTGGACTGGCGGTGGCGACGGATGTCATTGGCGGGATTGTCCAGGTCCACCCGCGCGTGAGCCTGCAGCGCCAGCCGGGGGCGAGGGGGATACAGTAGTACAGGATTCTGGGTAGACACATCGAACAGAGCTGACGGCCGGAGCAGAGGTCGGTCCCATCCGATGCCGTCTGCACTCTGCTAAAGCGGGTCCTCCCCTCCCCTCCCCTCCCTTCCCCTCCCCTACCTCCAGGAAGGCCTTGATCTGCCCCACGGTCTCCATGGCCGGGCGCCAGGGGTCCCAGTTCTCCAGCTGCAGCATGGGGTGCGACGCCACGGCGCCCTGCATGGGGCCCGCCAGGTGCGGCCACACCACCTCCACCGACGGCGGGAAGAAGGGGTGCAGACCGCGCATGAAGCGCAGCCGCAGCCGCACCGTCGAGTAGAAGTACCGCCGCGATACCTCCCGCAGGTCCTGAAACACACACCGGGGGGGCGCGGGGGTTCTCTGCCGAACAAGCACCGGGGAAATACCAACAGGGCGTCACCCATAGCCGAAGGGCCATGGAGGTGGCACGGAGCTAGGGACGCTCAGTTGGTCGCTTGGGAGGTCCGGACCCTAATCGCCACGGGTCCCAGTGGAGGCGGAGGAAGCCGTGGAGGCGGTGGAGGCGGTGGAGGCGGTGGAAGCGGTGGAGGCTGACCGTCGCACCCAGAGGGCTGTGACCCAGGTGACGTGTGAGACGGTACGAGAGCCGCCCGCGGCGGGAGGATTAGAGGCAACACCTGCCCGCCCGCCACCCTGCGTGGCCGGACCCACGGGTCACAGCGACCCGTGGGACCGGGTGGTTCGCAACCCTGGCCCGCCGCCCAACTCCCCACAAGTGTGGTCTGCCAGCGGCCCGAGCCTGACACACCTTTTCATCTGTCCGGTCGCTCGTGTGCGAGATCAGATCAAGCATCCCCGCCTCCCTACACCTCCATACCACTGGTCCTGCCTCACCACCGGTCCTGCCTGCGGGGCTCACGGCGGTACCCGCTGCATATCCGCCACCCTTACCAGCGCCCTCCCTTTGCACATCATCCTCACCCCGCCACCTCACAGTCACAACCCCCACCCCAACGCCCCCCCCCCAAAACCCAACCCCCATCCTCGTCCCCCCCCCCAGCGCGCACCCCACACGCATCCCCGCCACCACGCCCACCTTGGCCAGCGCGCTGTCCTCCGCGAATGAGCCCAGATCCACAATCCAGTGGTACAGGTCGTCCCCGCCCGTCTCCACGGAGCAGTCCAGGTGGCGGCCGCGAAGGAAGTCCAGCAGCTCGCGGGACAGCATCACAAACGCCTCGCGAGGGTTGAAGATCTGGCGCTTGGCGGCCAGACCTGAAGGGGGAGCGCGGTCGGGCCGGGGTGGGTCGGGTCCGGTAGGGATGGCGCCGGGTCGGGACAGGTGGGGCCGGGTCGGGACAGGTGGGGTCGGGACAGGTGGGGTCGGGCCCAGTCGGGCGGGGCCGGGTGAGGCCGGGTGCGGTCGGGTGAGGCGGGGTCCGGCAGGGAGGGGGTCGGGGGCGGCTCGGCGATGTTGGGGGCTCAAGTCTTCCCCTGTGCGGATGTGGATGTGGATGTGGATGAGGATGCGGAAGTCATACGGAATGTACAGATGTGAATCCCAAAGTGGATGTGGCAGCCCAAGGGGGACCATGCGCAACAGCCGCCGCCGCACATGCCCCCGAGGGCCCCCTTGCGGGTCTGACCACCACCACCAGCCGCCGCCCTCCCCCCACCCCCCTCTCCCCTCCCACCCCCCGCGCCCTCTCACCCTGGGTCGATGAGAGGGTCTGCTTGCCCGCCTCCGCCTCGGCTGCCGCCTCCACCGCCGCCTCGTATCGCTCCCACCTGCATGTGTGCGTGTGCGTGTATGCATGCGTATTTAGCGCGAAACCCGCCCGGGCCATCCAGGCCCATGGCCCCCTACCAGGTGACCTACAAGAGACTTACCAGTGAGGCGGCGAAACAAGCAAGCGCGTCATGTGTTGAGCAAGAACCCCGCCATGAGTGTGTTTGCCGGGGGGCCCGGGGGCGGCGCGGGGGTCGCGCGCAGCACTACTAGCGGTGGCGCGACTTGGAGCCCTCCTTGATGGCGGTGAGAGCCGCCACGGCGTCTCGCAGTGGGTAGGCGGCCGGACGACTATCGCGGGTCCGCACCCAGAGGGGTAACCCCTGCCTAACCCGCGACCCTGAACCACCAGTGTGAAACAAAAACCGCGCGGAGGGACAGACGCACATCCTTGTCCTGCGGCCTGGTTGGTACCTGCCTGCCGAGGTTCGTGCTGCACAAAATGATGAGGTCGCGCTCCTCCTCGTCATCCTCGTCGTCGTCGGCGCTGTCGTCGTCGCCGAACTGCTGGTCTCCGTCGTCATTGCTGTCGCCATCGTCGTCGTCGCCTCCGTGGTCGAAATCCTCGCTGCCCGATGCCACGTTGTCCCAGTCCGAGTCGGAGGCCTCACCCATGTCCTGATCGGACGGCTGCGGCCGCTGGCTGGCCGCTGCATCGTCCAACGCCATGTCGGCGGGGCCTGACGCCGCCGGAGACTTGGCGGAGACTTCCATGGTGGGGTCGGCTGGGGTGCAAGGTTCACCGCTCTGCGGTGAGGGGCGCGGTGCGGTGCGGGGTGGGGCGGGTGGGATGTTGGTAGGCTGCGTCGGAACGGGCTGGCGTGGGGCGCGCGCGGCCAGGTCCGAGGGCGGATCAGGCAACTTCCCGGCAGCCGCGTGGGACTCGCCCAGCACAAATGAGACCAGGGCTGGGATCTTAGGCCTTCCTGGGGTTGAGCTGTGCTTCATGCACAGCTTGGTTTAATTTGCCTCACACAGAACCTGTCAGATTCCCGCTGTCCTTGGGCGAGAGGCGAAGCGACATGTGTGAACTCACCGTGGAGTTTTCGCAGCTTGTCACAGGCCTTAGCTATTGTGCGCCTGGCATGACGCGCGCTGCCGCGCTCCGTAGCAACTGACGCAGCCCAGTTCGCGTTCCGCCTTGGAACCCGCTACTGCAAGTGCATCGTGTACGCTTTGATGTAAGGTAAAAGAATATGTCGCACAGCTTAAGTTATACACTCAGGCTGCCACGCAGGGAGCCGCAAACACCCACGTCCAGCTGGGAAGTTGACGCGATTACCACGCAGGACGATAGCAGCCCTTCAATTTTGAAAGTATCCATGCGTTCGAGGAGTTTGCAAGCGCTCCGTTGTACTTGGTCCTTTCACTCTTTGGGCTGTACAATCAATTCGTCGTGATGTAAAACACAAAGCGACAGCAACTGGCACCTCCATGTCGCTGTTCATCGGTATTTCATTGACGCGTGTACTATCTGATATTAAACAGTGCCTAACGGTTCCCACTTACAGTACCACGATTGTGGCGACTCAGGAACGCCTACATCCGCGCGCTACAGAACGACATGGAAACATAATCAATCGGATTAATAAGAACTGCATAGGATGAGCGGAGGCACTCCCACATTTCAAGTGCCGGTTTCGCGCGGTTCGCGCCTTCATTTTTCATGGGGCCTGGGATCGGAGCTGCGCCTATTAGACATTCAAAATCCCGTCACAAAGGAGGGGGGTGACGCTGGACTCGCCACCCGTGTGTGCTGGTGCGTTTTGGCGGCCAGGGCGCCATCTTTCCTGGATACAACGAAGTCTGTCACACTCGTAATGGTCGGCTACACGCGCCTCCTTTGAGCAGGGCTGGTCACTCTCCGCATGCAAGCGCTTCACACCTACTGCCCATCGTGACCTCCTCGTACGTTCCCGTACAAACGTTGCTGCAGGGGCCAAGCGTCCAGCAATAACCGCATGATTTCCTTCAGCACGGCCGAGCAGTATGCCGAGATGCAGCGTGCTAGGCTTTCTGGTGAGAGTCCTGGGCACTTGGCGCCGGGGTTCCGTCCACAGCACCCGAACATCGCCACGGGGACCGGGACCCACGGATTCCTTACGGCCGATCTTACTTACCCGGCTGGAACATTCCTTCGCCCAGCTCATTCAAATGGCCCGTGGGGTGTTGAAATGACCTGGGGCCAACACCCTTGAAAGCATGACTTACACGGGTACGCACGTTCACCCCCCGCACCTGGGTTGCCTCGCCTCACCGCCCGCCTGCTCCCCCCGGCCCCATGGCCCCCTGCCCACCTCCCCCTGGCCTCAACACCAGGGACCCGGGATGACGCACACCTCTCGCGAGTCGCGTCGTACGCTCGTACTGTACGAGAGCAGCTCATGGAGATGCGGTGAGGTCCTGAATGCTTCACGAGCCGGTTGAGCCGCTTGCCCTCGGTGATGGGCCGGACCCACCCCGGGGTAGTGGGTTGGTTTGGCGAAACCGTGTCCGCATGCGGGCTGATGCGGACGCGGATGCCTCCTTCCCCCACCCCATGTGTGTGTGTGTGTGTGTGAATCGTTACATATCTGCCGGGCCGACACTGGCCGGGGGCGACCCGCCCCATTCTCCCCCGGATACGGGGGAAAAGGGGCGTAAGGGGCCTCTGTCCCCTCGCTCTCAACCAGGGACGCGCGCCCGATCCCTGAGGATCGGTGACAGCTGTGTCCCCTCCAGGGATTGGGCTTAAGCCCATCCCGGGCGGTCTGCGCCTTGCAGTCCGCTGTTTAACCTCCTCAAGTCCTTGCAGCATGTGTGTGTGTGTGTTTAAAAAAGAAGCCCGCCCGACCCGAACCAAGGACTAATATACTTACCATATTAACCTGCGTATTGGAAAACATGAAAACAGCAACAAGGCAGCCGCGCCACCACCGACAAGAGTTGAACAAAACAAGACCCGGCAGGAAATGGGCAACCCAGCAGTACCCGAACCGAATTGAGATTCATGATACCGACCTATGTAAAAAGTGAAGACGTAGACGCCGGCGAACACGAAGCAGCCAGATGTGTGTGTTTAGCGAGAAACGCGCCCGTATGTGTGTGTATATATAAAGAAACTGTGTGTGTGTACGGGGGCCTGTCGGGTTGTGACTCGTGAGGGAAGGACTCCGATGGAACCGAACAGCGGAATACACACGCGCACACGCAGCACAGTTTACTTTGTTGGTCGCAGCCTGTCTCGCGGCGCACACAGGTTCGGGCTGGGTGGGTGTACTCATTAAACAACTGAAACACACCGCGTTGCGGAGGCAGACCCCTCTGCTTCCCGACGGCAAGATGGCCACCTCCCAAACCCCTAGAAAAAACGCCCTCAAATACGGCAAAGAAAGTTGCCGCCGGAAACTCATCGGCGCGGAGCGCACATCCCGCCACGCGCATACCATTCAACACCGGCCTCGACGGTCTCCTCTGTCCCCTCCCCTCCCCTGCCCATACCCCTCCCCTGCCCATACCCCTCCCCTCCCTTCCCCTCCCCACCAGGGAGGATGTTCAGAAGGACGGCGGCCAGAGCCAGCTCGAGGCCGCGCTGTGGCACCTGCTAGAGGTGTTCTTCGTGGACGCACCCCGCCACGAGGGCAACCTGGGGGAGGTGAGCGGCCGGACCGCCGTAGCAGCGCCGTAGCAGCGCCGTACATGAGGGCACGGACCGCCTGTGTGCCACCCAGATGAAGACGATCATGGCTCACAGCACACAACCCCTGTTGCCGGATGTTGCCGGAAACACAGCGCGGGCAACATACGGTGTATCGTGATGGTGGGTGCGGGGGTTTGCAGGATCGGACTCGCGTGTGTGCGTGTCTTTGGCTAGGAAAGGGAACCCTGGGTGTGCGTAGCGAGGAACCTGCCCCGTGTGTGTGTGTGTGTGTGTGTGTGTGTGTGTGTGTGTGTGTGTGTGTGTGTGTGTGTGTGTGTATGTGTGAATCGTTACATATCTGCCGGGCCGACACTGGCCGGGGGCGCTAACCCGCCCCATACGGGAGACCGCCGAAGCACTCTCCCGGAGAGTCAGAGAGTGTGTGTGTGTGTGCTTTTAATGAGAAATCCACCCAGGACCGCCCAGGCCCGTATGCTTACAAAGACCTGCGATTAACTTACCATTTGCGGCACAACGGGACAAACAGGACAGCCAAACAGCACGACGTTGTGTGTGTTTAACACGAAGCTCACCCATAGCCTGTAACAGGCGATGAAGGCGACGGAAGTAAATGACACCTCAGGCGACCGTTGACTGGCAGGCAGAGCAGGAGTACCCAAATGCCCAACCCATAAGACGACATAGTTAGGGGTGTGAACTACACCGCAGAATGTGAAGCCTGTGTGTGGGGGGTGGCGAGGATAGTGTATGTTGGCCGTGTTTGGGGGATATCGCGGGGCCACCTGGGTCAGACCCGGATTGCGTGCGTGCCGCTGCTCCCCTCACGTACACCCGCCTCCTGGCCCTGCGCTGACCCGTGGGTCAGTGCAGCCCCTCCAGCTCCTGTCTCTTCGCACGCCGCTCCTGCCGGAACCAACTCCATGACCCACTTACTGCAGTACCGGTACTGCATTGTAATTCATCGCACTGTCCCATTCGCTCTTTTCGGCAAACAGGCACACACCCGTAGCAGATACCCTGAAAGTCAATCTAGACAACGAGACCACAAGCAGAGTCACCGACACACCCTCTTCCTCGCGCCGGCGCCGGCGCCCTCGCGCCGCTCTCTGGGCTGTCCTCAGTTTGGCCCCTCTCCGCGCCGCCCCGTCATGTGCAGGACTACGTGCACTGGCTGGCGGCGCACTCCGACATCATGGACGCGCTGTCGGAGCAGTCCCCCCTCTCGAAACGGGTCGAGGTGAGGCAAGGGGGGCCATCGGGGGGGGGGGGGGAAGCGGGTGTGTGGGGGGAGCCAACCGGCGCGTGGGGCTGTGGGCAGGGCAGGCGCAGCTGCGCGCGAATCCGTGCGCGGCTCCGTCCATCGGGAATCCCATCGCGAGGTGCTTTTCGCGCGCGCGCTCGCGGCCCTGGCGCCTCGGGTCGTCATCCGTCCTTTTGTCGCGGTGCCCCAGGCGGTGGAAGTCCTCCCTTTTTGTCAATCAAGACAGCGAAATCAAGACAGCGAAATCGCAAACAATCACCGATTGCGCGGAAGTCCTCCCTCCCCTCCGTGTCCTGGGTTGAAGCCCGCGCCCTGGTGGTGGTGGTGGCGATGGTGGTGGTGGTGGTGGTGGTGGCGGTGGTGGTGGTGGTGGTGGTGCATTGCATGCCCCCCACTCCCTCCTGCAGGGTGCCGAAGCCCCTCTCACCCCGCACCTCTTGCGACACGGCCTCTCGCCTCTCGGGGCTGGGCGGTATGCGGACGTCAGTCCACCCGCCACCCACCCGCCACCCACCCGCCACCCACCCGCCCAATCACCAACCGGACCGCATCCCGCACCCAGTCGCGGCCCCCCTCCAATGTCCACCCCAATGTCCACCCCAATGTCCACCCATGTCCTATACTCCCACCCTCTGGGTCTGGTTGTGTTTTCTTTCAACCCCCCACCCCACCCCCCCGTAGGTATAAATATGTCTACCCATTCCCAACCCATTCCCAAACCCCACCCCCCACCCCCCCAGGAGCTCCAGCTCGATCCCTCTGCGGACACCCAGCCGGACTACTGGCCCGTGGTGCGGCGACTGGTGGCTCTGGGCCGCACATCGGCGGCACTGGAGCTGCTGGACTGCCATGACGCGCGGCGGGCAGTGGCGGGGACCGGCCTGCGGGCCGCGCCGGCGACGACGACGGCGGCGGCGGCGCTGCAGCAGCCGGGACTGCGGGCGCAGGTGGGGGGATGGGGCCGGTTATCCTCGAGCCGTACAGCAACGCGCGGGTTTGGGCCTAGGTGTGGGTGTGGGTGTGGGTTTGGGCCTGGATGGCCCCCATGGAGGAGGCGTCGGTCTGGTTGGGCTCCCCGCCGCCCGTGTGCCGTATCCTTCTCTTACTCGCCTTGCTGCCGCCATCTTTCTTTTACGTCCCCGTCTCCTCGGGAGCCAACACGTGTTTTCGTGTGCATGGCCGCCGTGTGTGGCGATGCCGGCCGCCGCCGCCGCCGCCGCCGCGGGAGCCCCCCCATGTGGGCCAATGACGTGCGCCCCTGCATGTGGAGTTGTTTACGTAATCTAATCTAATCCCCTGTCCCGTCCACGTGAGCCGCACATGTGTGATGCTGACCCCGCAGTTGGAGCTGATCGACTGCCTGCACGTGCTGCTCAAGCGGCTGCCCCGCCTGGCGCCCTCGGGCGGGCGGGACCCCACCTCCCGGGCCTACAGCTCCCTGGCGGAGTTCGCGGCAGCGCGGGCGGTGTGGCTGCGGGAGGCGCAGGACATTGCGACCTCGGACGGCCTCTTCTCGGCTGCCGCGGCGGCCAGCCGGCGCACCGCCGAAGGTACGGCGTACGCGGGTCGGGGGGCCTAGGGGGCGGGGGCTCGGTTCGCCAGGTGGAGTTCCTGCAAGGCGGGCGGGTGTCTGTGGCCCGTGTGTCACCGACCCAGATCATCCACGTTCAAGAAAGCGGCGTGGTTGCCTTTCAGAAGCATTCTTTCAGCAGCGTTGACCTTGCACACCGCCACACAGCGGGTACATCGACCCAATCTACATAACCTACGCATGCGGGCAACCGACGGGCAACTGCTGCGCCGGCCGAGCGCCCTGCATACCCCGCACTCCTGCCCCGCCTGCGCACGAAGACACGGACATCCGCCCGCGGCGTGGGCGGGTTGATGAGAGCCGCGCATCGGGACGCTGTGTGGCCCGCCGCAACAGCCCGCGGGCTGATTGCCGGGTGCGGTCAGCTAGGAACCCGCCCGCCCGACCCAACCCAACCCAGGCCGCCCGGTGTGTAAAGACGAGTAACCCGCCCGCCCGACCCAACCCAGGCCGCCCGGTGTGTGACAGACTGACAGTGCGTCGCACCTCCGCACCTCCACACCCCTGTGCCCAATCCCAATCCCAATCCGCGGTTGGGTGGGCGCTCCAGGGGTGCGCTCGGTGCTGTCCGTGTTGCTTGGGGAACCTGCGGCGCTGCGGGCCGCCAGTCGGGACTGGCTGGAGCTGGCGGCGGCGGAGGTGGTGCACCGGCAGGCGGGGGGCGTGGGGGCGGCCAACCAGCTGCGCGCGCTGCTGGCGGAGTGCCAGGCGGCGTGCCGGCGGGGCGGCGGCGGCGGCGGCGGCGAGGCGGACGGCGGGGCTGACGACGACGACGACGGGGAGGGCAGTAATGGGCTGCTGGACTGGTTCGCGGGACTGCTGGAGGTGCGTGCCGGGGGCGCTGCGGCTCACCTGTTTTCACGGCAACAAAACACAATATGTTGTTATCACAATACATTGTTACATCATAATGTCTATTACATTGTTTTGATATATTATGAAATATGTTTAATTCTGTTTTTTGTATTACAGTTACGGTATACCCCCTAAGGCCGACGGGCGGGAGCCGGAGCGGTCCAGATTTGCTCCCCTTGATGGGCAGTGGGTCCGCCTGCAGGACACCGCAACACCGCCGCGCATGTCGCTGCTGGCAATGCCCCTCGCTCCTAGCTCCCAGCGCCCAGCTCGGCGCGGCCTCCGCGAAGGCCCTGTCCCTCCCCCCCGCCCTCCGCTGCCTGCGTATCCCCTTTCGGACCTTTGCTCGGGCAGCAGCGCAGCGTGAGCCGGGTTCAGTTCCATGCCGTACCCTCCCCCGCCGCCGCGCACCCCTTCCCCTCAGGCGCTGACGGAGACCGACATCACGGGTGTGGTTTCGGAGCTGTCCAATTGCGGCGTGGGTCTGGGCTGGCTGCTGGCGCATGCCGTGGAGCTTATGGCCGCGTACCCGGGGGGCCCGGCGGCGGGTGCGGGCGCGCCAGGGGGGGCCGCCTCGGGGGGCGGCGGCGGACTGCTCATGCGGCGACTGGCGGTGTCCGGATGCGACCAGGTAGGGGCCCGTCCGGGGAAGAGACCCAGCGATGCAATTCACAACCAATTCAACCTACCGTCTATATTTGACGGCTAAGCTTCTTTCACCTTACTCAGCGAGCTTTAGGTTGACTTTGGGAGTTGGGGCTCCCTGGTACCATAACAGCCGCCAGCGGTCCGACACGTCACCAGCTACGTGGCCGAATGGGCGTGGGGCAGATTGTTTCGTTTCCGGGTATTTGCGCTTTCACTCCGTATTTGAGTATTTGCGCTTTCAGTCAGTATTTTCAACGCCTGCAAGGTGGACGTCGTCGCATCGCTGGAGATCCTGGTACAGTTGATTCTTCACCGGACCTTTGCTCTTCGGCAGCAGCGCAGCCTACCCGTTTCCTATACCCCTCACCCACCCCACCCCTACCCCCAGATGGAGTATTTCCGCCTGGCCTGGGCGGATTCGTTGCTGCCCAACTGCATGGACGGCAGTTGGCAGTTGGCGCTGCAGTACCTGGCCTGGTGCCCGCAGCACGGTGCGGCGGCGGCGGAGGCGATCCTGGAGGCTCTGCCGGTGCGGCGGGCGAGGGGAGCGCCGGAGTGGGGTCCCTAGGGTTGCTAGGGGGTTAAATTGGAAAAGGAAAATAAACCCGAAGAACGAAGGGGGGTGGCGGGGGAGGTGCCTGAATCCGAAGTTGGTAGACGTAGCTGCGTCTGCGCTGAATGTCGCCTGGGCCAAGTGTGTGTGGGGGGGGAGGCGGGCGGGGCGGGAGATCAAGGTGACAACAGCGCAGACACAACCAGCCCGGAGGGAGAAAGAGAGAGTGATGTGCGGCATGAGCAGACCCCGCCAGTAATGCCCGGCACTGCGCTCGGCAAGCTGCTAGTCTCTCAGCACCGCCCGCCACCGACACCGCCGCCGCCGCCGTGACACCCCCCCTCTCTAAGTCTTCCAATTTCCCGACCCCTCCCTCTCCCCGCCTCTTCGTTTCAGGTGGACAGCCGGGACGTGCGGCTGCTGGAGAAGGCCCTGGTGGCCTGCCACAAACTGGGGCTGGGCAGCTCGGCAGTGGTGCTCAGCCGCATGGCCGGTGGGTGGCTGGGTGGGTGGCATACCTGCCAAACAACGCACTCGTCGGTTTACACGCACCGATGGAGCAGGTACCCCGCGGGGGCGTGCCGCAGGATCCCCTCGGGCCGTTGGAAACCGTTGAAAGCCGTTGGAAACTCGGTTGGTAGGCCCGCTGGCGGACGCACTGGATGCCGCACGGCGCGGCCCCCGGCCCGGAGATGCACTTCCCGGCTCCCCCTTGCTTGGCCACAAAACAACCCAGCGACCCCGACCCCGACCGCACGTCCTCTCCTTGTCCGGGGCGGGGTCGGGCCGGCGGCTCTCGTTGCGACTGCTGCAGGCGTGGATGCGCTCAGCCGCGGCCAGTTGGGCGGCGGCGCGCAGTGGATGGTCCGGGCGGCGGACCCGTGCCGAACCGCGGCGGCGCTGCAGCTGGTGACGTCCGCCGTGGAGGAGGCGCTGCTGTCCCGACTGGGGTCGTACCGGGCGGGGTCGCTGGCGCTGCCGGGTGGCGACGAACTGGAGGCGCTGCTGGAGTGGCTGCCGGGGGCCGGGGGTGCGGACGGCGACGACGGTGCGCAGGAGGCGGATGGCGGCGACGGCGAGGAGGTCGCGGCGGCGGCGGCGGCGACGGCGTCGAGGGGTCGCGGTCGCGGCATGACGTCGTTCCTGCTGGATGTGCTGCGGCTCAGTCGGGCGCTGGGGGCGCTGGGGGCGGCCCGGGACGCGCAGGTGCGTGTGTTTAGATAGGAGACCCGTGTGTGTGGGGGGGGTGTGGGTGTGGGGGGGGGGTGTGTAAAAGAGAACTGGGCCCCGTGTGTGTGTGTGTGCTGTTTATATACCCCGGCGGGGGATCTGTCTGTCGCTGAACCCTACCCATCGTCGCCCGTCGGAGAGACCACCGGGGGCGCAATCCCCCTGTATTGAGGAGGAGTTTGAAATGATGAACCAAGCCCGGACACCAAGCCCAGTAGGGGTGCAGCACAGAGGAGGCGGGGAGCTGAACAGCGGGTGGGGTCAGTTCGCGCGGGGGTACCTGCGAGGCAGAGGCAGTCCGGGTGGGAATGGGGAAGGGGACGGCACCGTCCGTGTGGACTGTGGAGGAGCCAGGAGGAGGCCACCCCCGCTCAACGAATGGCCGGTCGCACTCCCGCCGTCCCTTCGCACGTGTGCTTGCATTTCGTGTCGGCGCTGGTCGGGGTGCCGCACCGCGACGTGCCCGCCCCCGGCCCCGTTAACTGGGCAGATGGCCATGGATACAGGGAGGGAGGCCAGGGGACAGAACGTCGTTTAACCGTCGAACGCATCTCCACCTGACCGTCGTACACCCTCCCCCTCGACCGGGCCCCCGGGCCACAGGCGCCACCGGACGACGCAGCGACCCTTGGGTCACTTTCGACGGGCCGGGCAGCGCTCATGTCCATGGTACGACGCCGTACACCGCCGCGACGACTGTGCCTGCCGCTGCTGTTCTACGCCATTCCGCTGCTGGAGGCCACAGCGGGCGGCGGGCGGCTGTTCAGTTCGTCCGACGTGCACCAGCTGCTGCAGTGGGCGGGCGAGTGCGCGCGGGCGGCGGCCGCCGCGACGGCGGTAGCGGGCGGACCCATGGGTCAGGGCCCGATGGGCGCCCTAGCGGCGGCGCTGGGCGTGCCGGACCGCTACGCGCGCGACGTGCAGCTGGCACTGGTGCGCGGAATGGCGCGGTCGCACGTGCTGGAGTTCAGTGGTGCACCCGCACCCGGGGCATTGGCGGCTGCCGGTGGCGGGGGCGGGGGCGGCGGCGGCGGCGGCTTTGCTCTGCCGGCGGCGGAATTGCTGGTGGGCGGCGGGCCGTGAAACAAGGCGCAAGAGGGCACAAGGTCATTGGACAGCAGATCAGATCAGATCAGATCAAATCAAGAGCAAAATCAGATGAACTCCATTTGGGACGTACTGATCCGTAGCTCAGGAGGATGGGCGTGTCCGCCACCTCCCATCTGCGACTCGATGTCCCGCCATCGCGGGGTGGGGAGGAAAGGGAGGAGGGAAAGAGGGGGCGCCCGATGAATGGAAATGGGGGTCCGGCCGATGGCCGACATACGACTGGCCGCTGCACAACGCCTCCCACCGGATCCACCGGAGACTGGGTCCGGGGCTGTGGAGGAACACCCACCCCACCCCGCCCCACACCTTCCGAGAGAGAAGCCAGCCCCCTTTCGGTCAAACCGATGCAGATGCCGGACTCGGACTTAATACCAGACTGGGTGTACGGGTGTGATGCGTTCAAGGAGGCGTCGTGGCCGTGGTCGTGGTCCCGCCGACCCGCGGGTCATGTCGTACGTAGGTGAGCGTGTGCACAGGCATACGAGCCTAACCCATCCTGGCGCCGCGGAAGTGGGCTCTGGGCCGCCTGAGCCTCTGACCCCTCCAGAGGCGCCGGTGCCCACCGAGTGCAGTGCAGCGCAGTGCAGCGCGGTAGCGGCAGCGGCGTATGGGCGTTCCTTGGGGGTGTTTGGTGTGTGATGGACGGGTCTGTGATGGGCTTTTGCGGCCACCGATAGATAGCCGCCCGCGGGGGCCCTATGTCATGTTCTATCCTGGCTCGTTGGATCTCGCCTCATGGACACCCCGTTGGCACCTCGGTCACATCTTGGAGTTTGGGTTTGGGGTTCTGGGTTTGACAGCCTCCGCACAGCCGCAGTGCAGTGCACTGCCCGCCGGCAACCCGCTCCAGCGCATCAGCCCACCACCGCGGACCATCCCACCACCGCGCCCCGATCCTCCCCCCTCCCCCTCTTCCACCACCCCCGCACCACCCTCCCCCGTTACCTTCCGCCGCACCGTACTGCACCGCAAAACACCGTGTCTCTTGCACTCGACCGACAGGACCCGACACCACACCGCCTTGCCGCGCCGCGTCGCACACTGTCTTGCGGAGCGTCGCACAGCGTGTCACACACACTGCCGTACCGCACCACATACAATCACACCATGCACGGCACACCCCGCACTCCGCACGCTCGTCCAAGAAAGAGATCATGTGCCGCTGCGCGGCGTGCACCGTCGTCGATCGTCGTTCGTGTGGCGCTCCGCGATCGCCGTCCGCCGAGGAGCGAGGACACGTCCCCGTCCCACAGCGGACTGGAGGGGGATGGAGGACCGCTGCGCGGCGCCGGAGCGAGGGAGTGGGGCCCGCACCCCCACCCCACCCCACCCCAACACACATACACACACACACACACACGGGCGGGTTGCAATTCTAAACACACACACACACACCATACACACACACACAGGGGG